>MNCI01021461.1:80098-106163 GCA_015680685.1 Gnetum montanum
TTACTCTAGCAGTTTATTTTAATTATTAGAGTAGTTACTCTAGCGGTTTATTCTAATTATTAGAGTGGTTACTCTAATTATTAGAGTAGTTGCTCCCAAGCCTATAAATACAATGCCCAGGCACACAATTGGGAAGAAGTCTTTTAGCAGTGAAGTAGTGAAACTCTTGTAGTCTGTTTGAAAGTTAGAGTATTTTCCAAGTACCCGCAGTAGGAGGTCGAAGTGTGGACAGATCTTTATTTGAGCATTATGTACCTGAGCACACCTTGTGTATGGTAATAAAGACGAGCTCTTTGATTCATCCTTGTAGCACTTGAGATTTATTTTCTTACGCATTTATTTTATTTTATTTTCTCACGCATTTATTTTATTTTATGTAGTTTACATTTATGTTATTAGTGTAGCAATTCATTTTGATCAATTAAGCAAATCATTAAATTACACTTAGTATGATCACTTCGAGCATGCGTGTAACACTTGGTAACCTAGTAACAATTAGTCTTTGGTAATCCCAATAGTGTTGCACTGGTTTAGGATGTGTACGGTAAGTGAGAATGGATGCTGGTGTTAAGATTAGTTAGAACTTAGTTAATGAGTAGTTAAGATAAATTAGTCACTTAGTTATCTCTCTTCTCCCTTATTAGCACAAGACATAAAAACATAAAAGATATAAAAATCATATGCCTCAAGCTTACTTAACCATACAATCATGACGTACAAGTAAGTTTGGAAAGACAACGATCAACCAACCCATCCTTGTTCCACAAAGGTGCATAGGCACTTAGTCCTTGGAATTCGACCGGATCGTGCATGAAATGCTCGTATTCATATGGTTGAGCATAGGGGTACCTCACTACTCATCAATGCAACTACCACTGGGATTACCAAGCCTACTATTACTAGGCGTACCAAAGGATAACACTATTGGTTACCAAGTAATTACACTTAAGCACTCGTGATTAGTTGTACTCATTTTGCTTAATGAAAAAAACAATAAAGAGCAATAAATGATAAACATTAACTTAGGAAAATAGTAAGCATTTAAATTATTAACAATAATAAAGTAAAGTAGATGCTGCAACGATGGAAGTAATCTCAATCTTTATTTCCGAGCATGTAACGTGTCCAAGTACGTCACATTCGAATAAGGATGTCATACAATCACTTCACATCACAATACAGGCATGCATTGGAAACAAGTTACTACCTATCTATTCCCTTCTCTATGTCCATATCTATATCCAAAACCATGCACATAAGTGTTGTATTTATAGGTTAGCATAGATGAGGTGATATTAGATCCTTGACATCAAAGGTTGTGCCCCAATATTAGATACCTGATATTAGAGCCCTACCAAAACATGACTCATCATACTCCCATGATTGAATGAAAACTCGTTATTGAGTTCAACAAAATGAGGAACAAGTTATTTACAAAATATTGGAAAGGTATGGGATTATTGACTGAGTTTAACAGACACACAAACTAAATCTTTCATGTCATAGTCATGTTTTACAAAACATGGACACCACATGATAGAACAACAAAATTGGAAAAGCTATGTAGTTCTTGGAGGTGGTGGATCTTCCATTGTCTACTTCCCTTTGTTGTCACGCTTCTCGAACTTGTAATGATTTAGAAGTGCTTGCAACTTCTCCTCCTTTATTCCTGGGTCATGCACCGTCCAAGCTAATGATCCAATATGTGCTAGGGTTGCTACATTCCATGGACATGGCAGCTACAGGAACATCTGATTGTGTTTCACATACCACATTGCAAACTACCTCTGTTCCTCCTCAAAAGCATTGGCCTTTTTTCTTAATTCATGATAATCTATTAGTCTCTTGCCCAAGTTAGATGCTACATCTCTTTGTTCATGGTAGTGAGCCTTAATTTATTCTAGTTTTAAGTTTTCTACTTAAATTTTTTGTAGAGCATATTTTCTATCTACAAACTTCTTCTTATATAAAGCATAAGTGATTGCTACTTGCTATTCTAGTTCATTTCTAGGCCAACTTGCTGTTAACATGGCCAAGTTAGCATAACAAAGGTTAGCTAATGCCATGTACTCCTTCAAATTCTCAATTTGCAGATCCTTGTTTTTCACTTTTGCTTGGTGGACTAGGGTGTAGCTATCCAAGATGGGCTGCTAGTTAGGATTCTACGTTGACATGGAACTGATGCAAGCCTTTGCCATATGGATTTCTTTCTCATTGATTTGCTTGTACATGTCAATTTAGTTTTGAAAGTGCTCTTTCAGATTCTTATGCTTTTTGACCTCATTCTGCCATGTGCTTATCTCAATTATAGACTTTTGAAGTATGGCACATACCTCCTTCATTGAGAGGGGTCAGTTCTCTCTAGCCAATCTACTTTTATCTTGGTTGATCCTTACCAGTTGCTCCCTCAACTGGTGAATGCTTCCCTCTAAGATATTTTTCTACTTCTCGGTGGTGGTCAACCTTGCATTGTCAACAACAAGCTAGCTATTTTACTCTTGAGCACTAATGAATGCCTTCGCATGAGCATATGCTTGTGCTTCAATGATTAAGGCATTCCAGATTATTTTCTCATTCTCCTATTTAGACATTTTATTCTACTCAACCAATTAGCCTAGTCGCTTTGTTCGGAACTACTCCAACTGTTAGGCACAATGAATTGGGAAGGGTCCCTTTTTTGGCTCTTAGGGAAATGAGCTCTTGTTGCAATCAGTGTTTCTTTGCTTCTACATACTCTACCCTGGTCTCTTCCATGACCGGTTTTCCTTTGGTGGCTATGAGGTCAGATTGAACTATAGTGACATCACCAGGGATGTCAAAGAGAGTTGTCATGACCTACCTAGTTTGCAAAAATCTATCAAGTACATCCTCATAAGTCACAGGAGTCATCAAGGTCCAAGATAACATTTGTGCATCTCTAGTTCTAGTTAAGTTCACTAGGGGCACAACAGGCACATTAAAAGATTCTTTGATGTGGTCTTTTATAACTTCTACTGTGCCTACCACATCTTGGTGCTTTATGACCACAATTGTGGCACCTTCTTTAGTTTCAAGCATCACTTGGAAAGATGCACAATTCCCAGAGATCTGTTGTGACCATTGGGCTTCTCTTCTTAATTACAAAGAAATTTGTTCCCTTAATGGATTAGCTAAAATTGTGGGATGAACAACATCATAAATGACTTGGAAGAGGTTGGACTCATCCATACTTCCCCAATTGAGAGTTTCAACAATTCATTGCATATGACTCATTGAGGGTCTATAATCTTATGGTGGTGGTAGTGGGACTCACTGCTCTTGTCATTGCTCTAATTCTTATTCTTGCTTTTTCTTTGGTTGTTCTTGCTCTTCGCCATGATCTTTTCTTAGTGCCATTGGTTTGAGCATCTTATAGAATGAAGCATTTTGAACCCTCCTAGGAACATCATTAGTGTAACCCAAGATTCTAGCCCACTTGCATAGCTTCTTAATTAGGCAAGGAAATGGAAGTGTTGGCTTCCCTACCTTTCTTTTCTGAAATCACGAATCTCCATGAAGTACAATTGGGCAAGGTTAGTGTTGTATTTGTCCATTAGGATTGCACTTCCTTTGGCCATGTAGGTTGATATCCTGTTCAGCCCTTTAGTGGGGAAGAGATGATATGTGCCTATTTTGAAGTAAATTCTCTCCTCCAGAGTTAGCTCATTTTATATTTTGCCTTCTTTATTATATGTTCATTTTAGCCATAGCTTCCTTGTTTTTGCATCGAATCCTATGCATAGGTGTGCTATTGTGGCCTTCACATTGGATATGTTAAAAGCTTCTATAATGGCCTTGAGAGAGTAAGAAATAGAGATTCTACCAATGTTGACAGTGGTGCCCTACTCTTTATTGTGCTAGAATTGGTATGTCTCATTAGGGTACCATTCACCACTTTCAGAAAGGATGTGCCATAAAGGAAATTCCTAAAGTTGAGTTCTAATTGCCTTAAGGACAAATTTCATGAATGGTCTAAAGTTCATTTCCATGATGACCATGGTCAACATGGATCACTCCTGGATGGCTTTGAGTCATTCTTGGGACAACGTGAGGCATTGTCCTTACACTTGAGCCTGTTTGTTTTGTAGCCTTCGCCTAGACTGATTGCCCTGTAATAGGAGCCTTTATGAATGCTAAATGATTAGGCCTCTTGTTCGTCATGCTTAGCTAGTGGGCCTTGTTCTTCTAGTTGGCCTCTACCACCGCTTGGGCATTTCCTTGCACCCTATGAAGGTCCTCCTTATTCTCCTCTTTTTGGGATCATCTATAATCAATCAAGGATTTTGGATTACTAAGGTGTTTTCCATTTATCATCAATAGATTTATACCTTACTCATGTCCTTAGTTTCATTAAGTTCTTAGTTCATGTGATTGTAAGATTAGAAAAATTTCAAGAAAAATGCCCCAAAAAGTATTAACTTCTTTTATAACCAATTGACTTCTTTTTCCTTATGTATGGCTTATAATGATGATTATGATTCGTTATGGATGTTAATTAAAGGGTTTGGCATGCATAAAACTGATTTTTCATTAAAAAGCTTAAGCTTTTCAACATTATTACCCTTATAATACCTTCTAGGCAATAGCAAATTTTGAAAAATTGGCACAAGTTTTCCACACAAGCACCCCCTTAACAAAATTGAACATTCTAGGATCAAATAGGTTAAAAAACCATGGAAATCGAAGTGGTATGGAGCTAGATATTGCGTATGGAAGTTGGTTGCATAGACCTCTTGGTTGAGAAAGAAAAATGTAAAAAATTTCTTAGCTACAATTGATGAAAATTATTTCTAAAGAATCGCTAAGGTTGTATTTATAGTTTTTGTTGGACCCAATATCGAGTATCTAGTATTGACTCACCTTCAATATCGGGTAGCCAATATTGAAGGCCTTAGATTTGCATTTCATGGCGATAGTTAGCATGGAAAATGAAGCTTTTTTATTGGTTGGAAGGTTCATGTAGAGTCCAAAGTTTTGGGATAAGTGAGAATACATATTTTGGCACCAATAATGCTGGAAAATAGAATTGCAGGAATTAAAAGCTTTAGAAGATGTAAGTAAAGGTTATTGAATCCATGATATAGAATGGATAGGTTGTATGATAAGGGAAGGTTTTGAAATTGACATTTACGCACTTGGAAGGTTCAAGATGATGCGGTTGTGTTAGATAATTATAAGTTTGAATAGTTATATAAGTGGGTCCTTCCCAAAGCAAGCTCCACACCTTAATGCCATTGTATAACCACACCTAAAAATGTCTGTAGGCACTGAAGGGGTTGAATGCAACACATACCTATTTAGCAAAACACACATTTCAGAACCAGCAATTTGAGAAAATAACTCTATGTTACACAAAACCACAAGTTATGATCATACAAACAGTGAGATGAGATGGATTTTAGAAATGATTGTAGAAATTGGGACATGAGGTGCTTTGCCATAGGCATAATGAATCCTTTTGTGTTATTAATGGTTAAAATAATCATTAGCCCTTCTTTCCAAGATTCAAACCAAGTCCAAACCACTTTCTAGTGACATCGCATTATTTTATCTCTTGGTTTTCAAGCATAAGACTACCATCATTGTAAGGAGTATCATCAGTTGGTGTTTTGTCCAAGGGAGGAGTTTATTCATGGCACTTCTCTTTTTATTTTTTATTTTTATTTTTGAGAAGCCACCAACCTTCAGGCATGGGTAACATGTCTTTTAAGTGGGACCCTTAGAAATTTATTCTATGCTCTTTTATTTTATTTTTATCTGTGTCAACCTTACCAGAGGACTACATTCAAGCATGGGTAACATGTATTTCTAGTGACATGGTAAGGCATCACTTATTTTACTCTTACTTCCATTTTTTGTTAGATCTACAAGATATAATTACAACTTTGGCAACATGATAGAGCATACAAAAGTGGTCAAAGAGATTCCACAAGTTCCCGTGATGTCACATCCTTCACATTCCCCCTTGGTTCTTCACTTTTTTGTTCAAGCATAATGATTACAAGTTTATTCTTAGTTTGATGATGAAAAAGAATATTATTATGACCATGGTAAGAACCTCTTATTAATGGGATGGATGGATGGATGATGTGGACTCACTATCCAGATAATTAGTCCCTCGTGACTTTGACAACATAGAGAAAACTTCATCTCATTGGGCTACAACTTATCATTTTATTCACAAATGAGATTACTAATAAAGAAAATGAAAACAAAGTGTGGAAAAAGTTGAAAAGGATGGGAAAAAATTGTATCAAGAAATGAGAAAATGATAAAAAATTGTAAAACATAAGATGAAAAACACTTATTAATTCTAGATTTTAGGATGGGGCATCTCCCCCACAACTAAGCTTTTGACCATGATAAGAATTAATAAGTGGGTAGGTAGGCTCCATGAATTTGTAAAACAATGTTAGACTTTCACTTTCAAGCCATTGGGTGTCTTCTAATTTAGTGGTAGTTGCCTAGATAGGTTGTTGCTCACACACTTGATTTTGAAATGTACGGTGGGTCAAAATACGATTTGTGTTAACTTTGCAGATGTCTAGCTCATGACTGCATCCTTTATTAGGATTACTAATGCATGGATTCTTCTGTCTCTCCATAATGCTACATTCATTTTTTTTGTTAGGTGTTGGGGTAATGATGGATGTTGGCCTCTGCATAGGATTGGAGGACATTGGTTGTGAGAGGAAGGGTGTTGTACTTGATTGGCATTGTGTTGGTTTGGATGAGTTAGTAGGTTCATGAGTGTTATGCTCATGCATGGAACCATCCTAAATAAAGGACATTTTTGAGATTATGTTGGAGATCTACTAGCATTATCATTTTTGTGTATGTTCACAGCACAAGTGGCATTCTTTCATTGATGTTGTGGTGCTAAATCTTCTTGTGTTGCTAGCTGTGACATGTGATGGAGATGAGTATGAGAGTATTGAGGATATGATGGAGGGTAAGAGGTGTGAGATGATGATCTCATAGAAGATGTTGCAAGTTGATGATATTCATGAGAGTGGTAATAGTGATTTGAGGTAGGGAAAGTAGAACTAGTTGGGAAAACAAGTTGTTGAATGTAGTATTTGGATGGGTCTAACTGAAATTAAGGGTAGTGCTAGTTTGGTGATGGCCTCCCCCATGACTATGGGTTTTTGCAACTATGGTTGATGATAGTGTTGAGGCTAGTAAGAAGTTCCACTAGGATAGTATAATTGGTTGTTATACTGTCTATAATTACCTTGTGAGAAAGGTAATTTCCTAGGCATTTACTTTTGTACAAACTTGGGATTCAAAGAAAAAGCCCAATACTCATGTGGATGTAACATAACATAACTAGGTAATAGCCCTTTGGATGGTCATATAGGTAGATGTCACATCCATCATCTTCTTTTGTAGTTGAGTCTATAGCCTCTTCTTCTAAAACCATTTTTCCTTTTTGCCAATCAGTGTTCTTACCTATCTCTTGGTCCCTTTTCATTCTTTGTTGTGATCACTTGATTTGTTTTGTGTTATTGTCTCCTTTACAATTTCTATGAAAGTTGTAACTTTCTCATTTCTTGATTCTAACATCTTATCTAGTCTTTCCTAAAGTTCAACAATAGATTGTTTCATTGGCAAGTTTTCTTGTGAAATCACCTCATCAAGAGCTACCTCTTTTTCCTTATTATATAGATGAACCCTATTCTTTTAAATAGTTGGATCCTAGTGATATTCCTTAAAATTATCTCATTTACATAGCTCTCCTTCTTCTTTTGCCACCCACTCGATTAGCCTTTGTATCTGATGGACTTTTAATTTGTATAACTGACCTTGGGCATAAATCCCAAGGGTCTCTCTCATTTGACTACAAAGCCCATCTATGATGTGTAAAAGTTTCTCTTCCTGAGAGAAACCATGGCATGGACATCTATACAGTAGATACTAGTATCTATCTAAGGCCATATCCAAGGGTTCATGTTGTTCTTATTTCCATCCTTGGATTTGTTTCCTTAGGTTGAACATCCTTGCATAGGTTTGGTATTTCTCATTGAAGAGTTCCAGCATTGTGGACCACTGGTGAATTAAATTTGGTTTCAATGATCTATACCGCACTTAGGCTTTATCAATTAGAGTCATAGGAAAGAGCTTAAGCTTTTGCCACTCACTTTCAATGTTCTATAAGTTGCAGACATCATGGAAGGCTTGTAAATGATGTTGTGGATTAGAATTATAGCCTTCTACAAATTTAGGGATGTTATTCATATCAAGCCTTTTGATGTGACTTTCCCTTTGATGCCTGTGGGGCATTTTAACTATCTTTATAATCTATGTCATGCTCTTAGTGGCCAACAAGGGTTCACCATCATCAAACATGTCGTGGTCAAAATTTCTATTTGTATTTTTCTAATTGTAACGATCTTGTCTATGCTCATTTTAATATCTTTGATTTTGCCCTTGGTTTCGATTTTTATCTTTATCTCGATCCCATAGTGGAGCTATATCTCTATAACTATGCTCATCTTCATCAGAACTAGACATTGAAGAGGAAGAGGAAGATGAGGAATTGGGAGAATCTTCATGGCTTCTATAGTTTTTTCCATGGCCCCTTGATTTATCTTTTCTAGGTTTTGAGGAGGTCCTAGGCCTTGAGGCCCTCTTTGATCTAGGACTTACTTCATCTCCTCTAGGATTTTCTGCCTTGGGTGAATGGAGTCCTTAAGTGTAGTAAGGGTGATCATGAACATATGAAATCCTTGCATGAGGTTGGTCACTTCAATTTTCTTCAATACATATCTCATTAGTTTTTCAATGAATGTTCTCTTCATATGATGCATTATCACTTTCATGTGAAAGAGACATTGTTGTTAGTTAATGATGTGTATGACTTAATATTTTGTGAAAGATAAATCATTAATGCATTTATAGCAATCGTGTATAATATAACTAATCTAGATAACTAGCACCATCCTCAAAAATGGCACCAATGATGAGCGGTGGATACCCCTTACGCCCAACCATACAAATCATAAGCATTCACACATAATCCGATTGAATTCCATGGATGGAATTAGTTGTGGCATCTAGATTGTTATGTTTTGATCACAGTTCATTGTCTTCCCACTTGGACTAGTGGTAGCTTTGTCACTTATGGTTTAGTCCAAAGTGAGGCATATGATAATTGATGTTATTATGGCCTTATGGTACTCCTAACGATAATAGAGAAATTAATTATTTAATCTAATTAAAAATGAAAATTAAAGTCTAAACTAGCCTATGTGTGATGAGTATTTGTTCCTAAGCTTTTGTACATGCCTTGGACTTCATGCAACTATTGCTAGGATTACCAAGCATACCATTACATAGGGTACCAAATGATAACACTACTAGGTTACCAAGTACTTACACTTAAGCACTCGCAATTAGTTGTACTCATTCCCTTTAATGACAGAAATAATAAAGAGCAATAAATGATAAACATTAACTAAGGAAAACAGTAAGCATTTAAGTAATTAACAATAATAAAGCTAAGCGGTGGCTGCAATGATGAAAGTAATCTTGATCTTTATTATCGAGCATGTAACATGTCCAAGTATGTCATATTCAAATAAGGATGCCTTACAATCAATTAACATCATATTGTGGGCATGCACTGGAAACAAACTAACAAAATTTCATTACTACCTATCTGTTCCCTTCTCTATGTCTATATTTATATCCAAAACTAGGTATCCAAGTGTTGTATTTATAGGGTAGCATAAATGAGGTAATATCAGATCCCTGACATCAGAGGTTGTGCCTTGATATTGGACACTCGATAATGTAGCTCCAATATTGGGTATTTGATATCGAAGCCTTACCAAAACATGACTTCTCAAAGTGCGACTAGCACCCTCCCATAGTTCCTATCAAAAGGCACTCAAACCTTCTGAAAGGGTATAAATACTTGTACTTTTATTGTATTGGAAGGAAGAGGATGATTTGGAAGGTTGAAGATCATCTGAAAGACATTAAGACCTTTTGGTTGCAAATAATTTCTTGGAGATTATGGCTTCCAGAAGGTGGAGGGTCATCCGGTTGCAAATTCTACCTGAATTACAAGGAGGTGCGACTAGCACCCTCTAGTAATTCCTATCAAAAGGCACTTAGATCTTCCAAAAGGGTACAATTACTCCAAGATTGTGGCATTTGGAAGGCAAGGGGCCACCTTGTTGCAGATTATAGTTAAACAGTGAGGTGGTGTGACTAGCACCCTCCCACAGTCCTAACCAGAAGGCATCTAGACCTTTCGAAAGGGAATAATTACTTGTAATTTGATATTACCAAAAGGAAGAGGATCATCTAGAAGGCTAAAGATCAACCAGAAGGCATTAAGATCTTCCAATTGGGAATAGCTGCTTAGAAATTATGGCTTTTGAAAGGTAGAGAGTCATTCTATTGCAAATTCTAGCTAAACTATGAGGAAGTGTGACTAGCATCTTCCCACAGTTTCTATTGGAAGACACTCAGAACTTTTGGAAGGGTACAATTGCTCCAAGATTGTGGCATCCAGAAGGCAAGGGATCATCCAGTTGTACATTATAGCTAAACTGCGAGGTGGTGCGATGAGCATCCTCCCACAGTCCCTACTGGAAGGCACCTAGATCTTCTGGAAGGGAATAATTGCTTGTAATTTGATGATACTGGAAGGCTGAAGGTCATCCAGAAGGCATTAAGACCTTCCAATTATGAATAATTGCTTAGAGATTGTGGCTTTTGAAAGGGTAGAGGATCATCTAGTTGCAAATTCTAGCTGAACTCCAAGGAAGTGCAACTAGCACTTTCCTATAGTCTTTATCAGAAGGTACTCAAACCTTCTGAAAGGGTACCATTGCTTATAATTTAATGCTACTAGAAGGAAGAGGGTCATCTAGAAGGCTAAAGAACACAATCCATACACATTTCTAGTGAGGTGTGTTAGAAGATAGTGTTTTTATGGAAAGAAGGATTACCAATAGATCTCATCTATGAGATGTATATAAAAGATCTTTTAAAGGAAGGATAGGAGTTTGGGCTATCAAGAAAAAGGGATATCTTTCTTGTTTAAAAAGACATCTACAACATTTGCAAAAATGTAATCCCTAATTACAAGAAGAGTGAGCATGATAAAATTAGTACTCGACTTTGGTACTAAATGACCAGTGATTTTTTCTTTTACTACCAAGAAGAGAACCAAGAATAAGGTGTCCCATTGATCATCAAATTGTAATAATCTTGGATGCTCAAAAAGATGATAACTTTATCTCAATGTAGTATCATTGTAATGGATTCCACTTTCAACACTAAAAAATATGGTATAAGTTTCAATAATGGGTGCTATTATTCCATTTTAAAAATTGTTGGTGTGATAGTAGAATTATACATTAACTAATTACAAATGTGTAATTCTCTTTGTAGTTCCATCTTCATACCATGATGGCTTTTGATTCATATTATAATGGACTTCTAGTTGCATGGGTGATATCTTCAAGGTGCACCGAAACTGATATAAGTAGTTGGCTTTTAGAGCTCCATCAAAGAGGCAACGCTAAGGATCCTAATTGGACAGTAAATGCTTTCATGCTAGATGACTCAAAGATAGATATGAATGTAGTGAGGTAAGTTTTAAGGCATTTAAAAACATACTTGCAATCGTGCTACCTTGGTTTGAGATATTAACATGTTCTTAAATTTGATGATTTAATAGGTCTGTTTTTGGGAGTAGAATTTTTTTATGCATTTGGCATGTTTGGAGGACATGGAGGAAGAACTTGGCAACCAAAGTTAGAGATTTCAATAAGAGAAAAGCAATGAGTGATCATCTTAATCATATTATGAATGAATGCAAAACTATTTTAGATGTTGTTGTGGAAATAGACAAATGTTTTGATAGGTTTCAAGATAACTCAGAATTCATTAAATACTTAAAACATTAGTGGTTAAATGGAGACAAATTTAGGGAGTTTTTATTTCTTAGTATCATTCCATAAAAATTCATATTCACACTCATATACTCTTTGTCCATTTATTTATTACTTATTTTTTTCATGAACCTTTTGTTTCCAAAGATGTGGGTTCAAGCATTTTGTGTTGTTCCCCATGCACAACAACACACAAATAATGCTGTTGAGTCATACCATGGATTTTTAAATTGAAAATTTTTAAGAGATATAAGAAATAGAAAATACCGAAGGATTGATTAGCTTATATGGAGCTTGAAAAAGGTACAGCTGTATTATTAGTATAATTCAAGAATTAAAGCTATAGGGTATTTTGGAAATAAGAAAGATAGAGATTTCAATAAGAAGTCTTGGGAAAAGGCTTTACGAATATCTAATGTTGACTATGTCCAAGTCATGGAAAAGGAAGATGGATATGCTATGCAAAGTTAAAATATTTTGATGTCAAACACTTGGTATAGGGTCTTAAAGGTGTTTTCTTTTAGTATATCTTGTGAGTGTAGATGGTCTTGCCTTGGCCATTTTTTCAAGCACTTAATGAAAGTTCTTATTATGGTGAAGCGTTTCACCAATGCATTCAAGTTCTTCTTCCAAGATGAATTTTACGATTTGTGTGTTCCTGTGGAACTAAATTCATTTCAACCACATTAGTTCCCTAGCTAGGAAGATGTTTTAGAACTTGGAATGACACTAGAGACATTAGGATCAACTAGCCAAAGGTTTGTAATAAATGAGGTGGACATGGAGGAGAAAAAAAATCAAGATATGGAGGTGGACAAAGGTAAACTAGATGCACATTGGGAGAAAAAAATTCGCTTAGTTATCAATCAAAGTTTGCCTATAGACAAAGATAGTATTTTAGAAATAGAAAAACATGTAGAATTGTTAGAATCGAAGTTTGTATTTTCAAGTAATGCAGATGAATTGGTGAACGAAAAAAGATTGTCTAGTTGGAATAGTCCCACCAAATGTATTGCCCAAAAGCTTTCTAAGTCTAACTGCGTAAGAAAAATTTTTAGTGAGGGTGAGGATACTATTTCATTGCCTATCTATGGTTATTAAAGTACTTTACATGGTGTTTTTTTATTATAATTAATTTTTTTTTGGTTGCAAATTGGAGTTTAGATGGCCAAGAGAATCATGAACAGTCCTTTGATCCCATGTCTACCCTAAACTAGTAGCTCATTTGATGACATTTTTGTCAATGTATTTTTTTGTTTAACCTTGGAAAGTAAACTATGATTGGAAGATATTATGTATTTGTTATTGATTACTTGATAACAAGTTTATCACTCTGTTTTGTTGGATCAAACTATGCTTTATATTAATTAATTGGGTGTTGCAAGATTATGTGTTGAACATGTGTTACTTATATGTACATTGTTAATTACATTTTGGACAATGATCCCTCTATATCTTGTTTGATTTTTTTTAGTAGTGATGTTAAGAATAATTCAATTTTTTAAGAACTACAAGAACATGTGATTCACATGTACTCGTAGTATTTTTAAAATAACATGTGTGAACATGTTTCTCGCAATATTGAGCAATCTAGAATTTTACAAATCTATGTGAGTTGTTTCAATTTCATAAAAAAAGACTGTGCACTCATGCATTTCGGATAGTGCCACAAATTTTTTTTTTTTTTATAGAAACCAATTGAAATCAGTGTGCTTCAATGCGAGTTGTAGTTTCCACAATTAGACTATGAGTAGCAATGAATACTGTGAGTTGCATATTGTTATATTAGTGCACCTTGAAAAAAATTATGCAGCCAACATACTTTTAAGAAGAGTGTGATTTGCATTTTACTGGGTTTTTCAGAACCTAAAAATCAAACTACGAGTAGCAACTAAAAAAAGTGAAACACATTTTGCAAGTTAAACTATGAAAATAGAATTAACATGCGACTCATACTCTTATGTAAAATGCAGGTTACAACACCTTGCATCGTGGGGTAAAATATAAAAAAATATAATATATCATCATGACCCTTATTCTCAGTTTTACTTTCACTTTCACTTGGATGCACTAGACGTCACACAAGAGGCAGTGTCACAAAAGGTCATAGAGGAAGGCTAAGAAGGTAGCAACACAAGATTTTGTTTCAAAGCATTATATTATTCAATTAGAATCAACAATGAGTGGGAGGGTAGGTTTATCCACACTACAATTCAAAGTGTATTTTCTTTTTCCTTGCACTAGGGTTTCATGTGACAGTGTGTGAAAGTTTTACAAATTTTTTGATGGCTTTTATACATGAAATGGCTAGAATTCAGGATATTATTTGTTTCATGCTTGCGAGTGGTTGTACTATATAAAGATTCAATTCAACATTTCATTTGCCATCAAAACTTCTGTATTGTTTGTAGATGTTTCAAAAATAACTTCAACTCGTACATGACCCTCTTTTCTCAAAGTTCAAAATGTCAAACCTCATTTCATGAAAGCATTGCTTTTGAGTGTAAAGACTTGACATTGTTTTGGCTTGGCTATATATAGTTTCATTTAGCAACATGGATATGTATATTACCCTAACCTCGAGACCAAAAAAAGTTATTGGTATTATTATTGAGCTACTTAATAACAAGGGTAAGGGGATATGATGAACACTTTGTAACTCATAATCGTAGCAATGATGGAATTGGCTAGGATACATTTATCGTTACTATTTAGAAACTTGTTGGTTTAGGAATTGCACCTCTTGTGTTCATTCTGGATCAGTGATTTCCAAGTATTGATTCTTTGCCATTTGAATATTAAAAAGTTGAAGTATACATCCTCATTTTTTCTTGTAGTCATTCCCAACTCTTATTAGATGTTGGTGTTTAAAGAAGGTATATTATGGAAGAAATAGACCTTGGATTTTTGATAATTTATCTTGAGAGTATGTTGTTGGGAGATGTTTTGAAGTGCCTTCTTGATCTTGATTGTCTCTTTGATAGAAGATTTTAGTATATAGTTTGAATGTCAAAAGATAATCAATGTTTTTAAACTTACAAAAAATAAATAATTTAGTAGGATCAAAAAATGCACCAGGAATAAAAGCAGTGATTTTGTGCAATAATAACAGTGGCATTGGTGTAGATCGAATCAAATTGAAATAACATATGACCTATTTGGTAGTTTTAATAACAAAGTTGGAAGTGCCTATCCTAATGTGAGATGTTTTTTTCTTTATTTTCATTTTTCTAAAATATGGATTAAAATAAATATGGTTTCACTTTATTTTCATTATATGTTTTTATTTTTATTTTTCTTGGATTTCATTTTGAAACAAATCTACCTTTCCTTTTATGATTTTTCTAGGACATTGTTGGAAAATTGTCAATGCCAACATGACACACCCATGTGGAACTCCCATGTGATCTTAACCACTACCAAACAATACAACCACATGATAGATGAAGAAAATAGAATTAATTATTTAAGTCTTTACCTCTTTTTGATAGGGGCTTGAGACTTACTTTCTATTTTTTCCTCCATCATGGTTTCCAATTTGTGGTTATCTTCCTTCCCTTTGTGCTAATAGGATCTCTAATCCAATTTAGGTATGTGTTATTTAGGTATATGTCTTAGCACCCAACATACATGTACAACAAATTTGGTTTTACACCTTGTGTTTTTATACAAGTGTACATATCAAGTTTGCTCTTTTCATTTTCCTTTTTCTATTTTTGCCTCTTTGCATCTAGATACACTCCAAAGGTGGAATGGTGAGACTATGAAGATGTGATGATCTAAAATTTCTCTGATACAAAGAAGATTAGGTATTCAACCTAATAAAGTTCTACTTTTAGTTTTACAAATGCATGCCATGAAGCAAATATAAATCATAGTTACTATTGCTTATTTTTGAAATATTGCTTGTATCACAAAATTAAATCATAGTTACTAAAATAATTACACATAATGTAAATAGTCTATCTATCATTAATTGTTGTTGGCCAAAAATGATTTAATTAGTAACATTTGAGCTATAATATATTTTTGTGTTCTCAGATAGGAGCATCATCACAACCAGATTCTAGGAGGAGATCTGGTAGAGTGCAGGAGGCATTAGAGAGGACACAAACATAGGAAAGACATCTTGTAGGCTTTTAGGCTACTGGACAGAATGCTACTAGAGAGTAGGAGTAGGAGGCATATCGATGTGCACATGAGACATTAGCATGTCAAGAGTGACAAAGAAGGGAGGTAAAACTTAGATCAACCCCCTTGCGGAGTCAAAGGAACTTCCACTTCTTGATGTAAATTATTTAGCCTAAGATTCTTAACAATATTTTTGCACACTATCTTGATTTCATCATCATCGTAGGTCTTGATTACTATGAGGAGGAGGCCCATCAAACTATGTGGCACATCATCGAGGATCACTTGTCTCAAAGGTGGTCAAGATTGGTGACTCCACCTATACACTTATAGATTAGATCTTTGGGTAGGTACTCAACATGGTAGTTGGTCCACAATGGGAGTATTTTGTGACTACCACCTTAGAAAGAAAGACACGATTATTGAGTAAGGTGCCTAAGGTGGAGACTGATGAGATAGGATGTTCCTATAGGAACTTCAGTCCACAACAGAGAGTTCTAATTAGGGAAATTCACACAAACCTCCTGGCTATCATGCATCACACTCATGTGATGTCATTTGTCCGTATGGTTCTAGTAGATTTAGAGCAGGACTATTTGCTAAACTATTTCCATCAACCATGTCTGCTCTTTTCAGGCATTGGCAAATCCAAGAACTTGAGGGGGATGATAGAGAGGTCCAAGTTTTTAGTGAGGTTCAGTGCCCACATCTAGGATGTGCATTCTACACCTAGCATGCCCCTAGGACACGACTTAATGATCTCATCTGGCTCATGGACCCATGTGTCCCAGAAGATGGTGGGAAGGCTAATTGGGATCAATTTTATGGGCACACTAAGGAGATGTAAGTTGCATCTATCAATCTTGGCAAGCAGCAATAGTAGTTTTGAGATGTTATAGCACTATTTGCATATGTAGAAACAATGGAGGGGAGGTTGATTGCCTACATGGATGCCATGTAGTTAGAGATCGATCACCATTTTGGATTGGTGAACAAGAGGCTTACCCACCTATTTGTGAATGTTTAATCATTGGGTAGATACTCATATGAACATTTCCAATCATTACATGGGTCCTCTAGTTCAGCAACAATGGAGGATATTGCTAACCTCAAGTTTGTTGAGATGACCACTTATATCCATGAGTTAGAGGTAGGACCATCGAGAACAATTGGAATGGAGGAGCAACCAGTCACCGAGGTCGATGATACTATCATAGAGATAGATTTCATGTAGATTGATGCTTCAAATGAAGCCCAAGTCAACATTACACTAGGATCTGGCTAGACAATTATGTCTATGTATATGTATTCAATCATAGTTACCTCTAACATTGCTTTTTGATGATATTTGTGTATTTACATGGTCTCTTATTGACACTTTTTCTTTAATTAATACCATGATTTGATGCATAATTTTTTTGTTAAATGTATTTGATTTATGTGGTATTTTAGCTTCTCTAGTTATTAGTTTGCATGCCTTTGTTATTTTTATACATTGTTGTTTCAAGGAACTTAAAGTATCACTTTTGATGCTAAGATTGATTCATATCAAACTATGACTTGTTGGTTAAGGTTCATGTCTTGCATCTTTCAATGTTACATATTCAATTCCAATTGGTTGTTGAGATATACAAGCTTTATGCAAAAAAGATTGTTAGCACTAAAGTGGTCCTATACATCAATAGTTGTTACTACATATCCATAAATTGCTTTGATAACTTTAGTGTAGGAGTAATTTTGATTTGTATCCCAAGTTTTGAAATAAGACTATTAGATATTTTCAAATGAGGCAAGTTTGATTTTTATTCTATGCATTATTGACATGCATGTAACATGTAGGTGAAATGCGTAATGCACTATAAAAATATATTAACTATGAGTAACATGCGTATTATAGTGCAGTCATAGGCCTTATTGATGACATAGTGCTAGTTCACTACGAGCAAGAATGACCTTGTAGTTGGAAATTGAAACTAATTTGAAAACAATGCTATTAACATGTGGCTCACAGTTTAGCTGCAGTGGATATCTGAAACTATGGTGAAAATACTGTTATAAACCTTGAGCTCACATTCTACTCGCACTTTCAAAATTTTCCATGTGATGCACTACAACATGCATGTACTTGTAGTGCAACTAAAGAGTGCAAAGACATGTGAACCACATGACATCGTAGTTCCATCATCTTATGCTCATGAATTCCCTTGTAATCCATATCTGAAACTACAATGGAAACACTACTAGGAACATGCAGATCACATTCTTCTCGCAAATTGAAATGTTTTCCATGCAATGCATTGCAACCGCATGTACTTGTAGTATAAGTGAATAGTGCAAAGACATGTGAACTACATGACTTGATAGTCCCATCATCCTATGATCGTGAAAGCTCTCACAAGTCATGGCATTGGATTTGGGTGATTGGTTGAATAGAACTATTAATATGAATGATTATGTGGTGATGAAAATGGATGTTGGTGGTGTAGTATATGAGTTGCTGCCATAGCATGTTCAGACGTGCAATGTGTCTTGTGGATGAGATATTTCTTGAATGCCATTATAATGATTAGAACCATGATAAATACAAAGAGGTGAATGAATTGAAACTTTAAAAATAGTACTATGAATGCTTATGCCTTTATGACATACTCTAAGTAGCAAGAGTTGTTGCTCATCAGTGGTGGGGATGATGATTTTTCTATACCATTATCCACATACTATCATCATGTTTGCCTAATATTTACATCACTACTACCCATTATTATGTCAATAAAGTGCTCCATATTATGGCTTATGCATTGTCTGGTGTCCAAACTGTGTCAGTTTGTGTTAGTAGCCAAGTGTGAACTTGAATCTTATGATTGTAAAATCTCTTATTATACTTGATTTAAAATCTTTGATCATATGTGGTCTTAAAAAAATAGATCAATTCACGGATCGTAGTTTAAAGGTGGTTAAAACTATGAACTAAATCTTAGAGACTCAATAGCATTTACTGAATCATTAAATTTGGCTCCTATTATGTCTTTGATAATCTTTGTTTCCCTCAACAGCTTGAAAGTATGAACAACCTTCATGCCTAATTGATTAGCTAGACACTAAGAATAGTAGTTATGAATCAATATTTTCTGAAGCAAAATTTGACCTATATTCAGTTTTCCATAAGTACACTAGTATAATATGCTAATTAGGTTATCAATTTCAAGGGAAGGAAGATGACCACTGATGAGTGGCAAGGTACCCCTACACTCAACCATACGAATACAAGCGTTTCACACATGATCTGATCGAACTCCAAGGACTAAGGGCTTATGCACCTTAATGGAACACTCAGGGTTAATCAATCATTGTCTTCCCAAACTTACTTGTTTTTTCATGGTTGTATGGTTAAGTAAGCTTGAGGTACATGATTTTTATAGCTTTTATATTTTTTATGTCTTCTGCTAATAAAGGAGAGGGAGAGAAAACTAAGTGGCTAACTTACATTAACTATTCATTATCTAGTTTCTAAATGTTCCTAACACCAGTATCTATTCCCACTTGTTGTACACATCTTGAACCAGTGTAGCGCTACTGGGATTACCAAACGCTAATTGTTACTGGGTTACCAAGTGCTACACGCATGCTCGAAGCGATCGTACTGAGTGTATTTAACTATGGGGGTTGAAGGTTGAGAGAGATATTAATTAGCTAGGAAAGCATTAAATAATAATTAATTACTAATTAGCTTAAGTTGTATGCTGCAAGGTCATAAAGTTTGTCTTTATTGCCGTACAAAAAATTGTGCTCAGGTACAAATTGCTCGAATAAAGATCCGTTCACTCCATGACTCCTACTGTGGGCACACAAAAATAATTCTAACTTTAGAATAACAAAACTGCAAGAATATGGCTAAGGGTCTAAGTCTAATTGCCTTGAAACTAAGGGTGCTGCCTCTTATTTATAGAAGATGAGGCAAGACACGATCTCGTGTATGCAATATTACGTGGTGGATGTGATATTGTGGCTCATCATACCGCCATGACTGAATGAAAACTTGTCCTCGAGTTCCTTACAAAATATTGGGAAGGTATGGGATTATTGACTTGAATGACAACTAATGATGAATGGGATGACATGTGAACGGATCAACATTATAATACATGACAATATTAGTGTTCATGACTACAAGAGCGAACACTATACATAATTGATATCCAACCTTATTTGGTAGCTGAGAGAGAAGAGAGAGAGAAAAAAGGAGAAGACGTGTTGCTGTCGATGCCAAGATTGCGCCTTCTGTTGTCCATCCATAACTGCGCCATCAATCTTGTTCCTTGCACAACCGTTCTAGCACCAATCCATCCTGAGTGTTTCCTCTAGGTCCAGTCCATTGCTGTATGATTGCCATTTGCACACACAACATAGTCACATATGAGCAAGGATAAGTAAATCAAAATACAGTTGATACCTTACCTTGGTGTAAGGTCCATTGGCTAAGTTGTGATATTGCCAATACGAATTCTAGAGATATAACATTGTTGACTACCCAAGGTGTAGGGGTTAGGAAAAATTGAAAAAATTGGACTAGGGCCCCCATAACTAAGAGTAATCCTTCGGTAGCGATAGAATGGAAAAAGATAAGGAATAAGAAAGATAAAGAAAAAGAAACAATGGAAACGCCGATAAAATGAATGTCAAAGGTGGGAATGAAACAACAAAAAGTTAATTACGAAAATGTTTAAGGGAAAGAAGTTAACTGGTGCACCAAATAGGAATGCTAGTGGATCCTCCCCAAAGCAGGCTCATGCCCTTTATGCCCTGACAAACCCACATTCAAAGAGTTTGTAGGCTTTGGAAATGTCATTTGGGAGCAAGAGTTAAAGACTTAACCCCAAGAAGTCACCAAAGAGAAAATAATGCATTAACCAAAATATAGACTACTGATACAACCGGCAATGAGGTGGAAAATGGAGAAAGAATGATGGGAAGAAGAGAATGGAATGGAGTCCTAAGAACAAGGTGGTATACAACCCCTTGTGTATTTATGGTTAATGTGACTGAGAAGATCTCATTCCAAATCTAGCCTCAAACAATCCACATCTAGTGACTTCGCATTAATACACTTGGCCAATCCATCCACTTGAAGTAACAAGAATGCTTCCACCAAAGAGTCACCACCATTCCGAGGAAGATGAGAAAGGGAAAAGTGGGAACCGAGAGAGATCCTTAGTTAGAGGGAATATGTTTTTTTAGTTCCATAACTAGTGCTTGTAGCCCAGCTGATTATTTTTTCTAAGGGGTGTGCTTTGAATTCTCACTTTTTTTTTGCATGAGAACCACACCATGCAAAGACTTATTTTTATTGGCTCATCTTCCCAATAATGGAGCAATGTAGGAATGGTAAAGAAAACTCAAGAAGAAAACATTCAAGCACCCAAGAGAATAGCCAGCACAAATGCATCAAATCCCCTTGCAGTCACATCCTTTTCAGTCCTTTAGTCCTTCTTTAGTTTGAGAATTGGTTAGTTACCAGTTCATTAATAGTTTTATTATTAAAGAAAGGGACTGTATAGTTCCAAGCCAAGAGAGACCATAGAAATTCATGAATGCATGGATGACATGGACTCATTGCCTATTATATCAAAAGAACCATACATTAGTATCAACATTATAACTCAAAGGTAAAAACCAAACATTCATAATTAATAGAATACAGTTCATACCACCATCAGGAGCACTTATTAGGTGAAGAATCTAACAAAACAAAAACAACAAACAAAGATAAAAATAAGAACAAAAAAAAAAAAACAAACAGTCACACAAAGAAATGAAAAAGTATAAATGATGTTGCAAAACAAAAATAAGAAAAGTGAAAGAAATTTGTAAAACAAAAATGTGTAAAACAAAAACTTAAAAAGGAACTGAGGGCCTCAAATAGTTAGTAGAGGTGGCCGTCTCCCCCATGACTGAGTTGGAAGGAGGAGATTCAAAATAGTGAGCAGGGTCATCCCTCCTCAAAGGTATTATGTGCACTGACCATTCTAAGTTCATGGAAGGGTTTGGTCTATTGCACATTGACTAATAATCTCTTAGCGGGGCTCTCAGGTTTGTATATGGTCATGGCCCCTAAAGGAAAGGTTGTATGAATAATGTAAGGTCCTTCCCACAGTGTTTGAAATTTTGTGCATTGTGGCACATGTGTGGGGTTCTAGTAGAGAACCTTATCTCCTAGTTGATACTTAACCTTTTGAATCTTCAAGTCATGATGTTGCTTTTTATATGCCTTGTGCAACTCATTCGATGACAAGGTAGCTAATCAATTTTCATCTAGCATGTTTAAAGTTTCCAACCTTTGTTTTTATGCTAGATCAAGATCGAGGTGGAGGTCATAAGCCATTGATAGTGTACACAGCTTGGTTTGAATCGGAAGCGTTGGAAGCTTTCCGTACACTAACTCATAGGGAGAGTAGCCTATAGGGAGTTTCTAGGTGGAGTGGTATGCCCAAAGAGCATCATTTAGTTTAATGCTCCAATCTTGCCTATACTTGCTAATTGTCCTAGTCAATATCTTAGTGATCTCCCTATTGGTGACCTTAGCTTATCCGTTAGCTTGGGGGTGATAAGGTGTAGTCAATTTATATTCAACCCCTAAGCGTTGCATTAACTTTTGAAAATTTGCACATGTGAAGTGTGTTCCATTATCTGAAATAAGTGCACGTGGAACACCAAACCTATTTATGATTTGTTGTTGCACAAATCGTGCAGCTATAGATGATGTGCAGTCTGTAACAATAGCTGCTTCAGCCCATTTCGTTAGATAGTCTATGACAACTACAATGTAATATTTTCCATTGGACATTGGTGTAATGGGCCCCATAAAGTCTATTCCCCAAATATCAAAGGGTTCTAACTGTTGAATCTATTGTTGTAGATCCTCCATTTTAGCAGTCATTCCCCCATCACGTTGACAGCACTCACAAGATCGGCCAAATTGATGGGCATCCTGAAATAATGTTGGCCAGTAATATCTTGAAAGCAAGATCTTAATAGTCATTCATCTCCCTGCATAGTGACCCCCACGAGGGCCCTCATGAGCATCTTGGAGAACTCTCAGTTGGTCTACCTCGGGCATGCACCATTGAACCAAGCCATCAGGAGACACTTTGTAAAGTTTTCCATTGATTTCCATGAAGTACTTGGCTTTCTGAAGAAACTTTTGTTTCTTCCTAAAGTCCAGCTCCTGTGGTGTTTGTTGAGTAAGGAGATAGGTGAGAATGCTACTATACTAGTTCGTCTCCGTGTGTTGGTTATTCACTACACCGGCAAAGAGGGCTTCATTAGGAAAATGATCAGATATTACATATTCATCCTCTTTGCTATCCCAGTGCAACCGAGGTAAATGATCTGCAACTACGTTCTCAGTGCCTTTTTGATCGATCATCGTTAGATCGAACTCCTGTAGGATTACCAGCCATCGTATAATATGAGGGTTGACCATTGGCTTGTTCATGAGGAACTGGATTGCACTATGATCCATGTGGATGAACACTTTGTAACCTAAGACATAGTGCCTAAACTTATCCAGTGAAAACACTATAGTCATTAATTCTTTCTCTGTAGTTGTGTAGTTAAGTTGTGCACCAGCAATACTTCTACTTGCACAGTGGATGTAGTAAGGGCATTTTTGGTCATCTAACTATGTAAGTATGGCTCCTAAAGCATAATTGGACACATCAATCATTATGTGGAACAACTTGGACTAGTCAGAAGCTTGTAGAATGGGAGTTTCTACAAGCTTTCGTTTTAGTGTTTGAAATGCGCATTCACATTCCTTGGTCCACTCAAAAGGTGCATCCTTCTTTGTTAGATCTACCAATGGATTGGCAATCTTGGAGAAGTTCTCAATGAATCTCCTATAATAGCCAGTGTGTCCAAGGAATGACCGAATGTCTTTGACAGTCTCCAATTGGTAGGTGATTCCTTGGATGACCCTACTTTTATTTTGGTCTACTTCTATTCCTACATGTGAAACCTTCTTCCCAAGTACTATGCCTTCTTGGACCATTAAATGGCTTTTCTGCCAGTTGAGCCTTAAATTGGTTTGTACGCATCTTTTCAGCACTTGCTCTAATCGGTCCAAGGCTTGATAGAAACTTGTTCCATAGGTGGAGAAGTCATCCATAAAGACTTCCACTCCATTCCCTATCTACTGTTGGAATATGCTTAGAACTAGGCGTTGAAACATGGTAGGAGCATTACACAAGCCAAACGACATTTTTTTATATGCAAACATTCCCCAAGGACTGGTGAATATTGTCTTGGCTTGGTCTTCTAGGGCTATCTGTATTTGGTTGTATCCACTATAGCCATCTAGAAAACTCTAATAGTGATGCCCCGCTATGGTGTCTAAGACTTGGTCAACGAATGGCAATGGAAAGTGATCCTTAAATGTTGCCATGTTCAGCAGCCTAAAATCTATGACCACCCTCAATTTGCCTCCCTTTTTAGGCACGATCACCAAAGGGCTAACCCATTCGCTATTAGCAATGGGATATATGAACTCAACCTTAAGAAGCCGTTCTATTTCTTCTTTTACTACTTGCTTCGATTTTGGGTTCAATTGCCTCTGTGGTTGTTTTTGAGGTTTCATGGAGGGGTCAGTGTAAATCCTATGCTGGCATATCCTAGGATCTATTCCAATTAATTCAAGATATGACCAGGCAAAGGCTTTTGACCACTTGTTTATTACTTTCAGCAGTCTTCCTTTTTGTTTGGAAGCAATTCTTGCATTGATGATTATTGGTTTTCATTTTCAAGGATCATATATTCCAAACCGGTGGGCAATGGTTTCAATTCTAGGGGCTCTTGTTTGAATTTTTCAGGAATTTCCAACTTCCCCCAGTTGATGTTTTCAAGGTTAAGGTTTGGAAGTTGGCAGCAGACTTTCTCTAGTGCATCTATGCTTTCAATGTAAGTGCAAGTTATTCCCTTAGTTAGTTCCATGCACGTTAATGAGTTTCTTTCTTGATCAGCTATTAGCCATAAGGTGTCTTCTTGTCGTGTGGCTGCTGCATATAGGCACTTTTGTATGTTAATGTCTTGTGCACACTGGTTGCATGCAAGCAATGCTAAGCTTTGCACAACCCATGATATTTGCATGTAATTGCACCCTGCATCACTATATGCGATGCATGGAACCTTCTCCTTCTTGATCTTTCCAAAAGTGTTATCTTTAGATATTTCTAGGGAAAGATCACGGATTCCTAGGTGTGCATCTATAGTACTTAGCCATGACCTCCCCATTATTATTGGGAAGTTCCCTTTCACTTGTATCACTAGGAAATCAACTGGGTACGACCACCTACACATAGTGGTGACAATGTCCTCCATTAATCCCAAGGGACCAATGATGGACTGGTCGGCCAACTCTAGGTGAATATTGCTCTTCTTTAATGGAGGAAG
This sequence comes from Gnetum montanum, assembly GCA_015680685.1. Classification (NCBI taxonomy): domain Eukaryota; kingdom Viridiplantae; phylum Streptophyta; class Gnetopsida; order Gnetales; family Gnetaceae; genus Gnetum; species Gnetum montanum. The sequence continues at coordinate 105,604 of MNCI01021461.1, forward strand.
GTTCTAGGCTTTGTACATTTCTTGTGATATTAAATTGAATCTAGAACCTGAATCTAGAAGAGCCTTGCATGGCTTATTCCCAGTGATTTGGAGATAGATTAAAGGGCTTCCAGGATCAAAGAATTTCCTGGGAAGGTGGCCAACCTTGATCCAGTTAGTAACGACATGTCTTAACATAACCGTATGTGTTGAGCTCGATGTTTGGTTCAAAGGGAGCTCTGAAGCTTTATTTGATGTGGAGGCATTCAGAGGTTCAATCGCTTTTGGTTGTAAGGGCTTGGTTAGACTATTGGTTCTGAAGAAAGGTCTTTTTTTATATGGTTGTCAGAACCAACAACGGGTTGAGTGTTTACATCCCTTGTGGCATTGCATTGTTGCAGTTGAGTAGGGAGTTCCCCTTGCATTTCTGGAGTGGGTGGTAATGGAGCTATTGGTGTTAGAGCTACAGATGGATTTGAAGGATGGTATATTTATGGGTTATCTTCCCTAGGAGAAGGAGTTCTATAATACTCATAGGCTTGGTAGTGATGTTGTGATGTAACATGACTAACAGAGTTACG
>MNCI01021461.1:106501-117445 GCA_015680685.1 Gnetum montanum
CAAAATGGCCATCACAGAAGAGGTTGTGGATTTAGACATGGACANAGAACAGTTTCAAACCTACTATCTAGGGAGTCCCACATTTGGTCTACCTTTGCTGATACTTCTGTTATTAACTTTTGGAGAGGCAAATTTTTCCTATTCACCATCCCTTTGAGTGGTGACTCTTCTTCCTCCTCACAAAATCTCACTCCCCTTTTTCAGAGGGAAGGATCTTGGTTGTATTCTTCCACACTTTCTCTCTTTCATAGCTCACCTTCCTCTTTGGCTACTTACTCTAACAATCTATGAATTTGATGAAACCTAAGCTCTGATAACCTTCCTTTGGTGTACGTCCCAAGGGTTCTTCTTGTTTCATGCCTAAGTCCATCGATGAGATGGTGTAGTTGATCTTGTTGCGAATAACCATGGTCAGGGCAACGATGTAACAATGCGTAATAGCGGCCCATGGCAGCATCCAAGGGTTCATGATTTCCTTGCTTCCATTCTTGGATTTTCCTTCGTAGGTTAGAGACTAGGGAATACGTTTGGTACTTATCATTGAACAGTTCTAACATTGTACTCCACCTCCGAATGGATTCCAGTTCTAAGTACCAATACCAGCTTTGAGCTTCTTTCACTAGTTTCCTTGGGAACAACTTCAGTTTTTGACATTCATTTTCTATGTTTTACAAGGCACATGCATCATGGAATGCTTGTAAATGATTTTTAGGATCAGCGTTGTATCCCCCTTCAAATCGTGGGATATTGTTCATGTCTAACCTCTTGATCCTACTATCCTTTTGGTGCCTTGTTGGAACTCTTACGACCTCCATTATATCTAGCATGCTTCTAGTTGCGAATAGGGGTTCTTTGTGATCATGTTGTTCATAACGTCTATGGTGTCTATGCGGTTCCCTACTCTCCCTTTTTCTATGCCTTGATTCCTTAGAGTGCCCTTGTCCTCATTCTCGACTATCTCGTCGATGCCTTTCACTTCGTTTTCCCTTATCCTCATGATTGGTTTCCCTATGACTGCATCTAGACATTGAAGGAGAGGGTGAAGGTGACGATGAAGGTGAAGAAGAAGGAGAACCATCACCATGACGATGTTTTCTACCTTCTCTTTGGTGGTCTCAGCCTCGACCGTGATCATGATTAGAACGTCTACCCTTATCGTGTGTTCGTGTTCCCTCGTTGAACACTTCATGTTCATGGGTATCAGAACCAGGGTTGCGAATAGTAGAGTGGAGGTTCTGATACACTACCTCTTGACCAATGTCAAGAGGAGGAACATTTTTTTATGGGGAACCTGTTGAAGCAGGTTCACCATTCTCAATTTCGCTCAAAATGTGCAGAGCATCATGGGGCCATTTATCCTTCAAGGATGTATGGTATCTCTCCTATCGCAAGTCCCTTTGACGTTGCACTTCTGTGGGATGATAATCCCTTGAGTCATGATTGCATGCAACGTATTTTGAATATAAAAGAAGCATGCCTATTTGTATGAGAGCTTGAAGGAGCATGTTGGGGACTGATTGGTCTAGAGGCAATACTATGTTATCGTCCAAGTCTCTCCAACACAGTTGTTCGTCTTGGTGGAGAATAAAGGTGAAATCAGGTACATACTCATTGGGGATGAGTATATACCACATGAAACTATTGAAGAATTGGATCTTAGTTACGTGTATTATGCCGCTGACTACCTATTGTGTTAGTCCTAGGCGGTGAAGTGCTCTTATGCAAAGAAGAAGACATCTTGTCTTGTTCGGTATGCAATCTACCATTGTCTTGTCTTCCTTTGATTAACCCTAAGGGTTCATTCTAACATTCCAATGATATGAATGATTTCCTATGTTCTACGCAGCACACAAACAACTAAGTCCCTGGAAACGGTGCCAATGATGAGTGGCGAGGTACCCCTACACTCAACCATACGAATATTAGCGTTTCACGTAGGATCCGATCGAACTCTAAGAACTAAGTGCTTACGCATCTTAATGGAACACTCAGGGTTAATTAGTCATTGTCTTCCCAAACTTACTTGTATTTTCATGGCTGTATGGTTAAGTAAGCTTGAGGTACATGATTTTTATAGCTTTTATATTTTTTATGTCTTTTGCTAATAAAGGAGAGGGAGAGAGAACTAAGTGGCTAACTTACATTAACTATTCATTAACTAGTTTGTAAATGTTCCTTACACCAGTATCTGTTCCCACTTGCCGTACACATCCTGAACTAGTGCAACGCTGCTAGGATTACCAAACGCTAATCGTTACTGGGTTAGAAAGCGCTACACGCATGCTCGAAGCAGTCATACGAAGTGTATTTAACTAAGGGAGTAGAAGGTTGAGAGAGATATTAATTAGCTAGGAAAGTATTAAATAATAATTAATTACTAATTAGCTTAAGCTGTATGTTGCAAAGTTTATCAAAAAGTTTGTCATTATTGTCGTACACAAAATTGTGCTAAGGCACAAATTGCTCGAATAAAGATCCATTCACTCTATGACTCCTACTGCAAGCACACAAAAATAATTCTAACTCTGGAATAACAAAACTACAAGAATCTGGCTAAGGGTCTAAGTCTAACTGCCTTGGAACTAAGGGCACCGCCTCTTATTTATAGAAGATGAGGTAGGACGCGATATCGCGTGGTGGATGTGATATCGTGTACGCGATATTGTGACTTATCAACCACAAACCCAATTTTCCTAGTCACAAGTTGCATGTACTCACAATGCAAATGAACAGTCCGAGTATATGTGTGAAGCAGGACCTCACAGTACTCACTCTCAAACTATGAAACCACTATTGCTCACATATAGCTTGTAGTATGAACTTTAGCCTTTCAAATGACACTCTTCCTTCTAGTAGCATCAAATTACAAGCAATTATTACCTTCTAGATGGTCTGAGTGCCTTCCAATTGGAAGTATGTAGGATGCTAGTTTCTCTCCCTTGCAGTTTAGCTAGATTTGCAACCAAATGATTCTCTGCCTTTTAGAAGACATAATATCAGAGCAATTGTTCCCTATAGGAAGGTCTAAGTGCCTTCCAGTATGGACTACAGGAGGGTGCTAGGTGCACATGCACACAGTTTACCTGGACCTTACTTTTGGATGACCCTTTGCCATTTGGAAGCCATAATTTCCAAGTAATTATTCACAACTAGAAGGTTTGAGTGCCTTTTGGATGATCTTCAGCCTTCTAGATGATCCTCTTCCTTTCGATAGTATCAAATTACAAGCAATTGTTCCCTTCTAGATGGTTTGGGTACCTTTTGGTTAAGACTATAGGAGGGTGCTAGTTGCACACCCTCATAGTTTAGCTAGATTTGCAATTGGATAGCCATCTACATTTCAGAAGCCATAATATCAAAGCAGTTATTCCCTATTAGAAGGTTTGGGTACCTTTTGGTAGGGATTGTGAGAAGATGCTAGGTGCATGTGCATGTAGTTTACCTGAACCTTTCTATCGGATGACCCTCTACCATTCGGAAGCTAAAATCTCCAAGAAATTATTCACAACCAAAAGGTCTAAGTTCTTTTCAATTGATCTACAGCCTATCAGATGACCCTCTACCTTCCAAAAGCCACAATATCGGAGCAATTTTTTCCTACTGGAAGATTTGGGTGCCTTCTAGTAGGGACTGTGAGAGGGTGTTAGGCACACATGCTCTCGATATACATGGACCTTACTTTTGGATGGCCCTCTACCATTTGAAAGCCACAATCTCCAAGAAATTATTCATAGCTAGTAGATCTTAATGAATTTTGGTTGATCTATAGCCTTCTGGATGCCTTCCAGTTGGGACTGTAGGAGGGTGCTAGTCACACTACATTGTAATTTAGCTATAATCTACAACCGAGTGATCCCTTGCTTCCAAATGCCATGATCTTAGAGTAATTATACCCTTTTGGAAGGTCTGAGTGCCTTTTGATAGGAACTACAAGAGGATGCTATTTGCATGTGTAGATAGTTTACCTAGACCATGTTTTCAGATGACCCTTCATCATCTAGAAGCCATAATCTCTAAGAAATATTTTGCAACCGAAAGGTTTGAGTGCCTTCCAAATGATCTTTAGCCTTCCAATAGTCATAATATCGAAGTAATTGTTCCCTACTAGAAGATCTGGGTTCCTTCCAATAAGGACTACGAGAGGGTGTGAGTCGCATTAACCTCACAACTTGAAACAAAGAATAATTGGAACACATTGTGTCAAACTACAACTCACATGTCATATCAGACTATCTCTACAAGTTGCAAGAACATGTAGATCACATGTTGTTTTGAAAAGGTGCATGAAGTTGTGTGTCACAATCAAATCACAACTTGAAATAGAGATGTCCTCAACACAATGCATTTAATTATGAATCATATGTTCTCGTACTTTGGAGATAGTGTGTGCTACTATGATGTGCATGTCATCACAATCTATGCTTATGGGTAGTGAGATCATGTAGATCAAAATTTGAATTTAGACTTTAATGACATGTGAGATGCATTGTGATGCATTCTTAGAGTGCGATACCTTGTGTTTCACATGGTATCATAATACAAATATGCGAGCATAATGCAACATGCATGTTATCAAAAATTAGTTAAAACTATTAACTTTTAAATTGGAAATTAATATTTTATACCTTTTAATGCCAACTATTTATTTTGAGCATATTTTTGAAGCTTTTGTTTAGTCATAAGCATCAAACTTATTGATGAGTGGCGAGGTACCCCTACACTCTACCATACGAATATGAGCGTAGCACACGCGNTTGGAGTTCGACCGGATCGCATGTGCTATGCTCGTATTCGTATGGTTGANTGTCTTCCCAGACTTACTTGTAGTTGTCACGGTGTATGGTTAAGTAAGTCCAAGGTATATGATATTTATAGTCTTTTATGTTTTATGTCTCCTATGCTATTGAGGTGAAGGGTTGAGAAACTAATTACTAACTCTAACTAATGACTAAGTCTAAATTACCTAGCGTCAGCATCCATTCCCACTTACCATACACACCCTGAACCGATGCAATCGTGGCTACCAAACGCTAATCGTTGCTGGGATCCCCACGTGTAACGCACGTGCTCGAAGTGGTCGTACTGAGGCACTTAACTAGGAGGAAAGGGGTGAGAGAATCTAATATAGCCTAAGTGTGATGAGCAACCGTTCCTTGATTATCTGTACACATCCTTAGATGCTCGTAATCAAGTCGTACTCATTCTGCGTTTCTAGCCTAAGTGCGATGAGCAACCGATTCCTTGATTATCCGTACACATCCTTAGATGCTCGTAATTAAGTTGTACTCATTCCACATTATGATGAGCATCTGTTCCTTGATTATCCATACACATTAGATGCTTGTAATCAAGTCGTACTCATTCCACATTACTAAGAGAGAAAGCAATAAATAACATTAAATAAAATCCTAATTAGCCTATTCCATGCACTACAAGGTTTATCTAGGAAGTTCGTCTTTATTGCCGTACACAACTTGTGTTCAAGTATAATGTTGCTCAAATAAAGATCCGTTCACTTTAGGACTCCTACTGCGGGCACATGGAAAATATTCTATCTCTAGAGTGATCAATCTGCTAGAGTTTCCCTACTTCTAGCCTATGATTAGGAAAAAAGGGAGAGCCACCTCTTATTTATAGATATTGCGGTGCACTGCGATATCACATACGCGATATCACATGGGATGCAATATTTTGGCTCATGCGAATCGCGTCTCATCATACCCCCATGACTGAATGAAAACTCATCCTCAAGTTTCTTACAATAATATCGGGAAGGTATGGGATTATTGAGGGGAATGGAACTAATGGGATGACATGTGAACGGATCATCATTACAAGACTTGACAAAACTGGTGTTCATGACAACAAGAGTGAACACCTTATTACATTGACATCAGGCCTCATTTGGCAACTTGAGAGAAAGAGAGAGAGAAAGAAGTGTTGTTGCTGCCAACACCAAGATTGCACCTTTCGTTGTCCATCCGTAAGCACGCCATCAATTTTGCTCCTTGCATAGCTGCTTCTAGCTCTGCTCCATTCCAAGTGTTCCTTCCAGATCCCCTTCATTGTTGTATGGTTATCATCTACACACACAACACAATCTTATATTAGCAAGGATAAATGAATTTCATGTAATTAATACCTTGCTTCGGTGTAAGTTCATTGCCTAGGTTGTGGTATGGATGATTCAGATTTGGAGATATATTAATGATGAATACTGAAGGTGTAGGGGTTAGGAGAAAACAAAAAAATTGGGGCTGGGAGAAAATCAAAAAAATTGGGCCCTGCCCATGACTAATCACGAACCTCTGGTAGCGTTAGAATGGAGAAAGAAAACAGAAGTAAGAAAGATAGATAAAAAGAGATAATGATAGCAATGATGAAATGAATGTCAAGATGGAAATGAAAAAATAAAATTAATTGCGAAAATGTTTAAGGGAAAGTTAATTGGTGCACCAAAGAGGAATGTCAGTGGGTCCTCCCCAAAGCATGCTCATGCCCTTAATGCCCTGACAAACCCACATTCAAAGAGTCCGTAGGCTCTGGGAATGTCATTTGGAATAAGAGTTAAAGTCTTAACTGCAAGAATTTACCAAAAAGAAAACAATTCATCAACCAAAATATATACACTAATGATACAACCGGCAATGAGGTGAATAATGGAAAGAAGGATGGAGAAAAGAGAATGCAATGGAATCTGAAGAACAAGATGGTGTATAGCCCCTTGTGGATTTTATGATTAATGTGACTTGGCAAGTCCCATTCCAACTCCGGCCTCAAACAAACCACTTCTAGTGACTTCGCATTAATGCATTCGGCCAATCCATCGTCTTGAAGTAATAAGAATGCACCTCCAAAGAGCCACCACCATTTTCACGAAACAAATGAGAGAATGGGAAGCGAGAAGGGCCTTAGTTAGAGGGAACACTTTTGGTTCCATAATTAGTGCTTTTAGCCCAAGTTTATTTCATCTGAGGGGTGTGCTTTGAATTCTCACTTTTTTTTATTTTTTCTTCTTTTTTTTCTTTTTGTGTTTTTATGCGTGAGAACCACACCATGCAAAGACTTTGTTATTTTTATTGTCTCAACTTTTGATAATTGGGTAACATCGGAACAACAAGAAAACTCAAGAAGAAGACATCCAAGCACCCAAAACTATGACCAACACAAATGCATCAAGTTCCCTTGAAGTCACACCCTTTTCAATCCTTGAGTCCTTCCTTAGTTTGAGAAATGCCCAGTCACTGATTCATTAGGCTTCTTATTATGAAGGGGACTGTACATTTCCAAGCCGAGAGAGACCATAGAAACTAGTGGATGGATGGATGAAGTGATCTCATTGCCTGCCATATCAAAAGAAACATACCTTAGTATCAACATTGTGACTTAAAGGTAAAAACCAATATTTGCAATCAACATGAAACCAGTTCATACCATCATGGAGAACACTTATTGATGAAAAACTCATAAGGTGGATACACACGCACACGCGCACACACAAAAAATGGAAAAGTATAACAATGTTGTAAAAAAAAAAAACAAGAAAAGTTAAAGAAATTTGTAAAACAAAAATGTGTAAAACAAAAACTTATAAAACAAAAATGTGTAAAACAAAAACTTAAAAGAATTGAGGGCCCCATATAATTAGCATAGGTGGCCATCTCCCCCACAACTGAGTGGAAAGGGAGAGATCCAAAATAATGAGTGCCTGTTTGAATTTCTTAAAAGTGTCCAACTCCTCCCAATTGATGATCTTAGATTGAGGGGTGGAAGTTGGCGACGCTCATATTCCAATGTGTCTATGCCTTCGTTGTTGGCATGGTTTGTTTCCTCAGTTCATTCCATGCATATTTGGTTGCTCTTTCGAGTAGCTGTCAACCACGAGGTGTCTACTATTTGTTGCGTGGTTGCTACATATAGGCATCTTTGTTTCATAGTTTCAAGGGCACACCTATTACATGGAGGCATTTCCTCCTTGTCATCACCCGATGAATCACTGTATGTGATGCATGGAACTTTCCTCTTCTCGATCTTTCCATAAATGTTTATCTTAGATATTTCCAAGGAAAGATCGTGGATCCTAAGGCATGCGTCTACTGTGCTTAGCCATGCCCTTCCTATTATAATTGGGAAGTCCCCTTCATTTTTGTTGACTTCAATCACTAGGAAATAAGCTGGGTAAGACCAACCACACACAGTGGTAATAATGTCCTCCACCAATCCCAAGGGAATGGTGATGGACTGGTCTGCCAACTCTAGTTGAATGTTGCTCTTCTTAAGTTGGGGCAGGTTCCAGGCGTGATACATCTCTTGTGAAACGAAGTTGACTTTGGAACCTGAGTTAAGAAGAGCCTTATGAGGTTCATTCCTAATGATCTGTAAATAGATTAAGGGACTCCCAGGGTTAGCTAGTTTCCTGGGAAGGTCGCCTACCTTAATCCAATTGGTTATGGTATGTGTTAACATAACCGTATGCGTTAAGCTCTGATGTTGGACGGAAGGGAGCACTGAAGTGTTAGATGGTGGAGGAGTGTACATAGACTCAACCGCTTGTTGTTGTGAGAGCTTGTCTGGGCTTCTAGTTCTGAAGAAAGGTCTTCTCTTTTTACAGTTGTCAGAACCAACAACGAATTGCATGTTTACAGCTCTTGTAGCGTTGCGTTGCTACAGTTGAGTAGGGAGTTTCCCTTGCATTGTTGGAGCAGGAGGTGTTGTGGGAACTACCGGTGGAAGAGGTGCGGATGGATTAGGAGGATGGTATGGGTATGGAGTATCTCCTGGAGGAGAAGGAGTCATCCTAAAGTACTCCCAAACTTGGTAGTGACGTTGGGGAGTTTTGTGACCCATAGAGTCACTTGGAGAAATCGGCTACTGCACCAAGGGTAACAGCTGAGAAATCTACGATGTGGCGGAGTTGATCCCGTTGAGCGTAACCATGGCTCAGGCAACAATGCAGCAATGTATAATATCGAGCCATGGCAACATCCAAGGGTTCATGAACACCTTGCTTCCATCCTTGGATCTGCTTACGCAAATTGGACACTCTGGAGTACGTCTGATACTTATTGTTGAAAAACTCTAACATCGTACTCCACCTCCTGATGGTTTCCAGTTCTAAGGACTGGTACCAGCTCTCTGCTTCCTTGGTAAGTGTCCTGGGAAACAACTTAAGTTTCTGCCACTCGTTCTCTATATTTTGCAAGGCGCAGGCATCATGGAATGCCTGTAAATGATGTTGCAAATCCACGTTGTATCCCCCCTCAAAGCATGGGATGTTATTCATGTCTAAACACCTGATCTGACTATCTTTTAAATGCCTTTTTGGGATTCTTACTACCTTCGTTATGTCAAGCATACTTCGGGTTGCAAGTAGGGGCTCGTCATGATCATCTCTTTCATGACGCCTGTGATGTCTTCGTTGTTCCCTACTTTCCCTTTGTTCATGCCCTTGTCCTTTCTCTCGACTCTCTCGTCGAGGTCTCTCATTGTTCTTATTTTTATTCTCTCCATTATGTTCTTCATGATTGCGCCCAGAGGTGGAAGAAGAGGGTGAGTGATGTGAAGAAGGTGAAGAGAAGGAGAACCATCGCCATCCTTCAATAGTGTAAGTTGGCTCTCCTACCTTGAGTCCCTCATACGTTGCAAAGCTATGGGATGATAATCCCTTGTGTCAAAGTCTGTTGCAATGTATTCAACATATAATTCTGTCATGCCAATCTGTGCCAAAGCACGGAGAAGCATGTTAGGGACTACACGATCTGGAGGTAACACTATGTTACCTTGCAGATCTCTCCAGCGCATCTGTTCATCTTGATGGAAGATAAAAGTAAAATTGGGAACATACTCATTGGGATGAGTATATTCCACCCTATATTGTTGAGGAACCGACTGATTTAGGTTATGTGTTTTTGATTGCCGACTGTCCTTTGTATTATCCCTAGGTGAAGTGCTCTTGTGAGAAGAAGACATTGTTACTTATTGGTGTGCTAATTACCGTTATAAAATTTTTCTCTTTTGATTAACCTGAAGGTTTTTTTAGGCTCCCAATGATGTGAGTAATATCCTATGTTCTATTTAGCGCACAAAAACTTAGTCCCCAGCAATGGCGCCAATGATGAGTGACGAGGTACCCCTACACTCAACCATACGAATACGAGCGTAGCACATGTGATCTGGTCGAACTCCGCAGACTAAATGCCTACATGCTTCATGGAACACTTAAGGTTATTCATTCGTTGTCTTCCCAGACTTACTTGTAGTTGTCATGGTGTATGGTTAAGTAAGTCCAAGGTATATGATTTTTATAGTCTTTTATGTTTTATGTCTCCTATGCTATTGAGGTGAAGGGTTGAGAAACTAATTACTAACTCTAACTAATGACTAAGTCTAAATTACCTAGCATCAGCATCCGTTCCCACTTACCGTACACACCCTGAACCGATGCAACCGTGGCTACTAAACGCTAATCGTTGCTGGGATCCCCACGCTTAACGCAGGTGCTTGAAGTGGTCGTACTGAGGCACTTAACTAGAAGGAAAGGGATGAGAGAATCTAATCTAGCCTAAGTGCGATGAGCATCCATTCCTTGATTATCCGTACACATCCTTAGATGCTCGTAATCAAGTCGTACTCATTCCGCGTTTCTAGCCTAAGTGCGATGAGAAACTGATTCCTTGATTATTCATACACATCCTTAGATGCTTGTAATCAAGTCGTACTCATTCCGCATTGTGATGAGCATCCATTCCTTGATTATCCATACACATCCTTAGATGCTCGTAATCAAGTCATACTCATTTTGCATTACTAAGAGAGAAAGCAATAAATAACATTAAATAAAATCCTAATTAGCCTATTCCATGCACTGTAAGGTTTATCTAGGAAGTTCGTCTTTATTACTGTACACAACTTGTGTTCAGGTACAATGTTGCTCGAATAAAGATC
>MNCI01021461.1:123105-167352 GCA_015680685.1 Gnetum montanum
AGAGCCACTCAGAAAGCTCCCTGATATCTAAACCACCCCTTTGCCCTCCAACTTTATCCTTTGGATGCTCAGTCATGTTAAATTCCCCTGCAATAATCCAGTTAGCTTTGGGTAAGTTGTGCCTGAGCCAATTCCACAAGAGCTTCCGATCAGTTGAGTGACAAGGAGCATAAATGGAGACAATCCCTAAGATCTCATTAGCGTACCAGAGTCGAACCCAACTACAATACCCTAAAGTGTCACAACCGTGATCAAGAACAGACTCCTGCCACTTATTATGGAGAAAAATTATAGCCCCCCCCTTTACCAGGTTCATGGTGAGTAAGAACATAAGAACTATTGGGAAAAATGCTCTGGCAACAAATTTGAAGATTGAATCCTTGGATTTTAACTTCTTGAAGACAAACAACGTCAAAGGAATGTCTTCTAATATAATCTCGAACTATATATTGTCGACGAGGGTCTGAAAGGCCCCTAACATTCCATGAACAACACTTCATTGGGTTTGTGTAGAAGAAGGAGGATCCTCCTCAACCACCAAGGCCTTAAAAGAATTCCTAGATTCAAAGTTGTTAACTAGAGGACGTCAGGCACTTGTTCTTTTGTTAATGGACTGGCTAGCACTAGTCGATGATCGATGCCCTTTAGGGAAGGCACTAAAGATAGGGTTGTCACGTGTGACTGAGGCATAAGATTTCCGGGTAACATGCTCCCAACCACTAGTAGCATCTTTTGGGGCCCTTTCCTGATTAATAGGAGTCTTAGTAACATTAGTATCATCGGTTCTCATATCATCCACGCCGAACACCTTAGAATCCGAAGAAGGAGGTTTAGTTGATTGATCCTCAACATTATCCTTGCCTATGTCCTGAGATATGTTTTGAGATTTTAGTTCTTCACTAACTTGTTCTGCTAAAATTCGCTCAGCTTCAAGCTTGGCTAGTAACTTCAGGCATTGAGCTTTACGGTGGTTCGGATTGAGGCAGTAATAACAACTGTTGGGAAGTGTAAGATATGAGATTTTCTGAACAAAGGTCTTTCCTTTTACATTAACTTCTAGTGAATCAGGACGTGGCTTTTGCATATTGATTTTGACGTACACTCGTCGAGTAGGTCGTGGACGGAAGCCTGAAAAGCTCTCCATTCCGATGACTTCCCCAACTTGTGCAGCAAGGATATCAACATGGGGAGAAAAATGAGGAGGGAGTCCTGGAAATTCGATCCAAACCAGCAAAATACTTTTGCTAGCTTTTGCAGGATCGAAATCCACCTTCCAGGGTTGAAGAACTAAAAAAGAGCCATAAACATCCCAAATAGACTGTTGTTTCACGAACTCTGCCATATTCTTAGTTTCAAAAGCAAACAGAAAAAAGCCTTTTGTGAGATTGGAAGCTAAGGTTATTCTAATATTACGGGGTTCCCAAAATTTTTTAACCCAATCTTGGAACAACGAGGCAGGAGGAATCCTACCAGTGAAGAAGCCAATTGTGTATAGGTGAGTAAATGTTTGTACGGTTTGGTCAAAGATGTCTTCCGGAAAATCAAAACATAAAACATAATCATTTGCATCCATATTGGTTGAGTTGTCAATAGGCTGTGAGTTAATGTTAATATTGGAGGATTCCATTATTTTACGTTTTTTTCCTCCAACATCAACATCAGAGCAAGAAGACAAATCGGATTGGGTCATGCAGACCCGTTGAGCCTAAACCTAGCCAAATCAGAAAAGCAAAAAGAAAAAATGAAAAAACCAAACAGAACACAATGGAACAAACTCACCAGGTTTATTAACGGATGATAATTTTAGGCAACGCATGCGTGATGATGCATAGATTCGCAGTATCTAAATCTAGTTTCTATTAGAAACTACAGCATCACGCAAGTCGCTTTTAGGCTAGTAGTGTGAGTTTAAAAATTAAATTCAAGATGCATTATGTCGTATGGTTAACAATTTTTTAAAAAAATTTACAAGATGTGTAGCCTCGCATTGTGTAAAAAAATTACGATTCGCATAAACTCGCATTGAAATTTAACCTATGAAAAACCCAAAAACCTAAACTGAAACAAGCAAAATTGTTTACAATCCTATGAAAATTTACATGCCTATTGTGAAAAAAACACAGAAAAACATGGAAAACATTTACTTACTAGATTGGTTGCTATCAATGAAGAGGAACAAAGTAAAGCATAGAGTGATGGAGTAGAGCACACCAACAAAGCATAACATAGCAATAAGAGCATAGCATAGCATAGCAATGAGAGCACAACATAGCAATAGGAGCAATGAGAGCACAACACAACAACAGGATTCCAAATAATGGGAGTAGAGCATGCGACGAAGCATAGCAACGAAATTTTGTATCAACAAATCGGGGACACTAGGATAGTAGCAATTTTGATTTTAGGGTATTTTCATTGATAATGTTAACTTTTACAAAGGCATGATGGGGATGTCATGGGGCCATGGCCATGGGTCGATGCGGTACCAAGAATCCATCCGCTATGGGCATGTATGGCATCATACATGCCCATATGTCATTCATGGCCAAATGGGAACAAAAATAACCTTTTCCGTTTAGGAAAGAGGATAATATAGAATCTTGAGGGCCTCGTGCAAATGGATTACTTGGATTTATTATCTTTTGATTGGTGATGCATAATAAGCTCGTTCCAAGGATCCTAAAGACGAATCATGAATGATTTTTTAGAGTATAGTGGAACATCGTAGTTTACCTCAACAACAATCCTTTCCTTGGAGTGATAGTATCTTTATATCTTCCATCATAGTGTTATAGTATGTTTAAATCACATAATACACATAAGATTAGCATGGCCCCTGCACAAGGAATATGTGTGTTATTCTTTGCATGGAAAGGATTGTGAAGTAAGACATGGGTGCATGGAATGGATGCAAAGATGCCAATTTTATAGCATGTTTAAATGACTTAAGGATAATGTTGTTATCCTTTGTATGGAAAGGAAAATATTTGAGCAATAATGTATTAGTTAGGTTATTGATATTGATTATAAGTCATTATCTAGAAGAAGTATTTTAACTATATGAATGGTGAACATGTATAAATTCATTTTCATTAAGCATATTGATGTTTCACTTAACATTATATGCATAATAAATTATTTAATGTCATTGATATTGATGAGTCTTCATAGGTGGACCACATTGATAGGATGTTGTTGATGCGATCCCGTCGATGGGATCTTGTCGACGCGATCCTGTTAATGTGGCATCATGTCTCTACCTATAAATGTGCATCTACCCACTACATTTATGGTAATCTTTTCTGGTTGTAGCAAAGCTCTTGTAGTTTTCTCCTTTGATAGTTAGAATATTTTCTAAGTGCCAATAGTAGGAGTCAAAGAAGTGTACGAATATTTATTCGAGCATTGATGTACCTAATCACCTTAGTGTGAATGACAATAAAGATTCTCATAAAACCTTGCAGCACTTGGAAAAGATTAATGTTTTCTTTATGCATTTAATATTCATGTAATTTACTTTAATGTTTGTAAGTAATCAATTAATATTGATTAAATAGAAAACATAAGAACGATCACTTCGAGCATATGTTTAATGCTTGGTAATCTCAGTAGCACTTAAGACTTGGTAACTTAGTAGCACTATAATGTGTTTAGGATGTGTACTGAAAGTGGGAACAAATGCTTATGTTAGAATTAGTTAAATATTAGCTAGTTATTAGATTAATTAAGAATTTAATTACTTTATTATTGTTCTTAAGTGACTTAATTCATAAAAGATAAAATCATAAAATTCATGTGCCTCAATTACACTTACCAATACACTTGCACTTGACAAGTAGAACTAAGAAAACAACGATTGCAATGGTTAGATTCACCTCTTAGAAACTAGTGTACTTAGAGAGCTAAAGTCTATAGAATTTGACTAAATTACTAAGTGAACGTTAGTGATTTGTATGGTTGGACATAGAGTATACTTGTTGCTCATCATTGACATCATTGTCGTGGACTTTAGTTAGGTATGTGCATTATCTAGGACTTAGTGAAAATTATTCAAAATCATCGTAACAAACCTTAAAGTTGCAATCATTTAAAATAATAATAATAATTGTAAAAACACACTAATATTTTCTTTCAATCTAAAATTTCTTCTTCTCATAAGGATGATTCTTTGCTGAGGTTCAAACATACATCCAATTAGCAAAGAAATGAACAATCAAATTTGCCAGTGCTCCAACAATGCAGAGTAATATATACTCATCCTGATGAGAATGTACCAGACTTCACCTTCATCCTACAATAGGATGAACAATTATAGTTGAGGGACATGGAGGGCAACATTGTGTTGTTGCCCAATTGATTAGTTCTTGTGATTTTGCGCCAAACTCTTATGAGGTTGGATATCTAGGAGCTTGATGTTAAATACATTGTGCAAGATCACGACTATTAGGATTACCATCCCACTGAGGCACAATGCAAAAAATATTGGCAATAGGAGAGGTGTTATGAAGCTTCGAAAGAAAAATGGTTTAATAACCCCTTGCTCTTATTAGACTAAAAAGATAGTGAGGATCCCTTTTCTAGGGATTCTCAATTCAGTGACTCTTCTTCCCTTGGTTTCGACGAAGAGGGCTTAAACCAAAATTTACTATCGACTATAAATAACACTAGTTTAGGCAAGAATGGGTTCTATGATCATGGGGGATCCAAAGGTGGGAATCATGGAAGGAACGAGTACAAGCATCACGATGATGATCGTGGTCATGACCAAAGAAGAGGGGGTGGTAGACACTATGGTGATGCTAGTCCTCCTTTCTCTTTACCTTCGTCATCCTCCTCTTCCTCCTGTAGCTCCAACTGAAGTCACAAAGGATGTGATTGTGATGGAGGTGACCAATAGGATAGAGATGATCATAGGGCCTACTGGACTAATCGAGATAAGGGGTGTGGGTAATCAATGAAGGTCCACCACCACGAAAGAAGGAAAAGCAGAGGACATCATGGGTATCATGGCCATTGTAGAGGTTATAACCATGATGAGCCTTTACTTGTGACTTGAAACATGTTAAACATCACAAAGGTAGTGAGAATTCCAACAAGACATGTAAAATATAGGAAACGTAAGTGGTTGGATATGAACAATATCCCCAAGTTTGAAGGGGGATATAACTTAGATCCACAAAATCATCTTCAAGCCTTGCATGATGCCTACACCTTATAGAACATGGAGAACAAATGGAAAAAGTTAACGCTATTCCAAAGGACACTCATTAAAGAAGATAAAAGTTGGTACCAATTTAGAGCCAAAATCAATCCATAGGTGAAGTAAGATGCTTGAGCTCTTCAATGACAAGTATCAAATGTACTCTTGAGTGTCCAACTTGAGAAAGCAAATCCAAGGTTAGAAATAAGGAACACATAAACCCTTGGATGTAACCATGGGTAGGTACTATTCCCTTTTGCACTGATGCCCTTGCCATGGTTATTCTCAAAGGGAGAAGCTTTGCCATATCATAGATAGGCTTTGCACAGAAACATGGAGAAATCTTATGGTCTATGCCCAAGGAAGACTTTTAAAAATAAGGGCCCATCAGATTTAAAGGTTAATAGATCAATTTTTCAAAAAATAAGGAGAGTTAAGAAAAAGAAAAAGTATGGAGGAGTACAACTAAGATCCTCTCATCAGAAAAAGGGAGGTATGATTTTATGACAATAAAGAGGAATGGGATGGTGCAATAAAAGATCTTGTTGATTTAGAAGTTTGTTTCTAAAATTTTGGCCAAGGAAAATAAAATGTGGAACTCTTAGATGAAAATTTCTAAACTAGTCTAAAAATAGCAAAGGAATCCATAGAGCAGAGTAGTGATTGTGATCACAGGAGAAGGAAGGAAGCTAAAAGTGCCCGTCAAAGGGGTAAGGGGTAAAGCTGCTACTGTAGAGGAGGTTGTGGAGTTTGAAATAGATGATGCTGATGAATGTGACATCTACCAATATGAAAATCCTAAGGGATTTTGTCCCACTATGTCATGCTTTTAGGAAATCTTGGGTGTACACTCTAAATCTTAAACTTGCAAGAAGGCAAACACCCAGAATATTACCTTATACTCAAGGTAGCCCCAAGTAGTTCCACCAACAACAAGCCTATTATCCAAGTGGAGCTCCATGACAATCTTATGAGTAGTATAATTAGTGGCAACATCCACAGTTGTGGGGGATTCCACCACCAAGGCAACAATACCCTTATCGACAACCTGATCTATATGGATATTATGTTTAACAACTCATTTCCTTGCATGACTCTTCCAGTCACACTTCATTACATCACTACTACCCTCTTGAGTACTATAGAGCCCAATCTCTAAGAGGGAAATCCCCACTTCCTCACTACCCTCCTCATCCTTCTGCACATGTCCCTTCATCCTCAACTCAATTATCACCTACTCCATCAATGTAAGATGAAATACCAGCCCAACTATAGTAATGTAATGCCACCATGGTTGTTAACTTATAGTTAGCTCCACAGCCAAGTGGTTTGGAAACCAAATCCCAAAAAAGACCATTCTTTTGAATCAACAATCCTACAAAGCCCTCATAGACTTGCAGATGATAATCCTACTTCTCCCTCACCCTCTACGTCCATGCCATTTGAGTCCCCTTCAAACAAAATGTCTTCCAAAGTGCATACTTTCATGTTAACCCATGCAATGACTAATTAGATTAAGGTTGGACATCTTTATAGGAAGAGATCTAATCCTAGGAATCCCCTTATTTACCTACAAATTTCTAGGAATGAGCCTTTCAAGGCTCTTCTAGATTCAGGTTATGGTGTAAATTTGATTTCTCATGAGATGTATAAACCTTGGAACCTACCTTCCCTCAAGAAGAGCAACATTTCCTTAAGACTGGTGGAGGACATTATGACCATCATCTATGGATGGTCCTATCCTACTAACTTCCTAGTGATCTGTGTTGATAATCACAAGGGGGACTTCCCAATCATCATGGAAAGGGCTTGGTTGAGCACCATTAATGCATAATTGGAAATTAGAGACCTCTCCTTGGAGATTTCCAAGGAAAATGCATTTGAAAAAATAGATAAGAAGAGAGTTCCATGCATCACATACAGTGATACAGGGTGTAACTGTGTGCAAAAACTATGATTCATAAAAAAGACATCCATCACAACATGCAAATAGTATGCAAATGAGACAAAAATTCAAAGGTGCCTACACGCAATAGCCACAAAACAAGAGGGTACCTAGTGGTTAATAGTTGATCCTAATAGCAGCTCAATAGTTTGCATGGAACCAACTAAGAGCCTAATGAGTCCTATGTTGAAGGCATAGATGAACTAGAGTGAGTTCATCGCCAACTCTCCAATGATAAACTTGATGAAACCAATTAGGAAGAGTTGAAAATCCATAAAAGTTTCAAATAGAAGCCCCTAGAGCTGAAAACTCTACCTATCGGTATGGAATATGCTTTTCTGAATAATGAAAATTTGGTGATAATCAATGCCAACCTTGCTCTTGAACAAAAAGAGAAGCTATTAAAGGTGGTCAACAAATGACCAATAGCTTTTGCTTGATCATATCCTAAACTCATTGGGATTGATCTTAGGATATGCCAGCATTACATCTATATAGATCCTTCCATAAAGCCAAAGAGGTAGCTACAGTGGCAATTGAATCCCAAACTGAAGCAGATCATCAAGGAGGATATTGAACAAATCCTCAAGGCAAGGTTCATCTATCCCATTGCGCATAGCAAGTGGGTTAGCCTAGTTGTAATAGTGCCAAACAAAGGTGGCAAGTGGAGGGTTTGTATTGACTTCAAGCTATTAAACATGGAAATGTACAAAGATCATTTTCTATTGCCATTTGTGGACCAGGTGTTGGAGACCATATTTGGGCATTTCTACTATAGCTTTCTAGATTGTTATAGTGGCTATAACCAAATCTAGATTGCACTTGAGGATCAGGCCAAAACCACATTCACAAGTCCCTAGGAAACTTTTGCATACAGAAAGATGCCTTATAGCTTATGTAATGCCTCTTGCAACCTTTCAATGCCTTGTCCTGAGCATCTTTCTATATGCAAGTAAATTGGTAGCAAGGTAGAAGTCTTCATGGATGACTTCTTCACCTACGACGTTACATTTGAAAAAGCTCTAGACCATCTTGAGAAAGTATAGAAAAGATGTGTGGAGACCAACCTTTAGCTTAATTCACAAAAGAGCCATTTGATGGTCCAGGAGGACATTGTCTTGGGGCACAAAATATGACAAGCATGGATTAAGATGGACCTTGTGAAAGTAAGGGTCATCTAAGGAACTACATATTAATTGAAGACTATTAAAGATATCTGGTCATTCCTTGGTCACAATGGCTACTACTAGTGATTCATAGAGAATTTCTCTAAGATCGCTAAACTATTGATGAAGTTGACAAAGAAAGATGCTTAATCTATATAAATCAAGGAATGTAAGAATGCATTCCAGAAACTCAAGCATAAGCTTGTAGAAACTCTAATTCTATGAGCACCTGATTGGTCAAGTCCATTTCACATTAGGATGAATGCATCAAATTATGCCTTGGAAGCCATGCTCACATAGTTGGATGATCAGAAACATCCTTACTACATCCACTATGTGAGCCAAAGCATTTTGGGTGCACAACTAAACTACACCATAATAGAGAAAGAATTGATGGCAATGGTGTATGCCCTAGAGAAATTTAGGCACTATGTGTTTGGGTAGAGGGTGTTCATGCACACAAACCATAGTGCAATTTACTTCCTCATGAACAAAAAAATGGTGAGACCTCATGTCATATAGTTGCTAGTGATCTTATAGGAATTCAATCTCATGATAGTATATTGAAAGGGAATTAAGAATGTGATCATTGACCACTTGTCTTGGTTGAGATGGGACAACAAAGAGGAGGATAGCCCACTTTCTGATCAATTTCTTGATGAACTCCTCTTTGTTAGTGCTATAAATGAACAAGTGCCTAATGAACCTAATTGGTACAATGGCATCCTTACCTACCTTCTCACACCTTCTTACTTAGGAGATGCTAAAAGAGCTTAATAGTAGGAAGAAACAACAATTTCTTCATTAGGCCAAATGATTCATGGAGATCAATGGGCACCTTTACAAGGTGTGTGCTGATGGCCTAGTTCATTGGTGTGTTCCTAATGCTGACCAACTACATGTCCTCTAGGATACTCTTGAGGGCCCTTGTGGGGACCACTATGCTCAAAGATGCATGACCATTAAGATCCTGATGGCAAGGTATTATTGGCCAACACTCTTCAATGATTCTCACTAATTCATTTGCTCTTGTGAACATTGCCAACATGATGGTGGGATGACTGCTTATATGAAGGATCCTCAGTAGTGGATCCAAGCATTGGAACCCTTCAACATCTGGGGCATTGACTTCATGGGTCCCATCATACCAATGTCAAATAGAAAGTCATACATTATAGTCACTATTAACTATTATATGAAATGGGTAGAAGAAGCAACCTTCACCAATAATACATCCTCTACAATTGCTTAGTTTGTACAGAAAATTGTTGTAAACAGGTTTGGAGTGCGACATGCATTGATTTTTAACAATGGTACTTATTTTACAGGGACCACCTTTCGAAAGCTCATGCAACCCTTGGGGTAGAACATAAATTAACAACACCTTACCATCCCCAAGTTAATGATCAAGCTGAGGTTACAAATAGGAAGATCATTAAGATCTTAACTAGAATAATTAGCAAATATAGAAGAGACTGGAGCATAAAACTCAATGATGCCCTTTGGGCCTACCACTCAACATGGAAAATTTCTATAGGCTATTCTTCCTATGAGCTAGTGTATGAAAAATTTCCAACTCTTCCTATTTAGCTTAAGCTCTGTACACTTTCAATAGCTTATGATCTTAACCTTGACCTTAGTCTAGCATAGAGAGAGAGACTGATCAACCTTAACGTGCTTATGAGAATTGATTAGTGGCTCTGTCCTTAAATGAAGTACACAAAGAATTCAAAAAGCAACACCATGACCTCAAAATAAGGAAGGTAAAATTTCAACCAAGAACCAAGATCCTTTATTGGAGCCCAACACATGTGCCACAATGAATTAAGCTCTAAACATTATGGGAAGGGCCTTATATCATTTATGAAACCTTTCCTTCTAAGGCCATGTTGATCTACGCACCTAAAAGCCCAAATAAGAAATTACTAGTCAACACACAACAAGTCAAACCTTTCCATGAACCCAAAAGAACCAGTGACCGTAGCACCTCATCAAATGGACAAGCACACTCAATATTTCAGATCTCCTCCTTTCAAGTTTGTCATGGGGGAGATGGCCATCTATGCTAATCATTTAAAGTGGCTCCTCAATTTTTACACTTTTTTGTTTCACTTTTCTTATTTTTCACATTTTTTACATCGTCTTTAGTATGTTTTATCTTTCTTGAATATTTTATAATTTCCTTTGTATTTTACTTTATTTTGGTTTGGTTTTTCTTATGTTTTCTTATGATTATTTTCTTTCCTTTTCCTTTATTGCTAGCAGGACATAGTGTTGTTGTAGCTGCTATTGATGGTGGTTTGTACTTAATGTTTGGATTCTCTCTTCAAATTTTGATATTAATAACTAAGACATGGTTTCTTTTTTATGGAACAGTCAGTGGGTTCACATCATCCACTCATCCACAAAACTCTATGGTGTTCCTTGTTTTAGAAATATGAGATCCCTTCCTTAATAAGAACTTTAATGAACTTGTGATCTTGGTAGTTTTCAAAATTTGGAAGGATTAAATGGATTGGAAAGGATGCGATTTCAAGATAATTTGATGCTCTCTATACTTTTCTACCCTCTTGAGTGCGTGAGTGTTTTCATGGATTTCTTACTATTCTACTGTCAACCAATAATAAGAAGTAAAAGTCTTTGCATGATGTGGTTCCCATCCAAAAATCCATAAAAACATAAAATTAAAAAAAAAACCAATGGAAATTCAAAGCACACCCCTTAGAAAAAATAACAATGGAACTAGAAATACATGTTGCCCATGCCTATAGGTCCCCTATAGTAAGGTCCTTTCTTACTTCTTGCTTCTCTTTTTGATTGATCTATGGGAGCATTCTTATGTCTTGAGGATGTGAATTGGTCTTAGAGTATCAATGCAAAGTCACTGGAAGTTGTTGGTTTTGATTTGGAATAAGGATGAACTTTATTAGATCATTTAACCATAAATTCCATAAGGGACTTCATGTGACCATGATCCAGAACTCCATTCCTCTCTCTTTCTTTCATCCACCAATGCTCTCCATCATTCACCCCACTATCGATTTTCCATGTCTTGTGCAATGTCTTAGTTTGATGTGTCGAAATTCTTAGGTAGATTCTTCTCAGAGTAGGTCCTCAACTTTCCATAACCATTAATCAACTATAGGGCCCACAAACTCCTTGGTTTGAGGATATGCCAGGGTAAAAAGGGCATAAGCCTACTATGGGAAGGACCCACTTGCATTTCTCTTGGTTGGATTAGTTAAGTTCCTTATCCTTAGGCATTTTTACAATTGAATCCTTTTGCATTCCCCATTGATTGCATCCATCTATGCACTCCCTAGAGGCACTTCTTCTTAAAATTTATTCTCTAACTAAAAACTCCTTTTTGTGCATATTTGAGCCCTCTTCCACTGTTTCATCACATTAATGACTTTTCTAGCTCTCCAAGGATCTTAATTTCATGCTTAAATGCCTTCTATTTTTCAAATTTTTCAAAGTCCATCAATGGAGTGATCACCTAGATGAGACCTTGTCGATGGGACCTCATCAACGCAGCATAAAAATTCTATAAATACATGGCCACACTTCACACCTTTTCACATTTGTGCTAAAATAAGGGGGGATTTTTTAAACTTTTCAAAGCCCAAAACCTTCCAAGAGCCATAACTTCCATAGCGTTTGTCTGATTGATCCCATTCTTTAGTCTTGTAGCTATTGAAGGTAAGCTCTTTGTCATGGAGGCCACAAACCTTAGGGTTTTGATGAAAATTTTTTCTAACTCCCACAAAGGTTTAACTAATAAACAAACATTAAAAACATCAAGTTGTAAAAGTTAAACTCTTCCAACAAACTTCAATGGCATTATAAACCAAATAACATTAAAATAATCAATATGCCATGATCATAACTTACCATGTAACTACCTAATGAGATAAGGTACCTAAATATTATAAGTTATGCATCACATGATAATCCTTGATTATGTTATGACCATAGACGGCACCTAAGGGAAAGCACGTGTACAAGGGAGGACTGTTCCAACCAAGGGATAAATGGCCAAGAATAGAAAGGGACCAAGAACAACCCTAGGAGTAGACAGCAAAAACCCACACAATGGAACCTTTTTAGAAGAAGCTTGAAGTGGAATCTATTAAAAAATTCCCAAAGAAGTGACTACAACATAACAATCACACTTAGATGAGGCACCAAGGCCAAGATCGAACCTTGAGGTCACCCTAATAGACACCTACCTCAAGCAAATCACATTTAAGGAGGTTCAAAAATCTGTGCTTTAAGAGCTAAACTTTGGACCCTTCTTGGAGTTTGCTTCTCCAGATGTCAAGACTCAAATACAAAGCTCTCCCATGTGGCCCATCATCGCTTTTAGTGGGAAGTGGTACATGGGAGAGACATACTTTTTCTAGAACAACTAGTAAGCTGGTTCCATGGTCAAAATCATGGACATATCTATGTCCTACTTAGTGAAAGCAATCTCTAAGGCCCTTGGGTTACTTCAACCTAGGGCCACTCTTGCAAAAATTTTAGTATAGGTAGATCTAGGCATCAAGAAAGAATGGATGCAACAGTGCTACAGAGTGGACCACAAGGAATTTGGTGTGCTCACCACGGTAGAATGTGCATACTTCAAAATTTTAGCCTTTTACCTCAATCCAACGGTGAGGCCCAGCACAATCACAACTTTCTTTACATGTCCATGCGCCACTCTAAGTAGAAGATTCCCTATCAACCTTCCACAAATAATCTATCTTGAGATATAGAAGCACTTTAATAAGAATGAACATGGAAGGAAGGCACTCCCCTTTTTATGCCTCATCAAAAAATTGTGCAATAGGGAAGGCATAGGTCACTACATGAATGACACCATCCAACATGCTCCAACTACCTCTTGGGAGAAAATGATAAAGGACAAGATGCCTACCAAAGTAATCTAGGAAGAGGAGCAACAACCACCACCTCCACCACCCACTTATAATACAATGCCAGAGACCCACACTACCATTGAACGCATGCATGAACTCTAAGAGTAGCTCTTGCAACAATAGTAGCAACAAGTAGGAGCAAGTGGTGGTGACCCATTTGTGTACAAACCAACCATGAGCCACCTCAATGAAGTGGCCCAAACCATAAGCTAGATAGAGGGTGGGGTGTCAATTTTCTCAACCCAATGAATGTAGGTGCCCGTAAGATCAAATCCAAGTGCCTGAGAGGTAGCAGTGTCCCTTTTACAACAACAACAATTTCCAGACATCTCTAGGAATCTCACTACCATTTTGGTGCATTTGGAGAAGGGTGAAGGGGCAACTATCCTAGTGATGTAGTACCATGGGCAAGAGATGGTGGATGAAGTGGTTGCTAACAAAGTGGCCAAAGTAGTCAATGTGCCTGCAACATCTATATCATACGTTTTTGCACTTAGAGATGTGAAAACATCTATAGGAATTGTTAGCAGAAGATTGAGAATAGCCCAACATGAGAACCTGTTGGATCAACTGGTGGGAACCAGACAACTGATTCCGAATGTCTTTGACCTTATGGATACCATCATTGCAACCTACTCAGAGCTACTCAAAACAAGGGGAAAATGCATCATTATGAAGGGGCAACTTGAAATAGCCTAAGTTGAGAACCAACGCCTGGTTGTGGAAGTTGCTGAACTGAGAGCCCGCCTCACTGATCCTGCGCTACTTAACTAAGTAATCACATGGGATAAATCTTTCTAATAGCTTCAGGCCAAACTCAAAGAGGCTAAGTACACCAAGGAGTCAATAGTCTTTGACAAGTCCTTGGCCAGTGCCACAATGTACAACATCCAGAAGGGCTTGCTCCAGACTCATCAAGAGAATGAGGCCCTAACCGTAAAAAATCATTGTCTATGAAATGTTAATGTGAAAAAACAATAAATGTTCAAATTTATCCATCAATAGCAAGAGCAGCTTACCATCATGAATACTAAATTGAGGAGGTTGGTAGCAAAGAACAGAAACCTCTCAATGGAGGAAGTCCGTGCCTTGCGCCAAAATCTATAATCGCAACTACTAACTAGAAAAAGGATAGGTGGGATTATAGAAAGAAATTAATGAGAATCACATTCAATTGGTGAAGGAAAAAGTAAATGAGGCCCTCCAGTAACTCCAACAAAGAGGCAATGTCTAGCAACCTATCCTTGATGAGATGAATGCATACAATAAGGTTAAAATATGCATGGAGGAGCTGTAGATCGAGGAAATGGCCAAGTATATGAAGCTGTCCAACCTTTGATATGCAAACCTAGTGATGCTGACTACCAAAAGGCCATGGTCAGAATTCGAGAAGTAGATGGCTAGCTCATACTTGTTGTACGAGGCAAAGTTCAAGCACCATAAAGAGACTAAGCAAAAGCTTGAGACTGCAAATGTGGAACTCAAGGTTCTCAAGGTAAAGCTCACTAATCAGAGAACAACGACTAAGAACTTGGCTAAGCGAATGAATGACTACCAAGAGCTGCAAAATGCACTCAAGGCATTTGACATCGAATGTAAACAGTTTGTTACTTGGTTTGTCAATATGAAGGAGTTGTTCCCTATAATGCCCTATCTATGGGATATTCCCATTCTGGCCCACATTGGTGAAGTAGCGTGGACTATGAATGATCCCCAAAGTAAGAAGGAGAAGATGAAGGCATTATTAAATGCCTTCCATCTTCCACAAGAAGTTGCAGTTGCAGTAGAACAACCACAACAACTGCCTCAACAACTACATGAACCTAAAGTAGGAGAAGGTCCTTCAAAACCTTAGGAGCCTCCATCACCTTGAACCATTTGATTTTCTTCATCATCTTCTACCCATATGAGAAGTTGTGTTTGTCATTTTTTTCTAGTGTTCAATTTTTTTGTTTAGAACACCAATTTTTGTAATAATGATAAATTCGTATACTTGCACACTTAGTTTTTATGGTGTTTTATTATGTTTGTTTTATGTATATGTAGTTAGTCAATAATCCCATACCTTCCCAAAATTTTGTAAAGAACTCAAGGACGAGTTTTCATTCATTCATGGGGGTATGATGAGTCATCATAGTTGGCCCACATCGATAGGATGTCATCAATGCAACCTCGTCGATGAGATCTTGTTGACGTGATCCCATCAACATAGGGTATGACACGTTGATGTGTATTCGTTGACATGGCACCCTATCTCTGCTTATAAATGTGTGCCTACCCACTGCATTTATGATGATCTTTTCATAGTTGTAGTGAAGCTCTTGGAGTTTTTCCCTTTGAAAGATAGAATATTTTCTGAGTGCCCACAATAGAAGTCAAAGAAGTGTACAGATCTTTAGTCAACCATTGATGTACCTAAGCACCTTAGTGCGAATGACAATAAAGGTGAGCTTTTCTCATAAAATGTTGCATCACTTGGAATAGATTAATGTTTTATTTATGCATTTAATATTCATGCAATTTACTTTAATGTTTCTAAGTAATTAATTAATATTAATTAAATAGCAAACATAAGGACGACCACTTCGAGCATACGTTTAACGCTTGGTAATCCTAGTAGCGCTTAATGCTTGGTAACCCAATGGCACTATAATCTGTTCAAGATGTGTTTCGAAAGTGGGAACGAATGCTTATGTTAGAATTAGTTAAATATTAGCTAGTTATTAAATCAATTAAGTATTTAATTACTTTATTCTTGTTCTTAAGCGAATTAATTCATAAAAGATAAAATGATAAAAATCATGTGCCTCAGTTACACTTAACCATATGCTTGCACTTCACAAGTGGAATTGAGAAGACAACGATTGCAATGGTTAGATTCACCTCTTAGAAATTGGTGTACTTAGAAAGCTAAAGTCTATGGAATTCGATTGAATCCCTGAGTGAACGCTAGTGATTTGTATGATTAGATGTAGGGTATACTTGCTACTCATTAGATATATTTTGTCTATTTTAATT
Source organism: Gnetum montanum (assembly GCA_015680685.1). Classification (NCBI taxonomy): domain Eukaryota; kingdom Viridiplantae; phylum Streptophyta; class Gnetopsida; order Gnetales; family Gnetaceae; genus Gnetum; species Gnetum montanum. The sequence goes on from MNCI01021461.1 coordinate 139,357, forward strand.
TATTTGATAGATCATTTGGAGTAAGGGTAAGGTGTTTGTTTTCCATGTTGTAATATCTGAGTTTGAGTATGAGCTTGGATACATCCACTTGTAAATAGTTTAGGCTTTCATTCATTCACTAACCACATGTTTGTTCCAAAAGGTATGTTGATACATAGTAAAATATATATTTAGCAACTATGGCATTAACATAGATAGTCAACCATAGCAAGCTATTGTCAATTCTTTTACCTACCTTAATGGTTTGCCCATCATATATGGAATAAAGGCACCAAGACGATGATTATGAAGCTATAATTTTAATCTTAGTTTCATTAAGATTCAAATTTATTGCATTTGATGTAAAAGCACCTAAGAGTGTAAAGTAGTGGTTAGAGGACATCTCTTAAAATGAAGCTTGTGAATTAGATAGTGTTGGAAGCCATTGATATCCTTGGAATATATTAAACCAAGTTCACAATTTCCTTTTACATAATGTTTTTTTTAACTATTTCTCACTGAAAATCAAATTTGTAATGCATAGTTACTAAGCAACACCTTATCATTATAATTCATATGTTATTACATTGAAAATTATATTGATCCTGCCATGCCATAAAGAAACACATAGAAACATTTGTATGAACTATCTTAGTTATATATTTAATATATATACCTATAATTTGGCCAATAGAATCTTGCAAATATGGAATTGAAGTTTAGTTTATTTATTATATTAAAAATTATCAAGTTGCCATTCTACCAAAATCTATGCATTTTATAATAGTTTTGGTTATATCACTATGATTGCATGATGAGAAGATAACTAATTCTAAGTTTAGTCATAAATCTTGTATTGTAAAATATTTTGAATTTTATTTTGGTGCATTGCAATAAAAAGACAAACATACAAACCACAAGATGGAGCAAATATGTTGGTGTTATGATGAAACAAATAGGCTCTTATTTAATACCTTTTCTCTCTAGTGTTATGACCAAATATTATTTAATTTTACTATAAACTTTCCCTAAAGAATTATGGACAAAATACTATTTACAATGATTGATTTATGTATGATAGTTGGTCTTGCCCTAAAGAATTATGAACAAAATATTATTTTATCAATATCGATTTATTAATAGTAGTTGGCCTCTCGCCAAAAAATACGAACGATACCAATTCGCAACCGGCACAAAAACGTAACGTAGCTTTTCACCAACCACAAGGAATTGCAATGACACAGAAACAGGAACAATGCAAACACACACAAGGGAAGCGTTTCCTTGTCATCTCAGCCGCCCTTGCACTTGCTGCTGAGCGCGTAAAACGTCTGGATAACATCGGCACCGACCAGAAGACCAGAAGAATACCCACCAACATGGCCACAGCGGTCCAGGGCCGCGAAAAGTAAGTTTCACAGAACTCCTTGAAAATGCTTGCTCCTGTAAAAATTAAATGCTTCTGAGGTTGCTCCTGTAAAAATTCTTTATAAGCACCTCCTGCAATTCCTCCTTGAGTGGCGACGGCGGCTGCAGGCGCCCTGAGAAGAAGGGGCGGCACATGTCGTGTCACATTTTGGCGATGTCGGAGTCCTTGAGTATGAGGCTGTCGCGGACGATCACATGGCCGTGGCGCAACATCCTAACTTCGGGCCATTCTTAGAGTTCACATCCTAAATGGTCAAGATGTAGTTGCAAACTTCCCCTCCTTAGCCTATAATTTCTACTTGGGGAGAATGGTATCTTGGTGAGATATCCTTGTTCTCGAGCAATTGCCAATGAGACACAATAGTGAAGATTTAAAGGTATTACCATTTCTTACTTCGTGGAGGCCATTGTGAAGGCCTTAGGATTATCCAATGAGGGGGCAAATCTTGTGGATGTGTTTACATGGTTTGATGCAGAAATCAAAGAGAAATGGATCTAATGGTATTACGATATTAATTATAAAGGGTATGACCTTAACAAAGGTAGAGTATGTCTACTTCAAGATAGTGGTGTACCATCTCAATCCTATAGTATAGTCCAACAAGGTAACATCATTCTCTGCTAGGGCTTGTGGGCCTCTTAATGGGAACTATCCTATCAACTTACCCCAGTTGATCTTTTTAGAGATTGAGAAATGTTTCAAGAAGAATGAAAAGGGTAGGAAGACACTCCCCTTTTCTTCCTTACTCCAAAAAATTTGCATAAGGGAAGGGATTGCCCACTGTGCCAATGATGTACCCAAAAGTTCCAAGCTGCATCATGATAAGAAATCATAAAGAAGAAGCCACCTATGAGGTTTCAAGAAAAAGAGGTACCGCCAACACCAACACCACTAGCCAAAGACATCATAAGCATAGAGGACTGCTTGAGACAACTCAAAGAAAAACAATGGTAAGCACTTTATGCTAAGTCATTACACTATCATTCTACCATGAACCACTTAAATGAGGTTACAAGGATCATCAGTTGGCCATAGGACAATTTGGCCAATTGTTGTTAGCACAATAAAGTCAAGCTATTATTCTTGCTAACCCTACTAGGAGAGAATTTGTAGTATCCCTGTTATTAGAACAAGTTCCAAATATTTTTGGCAATGATGTAGCCTCCTTTGTGGTACTAGAAGAAGAGGTAGGCACAATAGTGATGATTATGCCATACAAGGGCAAGAAACTGCTAATAAGATGGTGGAAAATTAGATTTTGAAGGTTCTTGAGGCACTAGTACCTGATATTTGCAATGGAAAACATCTAAGTATCTGTAAGAATTTTTTCAAGGAGGATGATAGTAGTGTAGTATGATAAAGTGCTAGAAAGACTAGTATGAGCCAAGTAACCGATTCCAAAGATATTTGACATCCCAATAGATATTTCTACAATCTAGTTTGCATTGATGGAGACAAGGGACAAACTCTTCACCAATGAGACACAGATGTAAGAAGCTACCAACCAAAATAAATAGTTGGAAGCAGAAGTTATGCAATTAAAAACCCATTTGTTTAACCTTGCATGTATTGGGCTTGAACTCACAAGAGATGAAACCTTCAAATAGCTTGAAAAATCAAAGAAGGCTGAAGATGGTAAAGAAAGGGCTATTGGAAATGTGCCATTTTTGGATGTCATGCTACATACTACAAAGAATGACCTAATTGAGATGTGCAAGGAAAATAAAAAAATGACCAAGGAGAAGAGGCAGGTGCTTAAGGTGAAAAAACAAAAGAAACAACTTCAAGAATGCTTGAAATACTAGTAGGAGTAGTTGGCTAAGATGAATTAGGACATGAGAAGGTTAGCCATGGAAAACAAGAATCTCTCAATGGAGAAGGTGCACATAACTAGGTAAATATCAATACTCAAGATCGCTACCTAGAAGAATGACATCTTGAAGTATGAAAAAGTTAAAAAAAACTATAGAAACTAGGTTGGTATGCTCAGAGAAATGAACAAGAAGAAGTTTTGACCAGACAAGGTTAAAATGAATGACATCCTTCAGTCACTCCACTAATGAAGCAAGGTATAGCAGCCCATTTTTGATGGAATCAATGCACACAAGGAGGTAGAGATACACATGAAGGAGTTGTAGATTGAAGACATGACCAGATACATGGAGGTTGCTATCTTATGATATGCAAATCTGGCAATGCTTATTATTGGAATGTTGTGGTAAGAACTTAAAAAGAAGGAGGCCAGATTATACCTCTTATATGATGGAGAGTTTAAGCTTTAGAAGGGGATGAAATAAAATTTGGAGATATCTAATGTAAAGCTTGAGATTATCAAAGCCAAATTTCAAAATTAGAAAATATGTATAAAGAACCTCACCAAGAGAATGAAGGACCATGAGGAGTTGAAAAATACAATGAGAGCATTTGACATCAAATGCAAGCACTTTGCTACCTAGTTTATCAACATTAAGGAATTGTTCCCTACTTTTCCTTCCCCTTGAAATGTGCTAACAAAACTTTAGGTGATGCATCCTAGACAATCAACAACCTTAGAAAAGAGTAAGAGAAGATGAAGGCACTACTACATGCATTCAAAATACTTGAAAAAACAATAGTAGTAGATGGGTAGCCACAATAATAGCCAAGGCATGAGAAGTAATTGCAAGAGCCACCACCTCCTAGTAAAAATTAAAGCATATGCCTTGGAGCAATTTTGTACATATTGACTAAGGCCATTACTGTAATGTATCCATTTTTTTCAAAGTCAAATTGTAAGCACTCAAATAATTTTTTCTATAATATGACACTTAATTCTTAGTCAATTAATCATCTCATGCTTCCCCAATTTTCTAATTAATGTGCTCCCAATTTTTGTCAACCCAAGGATGAGTTTTTAATTAGTCTTAGGGGTATGATAAAAAGCAAGTTAGCCAACTATATCAACATAGCTCTCATTGTGTGAATGTATTAGCATTGATGTAGTCTTCATAATTGCCTATATAAATGTACATACCCATCACATTTATGGTACATTTTGGTTATTTTATACCCAAGAATTATAAAATAACCAAAAAGAAAAAGCCTTGCTAATGGTTCTAGAAGTCCCTTACAAAACTGAAAATGAATGAGTAGCATCAATTGAGCAAGTCACAGTTAATGAATGAATGCTAGTAAATGTTTGATTCAAGAAATTTAGTGACATTACAAATAGTGCAAGTAGCTTGAAGGAAAACACATGTGTTCCTCCTAGTAGGTGAAACCATAATCAAATTACTACACCTCAATAACAAATATAACCTAGAAGTTCATTGCAAATCCATAATCATCCCAACCAAAACCAACCTGAGCTTGTGATTGAAATGAAAACTTATGATCTTATAGAAGATCTAAAACAACTTAAGGCTATTATATCCATCTATGAACTCTTATAATTTAAATAAGCAAAAGAAGCTATACATGGATTAATCAATGAACCTAGAAATAAAGGTAATGCTCTTATGAATTAAAAAAAACCTCTTTTTTTTTGTAGATGGAGTTGGAATCCTTGAAACCCCTACCCTTTACCATCATGTTAAGAAGGACCAATCCCATTTCTTGACTACTCTAATTATCTTGGGAAAGAATGTTTATAATTGTATCATGGATTTAGAAGCCATAATAAATGTAATACCCCTTAAGATATGCAAAACTTTAGGAGGGAAAATGATTCTCTAAAAAAGAAGCATTATTCAACTTAATGGATCAAACATATATGATGAGTAGTGAGGTACGTCCTACGCCCAACCATATGAATCACAAGCATTCATGCACAATCTAGTCAAATTTCGTGGATGGGATTAGTTATGCATCCAAATCGTTATGCCTTGATCCATAAAACTAAGATGCCATACAACTAACTTAGATCCACATTGCGGGCACTCATTGACTATTCTCTAAGACTATAGAATAAAACTGTAAGAGTTCAGCTACTCTATTAACAAAGACTTATTTCAAAACCTTGCACCTAAACACTATATTTATAGGCTGGCACACATCTTGCAATATTAGATATCCGACATTGCTTCTTGCCCCCTAATATCAAGTATCCAATATCAGGGCTTTGATCAAAGCTAGATAAAATACACTTCATCATACCCCCATAACTGAATGAAAACTCATCCTCAAGTTAACAAGATAAGACCTAGCTTTCTTTACAAAAAATTAGGAATTATTTTCTTAAAATCTCTTCTCCATATCTATATAGATCAATTGCAGAAGGTTGGCCATGAATCTCCCACTTAGAGTGGTGCATGCTTGGGTAGAGAAGACGGTGATTTTTCTTGGCCTCATTGTGGGATTGAGGTGGAAGGCCATAAGTTTATAATGGATTCTCTTTGCCAGTGTGAGCACGTCAAACTCCTTGTAGTCAACAACATAACACCATTGCACACATTCTTTCTTAATGCTTAGATTTTCTTGCATTGAAATTTCAATAAGATTTTCCCCTATTTCGGGCAACCCAAGCATTGTAGCAATGGCCTGTGCCGAGTAGGACATTGAGATGTTCTTAATTTTCACTATGAATCTAAGCTACCTATTATTCTAGAATAGGAATATTTCTCCCATGCACCACTCCCTGGTAGAAGTGATGATTGGCCACATGGGAGAGGCCTTTAGCTAATCCTATACATCTCTTAATGCATGCTCCAAGAAAGGATAAAATTTAACTCCTAGAGCATTGATTTTTGGGCCTTCCTTGATTTAACCAAATTTAGGTAAGCCTTTGTTAAGGTCACCTCAAGATTTGCTGGTTATATTGGCATATCCTCCCGATGGGAGTGTTTTGTTACTACTACTAGTTCTAGAATCTGTTGAATAGATTCCACTTCTACCTCTTCCCTAAGAGGAACTGTGGCATGGGCAACGAGTGGTTCTTCTTGGTGCTATTCTTGGACTCTTCCCATTCTAGGTCATTTCTTCCTTGGTTGGGATGGTCCTGCTTCCTACATGTGCCTCCCTTTTGGTGCCATCTGCAGTCACAACACATCCATGGATGAGTAGATATAATGTGTAACTTTAAATTTTTGGATACCTTTTCTCATTAGTTGGTTACACTTTGGCTACGGTTGGACCATGGTAGATTGCTTATTTTATTAAGTATTCATTATAAATATCACTAGAGCTTGTTGGAAAGGTTTAACTCTTGGAATTTGGTGTTTAATGGTTGATTTCTTAGTTAAACCTTTGTGGGAGTTAGAAAAAATCATGAAAAATTTTCTATCAAAAATGGTACATTTATGGCCCCCAAAATGAAGAGCTTACCTTTGGTAGCTGTAGGGTTGAAGAACAGAGTGATTTGGATAAACGGTTTGTAAGTTATGGGCTTTGAAAATTTGAAAAACTCCTTTGGTGTTTATAAGAAAATGTAAAATTTTCAATGTGGGGTCATTCTTATTTATACTATTTTTGACTTATGTCGATAGGGCCTCATATACGGGTCTGCTCCATTAATGGGGTCCCATATATGGGGCCCATCGATAAAAATTTTCAAAATTGAATATGTTAAAAAATATAAGGAATTTTTCAATGAAATTGTGTTCCATGGAATTTCAAAAAAGCCAAGAATACGATAAAATCACTGAAGAGGATCCTTGAAAGCTCAAAAATTGAAAAATTTAATGGAGAATGTGTTTAATGAACAAAATTTGTAAAGGAACACATGGTAGGATGCAGAGAATGTGTGTACGAAAGATTTAGGTTGCAAGAATGCCTAAGGATAAGGTACTTAACGAACTCAACCAAGGGACATGTAAGTGGGTCCACCCGATATCAAGCACATGCCATTTTTACCCTTACATAACCTCAACCTAAAGAGTCTATGGACTCCATAGGTGACTAATGGTCGATGGAAGTTAAGGACCAAAATGTAGAAGATTCTACTTAAGAATTCAAATATGTTAAACCAAGACACAAAATCAAGAACATGGGCATCAACATCAAGGTGAATTATGGATAGCATATATGGATGATGGAGAAGGTGAAATGGATTTCCAAATTGAGTTCATAAGAAGTCCCTTGTGAAGTTCATGTTTAAAATGACCAAAGAAGATCCATCCTTAGTCCAGATCAAAACCAGCCTCTTTTAGTAACTTTGCATCACCACTCCAAGACTGCCCACCCCCTCAAGACATAAGAGTGCTCCCATACAACAACCATCATTTCATAAAGAGAAGAAAAGAGAGTAGGAAGTGAGAGAGGGCCTTATTTAGAGGACACCTTTAGGCATGGGTACATGTCTTTCTATCCCATAACCAGTGCTTGTAGCCCATTTATTTTATCTAAGGGGTGTGCTTTGAATTCCCACCATGTTTTTCTTTCTTTTTGGATGGGAACCACACCATACAAAGACTTTATTTGGCTTCTTGTTATTGGAACATGAAATGGTAAGAAGTCGATGAAAAAAACTCAAGCACACAAGTAAGTAGAAGAGTACAAAGAGTATCGAGTCCCCTTGAAGTCACACCTTGTACAAACCTTTGAATCCTTCCCAATTCCAAAAACTGCCAAGGTCACCAATTATTAAGAGTTGATTTAATGAAAAGGGACCTCAAACTTCCAAAATAAGGAAAACCATAGGGCTTGTGAATGAGTGGATGTCGTGGGCTTACTACTTGTTCCATGAAAAAGAAACCATGACTAAGTCATCGATACAAAAATTCAAAAATAGAAACCAAACATTAGCAAACCAAACATAAAGCACAAACCACCATTAGTAGCAGTTGCAGCACTGTTATGTCCTATTGGCAATAAAGCACTTTTATTAGCAAAAATTTGAAAATCACGTTTAAACAAAACAAAGTGAAATATATAAGAAAGTGTAAAATATCCAATGAAGATTCAAACGTACTAACGATGGTGTAAAACAAAAAATGGTGTAAAATAGAAAAAATTTTGAAAATCAAAAAGGTGTAAAATAAATAAATTTCAAAATCAAAAAGATAAAAAAATAAAAAATAGAAAAACTAAGGAGCCATATGGATGATTAGCATGGATGGCCATCTCCCCCATGACTAAGTTGGACCTAGGAGATTCAAAAAATTGAGCATGGTTGTCCATCCATTGAAGTTTTTGTTGTACTAGCTTACTTGGGTTCATGGAAATGATTTACTTATTAGATGTTGATCAACTACCTTTTATTTGGGCTCTCAAGTTTGTATATGATCATGGCCCTAGAAGGAAAGGTTTTAGCAATTATATAAGATTCCTCCCACAACGTTTGAAACTTTGTTTCTTGAGGTACGTGTATGGGGTTCTAATAGAGAACCTTATCTCTTGGTTGGAATTTTACTTTCCATATTCTCAGGTTAGGTTGTTGCTTGTTGAATTCCTTATGCACTTTATTCAAAGATAGGGCCACTAATTTTTTTTCATCTAACACGTTGAGGTTGATTAATCTTTCTCTTTGTGATAGGCTCAAGTCAAGATTCAGTTCACAAGCTATTGAGAGTGTATGGAGCTCAGACTGGATCGAGAGTGTTGGAAGTTTTTTATACACTAACTCATAGAGAGAGCAGCCAATATGAAATTTTCATGTTGAGCAGTAGGCACATAGGGAATTTTTGAGTTTTGTGCTCCAATCTCTTCTATATTTGCTTATGGTCCTTGTTAGGATCTTTGTAATCTCCCTATTGGTTACCTCTGCTTGACTATTGGCTTGAAGGTGATAAGGTGTTGTTAACTTATGTTTAACTCCCAAGCATTGCATAAGTTTTCAAAAGGTGGAACCTATAAAATGAGTTCCATTATCAGAAATCAATGCACATTGCACCCCAAACCTGTTTACAACATGTTGTTATACAAATCTAGTAGCAGTGAATGATGTACAATCAGTGATGGTTACTGCTTCTACCCATTTAGTGCAGTAGTTAACTACTATGATGATATATGTCTTTCCATTGGACATGGGTGTGATGGGACCCATGAAGTCTATGCCCCATATGTCAAAGGGCTCCAGTAATTGAATTCACTGTTGAGGACCCTCTATTTGTGTGGTCATCCCACCATCTCTTTGACAACGTTCACAAGATTGAACAAACTATTGGGCATCCTTAAAGATTGTAAGCCAATAGTATCCTACCATCAATATTTTTATGGTCGTGCACCTCCCTACATAATGCCCTCTACAAGGGCCCTCGTGAGCATCCTAGAGGACACATAGTTGATCTACATCAAGAACATACTAATGAACCAAGCCATTGGTGCATGCCTTGTAAAGGTATCCATTGATTTCCATGAAGTACACCATTACCATTAATTCTTTCTTAGTCATGGTGTAATTCAATTATGCACCCACAATGCTTTGCCTCGTGGAATGGATGTATTATGGACATTTCTTATTATCCAACTACGTAAGCATAACTCCTAATGCATAATTAGATGCATTTGTCATTATATGAAATGGTATGGACCAGTCTAGTACCCGTAGAATTGGAGTTTCTATGAGTTTCTCCTTTAGTTGCTAGAATGCATGTTCACACTCCTCGGTCTATATGAATGGAGCATCTTTCTTTGTAAGCTCGACCAATCGGTATGCGATCTTAGAGAAATTCTCTATGAATCCCTGGTAGTAGCCAATGTGTCCAAGGAATGATCGTACATCTTTAACTATCTCCAGTTGGTGTGTGATTCCTTGGAAGACCTTTATCTTTTCTAGGTTTACCTCAATCCCTATCTAAGTAATTTTGTACCCTAGTACAATGCTCTCTTGGACCATTAGATGGCTTTTTTGCCAATTGAGCCTAAGGTTTGTTTTAACACATCTTTTTAGAACTTGCTCAAGGTGGTCTAGGGCTTACTTAAATATAGGCCCATAGGTAGAGAAGCCATCCATAAAGACTTCTACCCTGCTACCAATTTTTTGTTGAAAATACTAAGAACCAAGCATTGAAATGTTGTGGGGGCATTGCATAGATGAAACAACATCTTACAATATACAAAAGTTCCCTAGGGACTTGTAAATGTTGTCTTGGCCTGATCTTCTGGTGCTATGTTATAGCCACTATAACCATCCAAGAAGCTATAATAGTAATGACCAAAGCTAGTGTCCAACATTTGGTCCACAAATGAAAATGGAAAATGATCTTTAAATGTTGCCATCTTCAACAACCTGAAGTTAATGTAGGCCCACCACTTGCTACCTTTCTTTGGTACAATTATGAGTGGGCTAACCCACTCACTATTTATGATGGGATAGATGAACCTTGCCTTGAGAAGTTATTCTATTTCCTTCTTGATGATTTGCTTCAACTTGGGGTTCAACTGCCTTTGTGACTACCTTCTTAGCTTCATGGCTAGGTGAGTGTAGATGTGATTCTAGCATATCCTTGGATCGATTCCTTTCAGTTCGGGATATGACCAAGCAACGGTTATTGGCCATCTGTTAACGACCTACAACAACTTATCTTTTTGTTTAGGAGCAAGATTTGCATTAATTATGATAAACTTTCCATTGTTTAAAAATGCATACTTAATGCTAGCCAGTATATTTTTTAACTCTAGAGGCTCCTACTTGAAATTATCAAGGATTTCCAACTCTCCTCAATGGGAATCATCATCTTCATCATCAGAAAGTTGGTGATGAACTTGCTCAAGTTCATCCATACCTTCAACATAGGCACATGTCAGGCTCTCAATAGGTTCCATGCATAAAGTGCTACTATTAGAGTCAACTATTAACCACTGGGTACCCTCTTGTTTTGTGGTTTCTGCATATAGATACCTTTTGATATCTATTTCTTGTGCACACTGATTACATGCTATAATGAATATACTCTTGATGGACTAGATCTTTACACGCAATTGCACCCATTATTGTTGTACATGATGCATGAAACACGCTTCTTCTTTAGCCTTCCAAATTCATTTTTCTTGGAGGTTTCCAAGGAGAGGCCCCTTATGCCCATATGCACATCTACTATGCTTAACCATGCCCTTCCCATAATGATGGGGAAGTTTCCTTTGCAATTTTTCACCTTGATCACCAGAAAATTGACAGGATAGGACCACCTACAAACTATGGTCACAATGTCCTCCACTAGCCCAAAGGAATAGTGATTGACTAATCTACCAATTCTAAACAAGTGTTACTCTTCTTAAGAGGCGATAGGTTTTAGGCCTTGTACATGTCATGAGAGATCAGATTGACACCAGAACCAAAATCAAGAAGGGCCTTGCATGGCTCATGTCCAAAAATCTGTCAGTAAATGAGAGGACTTCTTGGGTAATATCTTTTCATGGAAAGATTAATAGCCTTGATCTAATTGGAAATAGCATGAGTTAACATCACAGTGTAGATCCAAGGCAGTGTTTGGTTTGAAGGGCACTCAAATGTGTTTGATGTAAAGGATGAGGGTGTTGGAGATATAAGGTAACTAGTTACATTAGATTGTGAGGGTTTGGGATGACTATTGGGTCAAAAAAATGATCGTTTCTTGGAATAATTATCCAAACCACTTAGCTAAAAGGCTAGTTCTGAATGTACAACCCTCATAGCATTTTTTTGCTATGGATGTGAAAGAATTTCACCTTGCATGGATGGAACAAGAGGTAACTAGGTTTAGAGCAAAGTGATGTGTGCAAACGCATGCGGAGGGTGGTATGGATATGGGTGCTCTTCTCAAGTAGATGGTGAATGAGTTCTATGGTACTCTAAAGGGTAATAGTGATGCTAGAAGAAGGCATGGCTTGCAGAGCTTCTTGGAGAGATGGGCTACTGAACATAGTACTTGTATCAATTTGGTTGCTTATAAAGGTACTACTACCTTGGCGGTGGCATTCCCCACAATTGTGGTTGGTGCCACTGTTGATACTAGTCATATGGTTCTACTTGAGCTTCACTTTGGTAGTAAGCTTGTTGTTGTTGATGGAATTATCTTGGATTGCCTTGTGGAAAAGACAATCATCTAGGTGCTTGCCTCCATGCTAGTCGAGGATTTAACATGTATACCCTAGCTCTTGTAAATGTGACACCATAGGGCAATAGCCCTTAGGATGTTCATACTGACAAATGTCACAACCAACATCATCATTAGAGTCTATCTCCAAAACTTCTTCTACTACAGAAGCTTTGCCTGTACCTCTCTAGTAGGCATGTTCAGCTTCTTTTCATCTCTTGTAGTTACGATCACTACTTTGCTCTTTAGATTCTTCAACAATCTTCATAGTAGTTTGGAATTTTTTATCCAAAGAGTCCCATAATTTATCAACCTTTGTTGAAATATCAAATACAAATTTTTAAATGGGCAAGGTTTTCTTGTTCACCACTTTGTCGAGTGGTGACTCCTCCTCATCACAAAATTGAACCTCTCTTTTTTCTAATGGAAGGCTTCCTATTATATTCTTCTGCACTTTTCCTTTTTCACAACTCATCTTCTTCTTTTGCAACCTATTCTATTAGCCTTTGTATCTAATGAGCTCTTAGTTCAAATAATCTTCCTTGGGCATAAACCCCAAGAGTTCTTCTGGCTTTTGCTTAGAGCCTATCTATGATGTGGCAAAGTTATTCCCCCTGAGAGTAACCATGGCCAGGGCATCGGTGTAAGAGAGAATAATATCTATCCATGGCAGCATCCAAGGGTTCATATGTTCCCTATTTCTAGCCTTGGATTTGCCTTTAGGTTGGACACTCTAGAGTACGTTTCATATTTTTCATTGAATAATTCCAACATGGTACTCCATCTATGGATAGATTTCAACTCCAAATACCAACTTTCAACTTCTTTGATGAGTGTCCTAGGGAATAGCTTGAGTTTTTGCCAATCATTTTCAATGTTCTGTAAGGCACAGATATCATGGAAAGCTTGTAAATGTGTCTATGGATCATAGTTGTATCCCCCCTCAAATCTTGAAATATTATTCATGTCTAAGTGCTTGATCCAACTATCTTTCACATGCCTAGTTGGGATCTTTACTGCCTTTGCAATGTTAAGCATGCTTCAAGTTGCTAGTAGATGTTCATCATCATTATGATTTCATTGTCACCAATGATGTATTATGTTACCCCCTACATTCTTAGCGGGCTCTACAATAATTGTTATTCTACTAATCATCTTCATCATGATTATGTCAACAACAACTTCTATTAGAACCAGCAAATGAAGAGGAATTTTTGGAATCAAATGAAGAGGAAGGTGGACCACCACTACCACCGCAATGTCCACCACCACCTCTTCGCTCATTACAACCACCATCCTTAGATCCCTTTCCATCATGATGTTTGCTTGAGTTCCTACCTTGACTATTACTTTTTCTTGAACCTGGTTTATTAATAGTGGATTACAGGTTCAGGGCCACACCCTCATCACCAATAATAGGGGGTGAAGAATCTTCATGTTGAGAACCCCCAAAGGGAGGATCCTCATTGTTGGTTTGATTTAATAGGAACAAGGGATTAGTGAAGTGTTTTCCATTCACAAACTCATGATTCTTCTCTTGGTGTCGATCTTGCTTGCATTGTGTTTCAATGAGATGGTAGTCCTGAGTGTCATAACCATTCACAATGTATTCCTCTTGAAGATTTGAGATGCCTAACTTCTTAAGGATTTGAAATAGCATCCCGAGCACAGATTGATCAGGGGGCATTACGATGCTGCCCTCCATGTCACGCCATCGCAACTACTCATCCTAGTGTAAGATGAAGGTGAAGTCTAGTACATATTCATTATGATGAGTATATACCACTTTGCACTCCTATGGGACCGATGGTTTAACATCTTCATGCCTATGAGAAGAAGACATTTTGCAAACAAATAAAGTATCAGTGTGCTTTTGTAGGTATATTATTTGGGAATGATATCGACCTTGGGGTTCATCCAATGATATTAAAAATATCCACTAAACCTAGATAGTGCACGTTTCAACAAACATAGTCCCTAGTAATGGTGTGAATGATGAGCAATTGAAGGTACCCCTATGCCCAACCATATGAATCATGAAGCATTCACGCACGATCCAGTCGAATTCTATGAACTCTCTAGTGCACTAGTCTTCTAGGTAGTGAACCTTGCCCTAAGGTCATTCGTTGTCTTCCCAATTACACTTGTGATGCACATGGTATGGTTAAGTGTAATCGAGGTATATGATTTTTATCATTTTATGTTTTATATTATTTGGTGCTTGAACAAAAAGATGAAGTAATTTAATGACTAATTTATTTAACTAACTAACTAGTCTCTAGCTAATCCTAACATAAGCATCCAATTCCACTTTCCATACACACCTTGAACCCATGTATCCACTACTGGGTTACCAAACACTACGCTATTGGGTGCACCAAGCAATACCACTGTTGGGATTACCAAGTGAATATGTGTTATGCTCGAAGTAGTCGTACTTATGTATTTAATCTATCTAGCTTATCTTGCTTAATTAGCTTAATTACTAAAAAATATTAAATAAATAACTAAAACCATTAAATGCATGAGTAAATATCTAAACTATCCAGAATGCTACAAGGTTTATCAAGAAGCTTGTCTTTATTACCTGTACACACTATTGTGCTTAGATACAATAATGCTCAAATAAAGATTCGTACACTCAATGACTCCTGCTGCAAGCACTTGGAAAAATATTGTAACTTTCAAATGTAAAAACTACAAGATTTTGGCTACTACTATGAATTAGATGCCTATAAACATGGCTAGAAGCTTGTATTTATAGTTTTTGCTACAGGATTGCGTCAATGGGGCGTTGTCAATGTGGCAAATGCTACGTTGATGGGGCAACACCACGTAAACAAGGCCTCGTTAACGGGGGCCTGTCGACATGACACTTTGATGCTCATCAACTACATATATAAGTTTTCTTCTTTAAGCAAAATCAAAAATACCCATGTTAAGAGACTAGAAGGGAAAATCCTATGATAAACTATCTCATTCATAAAGAATAGCTTCTTTAGATGCAAATTTTCCAAAAGCTAAGAAGAAGAAAAATTTTTACATCTTATAGTTATGATTTAGCTAACTATTTTCTAAAAATATTTGGTTGATTTCTATTCTATAGTAACTACTATATTTCATACAAGTTATAATACTTTGCTTTGAAGCATTTCCAAAGATAAAATGGTAACAAAAGTAAAGTTTTTGGTAAAGGATAGGTTGAGTAGCAATAACCATATGCATGCCCATGACTTAGATTGTTTTTGATATGTTTCTATCTATGCATTTTCTATGAGGATTCATCTACTATCTTTGCACTTTCCATTAAGATTCCTCTACTGTTTAAGAGAGATGCATTTGTAAAACACCTGTGAATTTATAAGTGAAATTTTGGTTTTTTTTGTGATGGTAGTTAATTCTAAATAAACTTTTATTGATGGTATAAAAGTTTAACTTTGGAAAACAAAACATGTATCAAAATTGCTACATGATGTTAAAAGTGTCATAGAGAATTAATAGCATCATTTGATCATAAATGGTATCTCCTAACTAGGATAAGCTAGAATGTGAGTGTCCTCATGTATATGGATTGCTTGGATTCATTCCTCTGTGACCAAGGAAGAGCAATAAGCTTGTTCACAAAGTTGTAAATTGTGATTTTCTTTTGACATAAAGAGAATCATGATCAAGAGTATTATTAGGAACATGGTAAATCTCTTTTAATATTAGTTGTAGAGAAGTAAAATTTTTATCACCTAGGTGGTTGATATCTCAGGTCATTTTGAAATGTGTAAGAGTTATTAGTTTGACTTTGGAGTAGGAGATGGATGGATGGAATAGATGGAAAGAGATTAGTTAGACAAGTATTATAGTATGTTTATAAGATGGAAGAGTAGTATTGTTATCCTTATATATTTGAGTAACAATATCTTAGTTATCTTAGCTATTAATGTTAGATATAAAGGAGGTTATGAATTTATTGTTTGCTTACATGTATGGAATTTTTCATGTGGGTACATGAGTCTAACTTAAATTTATGGGAGCTTCAAGCCATTTTAAGTGCACCACTTGATTGATGTTTTATCTTTCCAATGGGAAGGGATTTGGTGTAGGAACATTTAAAGTGCATAGATAGGGTAGCATCAATGTGATTCCATCAACACTATGGAGTAACATTAACATTGTATGGTTTTTCCTATAACTACTCACATGGGTAAAAGGATTCATACACTATTTTGGTTTCACCTTTGCTAGATTTTGCTAGTTTATTTTCTGTGAAGTTTAAGAGAGAAGTAAGAAATTTTGAATGAGTAAAATTGTGTAGATGTAATTTTTTTGGAAGTGTAAGAAAGAATATTAATTCTTTTATTCTATTATCTTTCATTATCCTTCATTCTTTTTTATAATAAGTTTGAGATAAATTGTGATTATTGATTTGAAGAATTGAGATCGCACCATTTCCTAGATCTTGGATTTGTGGCTGTGAATTGTTTTTCTTTATAGCCATACATCCTATTTAGTAATACTATAGCATATTAATGTATTTATAATAGTTATGCTAAGTCAATGAGGTATTTCTTATATGGTTAGAGCATGTGGCTTGTAGTTTGCAAGTCATATGTTCAATTCCAAGGGCCATGCTAAGACATGTGCCTCTTAAGAATACAATAAAAATATATATAGATAGTTGACCATAGCAAGACATCATTAAATCATTAAAGGCAACAAGATGATAATGATAATTATGCTTAGATATTAGAAAATATTTGTGCCCTTTGAAAGAATTCAAAAGATTAAAAAATTGCATTTTTAATAACATGTTTTTAATTTTTAAAAAATATAAAATTAAGGTACTTTCTCCTTTTAATTTTATATACCTAAATAAATGCATATATGTATTGCATGCAACCATATTTCTTAAGGGGTGTCTTAGGGTGTTGGAATCCTCAAATAATTGTAACATAAGTGCATCCCAAAATAGATAGTCCAATTAAAACTTCATATGCCAACATTGTCCACTAGAATCAAACCTATAACTTGAAACTTTCAAATCAAAAATCTTAAAGAGTTTTTAATTTGTAAACCTATCAACAAAACGCATCTTTACCAGCAGCATCTTTTGAATATCGTTACACATTTATTTTAGGTATAGTGACATTTAGTCGTGGTAGTAAAGTATATAACAATTAATTAAATAAAAGATTGTATCTTAGTTTTTTATTAAATACTGTTTTTCAGTGAATTTCCATTAGTTTTACACCACCATAAACTAGCCTTTTATGAAAATGCTTCAATCGTAACCACGCAAACGAAAAGACGAAACAAAAACTGACACGAACAAACATAGCACACGCTAACACACACGGAGACAGATCGAGCAAAGTGACTTCGCGGGCCTTCTTCAATCCCTTACGCGTGAAGGCCACGGGCAGCGCGCGTCGCGTCGCTTAACGTAAGCTTTCAGCCACCCTTGCACTTGCTCAGCGCGCAGAATGTCTGAATGGCGTCGCCGGCAACCAGAAGAATCCCCACCAACAATGCAACAGCGGTCCAGGGGCGACGGAAATACTTCTCCCAGAGCTCCTGTAACATCCCCCGCAGCTTGCTCTTGTAGAAATTCTTAATCAACACCTCCCGAAGTTCCGCCTTGAGCTGCGAGGGCGGTTCCAGGCGGCCCGAGAAGAAGGGGCGGCACGTGTCGTCCCACATTTTGGTGATATCGGAGTCCTTGAGCATGATGCTGTCGCGGACCATCACACGGGCGTTGCGCAGCAGCCTAACATCGTCAGGCGTATCCACCAGGCAGTCCATTAACTCCACGTAAGTCGTCACCGGCCTGTCCTTGGCGGCCGCGTCGTTGAACTCAAGCGCCATTAAGTTGCGCAGCAGCACCTCCGTGTACACATGTGACATGCTCACGCGGGGCAGGTACAGCGTGGCCGAATGCTTGTCCAGGTAGATGCCCCTCCCGCCTTGCGTGAAGGAGCGGAAGCGGACGCCTGCCTTGTACAGCGATTCGGCGTTGTAGGCATCCACAAAGTCGTTGTTGCCGCGTTTCACGGGGTGGCGGATGAACAGACCCATCACTGCCGCCGTCATTTCGTCCAACCGGTACTGCAGCCAGGCACGAAACCCCAGCGCCTTTGCCGCGTTTTCCTGCTGTTGATCGGCGGCGCCCACGGTGACAAGCTCGGCCAGCTGCTGCTTCAGCATGCCCAGCAGGTGATGCGAATTCGGCGTGCGAGTAACAGCTTGGGCCTGCTCCAACGCAATCGGCGACAGCTTCGTGACGGCCTGGCCCAGCATGTTGTCCACCGATTTGTAACGGTTGATGAACTGCGCCTCCTTGGCCTTCATGACGGCATCCCTGTTCTGGCTGGCTAATTGGAATGCTTTATCCGCCTCCGCTGAGGCCTCCTTTGCCGCCCTGAGCGCCTCGTTTTCGGCGCCCACTGTGAAGGCCTCGTTGGCTGCCTTGAAGGCCTTTTTGGCCGTCGTGAAGCCCTCGTTCGCCACAGTGAAGGCCTTATTAGCGGCTGTGAGGGGGTCGTTCTCGTTACCGAGCGTGAACGCCTTCTTGGCTGCCGTGAAAGCCTTCTCCACCACGTCCAGTGGCAGCTGGTTCTCCAGCATCACTATGTCGCACTTGAGTCCGCCCTCCACGTACTCAAAACCACGGAACTCGCCGAAGCCGCGGTCGCTGCTGTCGGGGGACCCTTTTTGGATGAGGTAGTCGAGGAAGCAGAGCAGGAAGAGAGAGTCCATGGCCATGGCTTCCAGCTGGACATCCCCGTTGGCGTTAAGAGAGTAGAAAGCTTTCATTTTTGAGAGCATTTCGTTCTCGGACAAGCCCTCTTTCAAGTGTTTGAGCGCATCGCTGCCGATTGATTGGGCGCACCGGAGTTTCAAGTTGCGGCCGAGCATTAGATTGCTCAGACGGTCTTGGTGCAACGGCCCCAGTGAGAGCAGCTTTGGTTGGTAGGCCTCGCGTTTGGACTCCTGCAACGGCTCCGGCACCTTGTCCAGCGCGTACTCTGCGGGCTCTGCATTTTGTGGTTGGCAGACGCGCTCGAAGTCCTCCTTCATGGTCGCCTTGAATTCTGTCGTTTGTGTCTTGCTATGCTAGTCGCTAAGTGGCTTTGAAGTTTGATCTTTGCCTGAAGGGATTGCGGTAGAGTTCTATCGACGCATTTGTAATGAACCAAAAGCTGGCGGATGCTGCGTGGCTTCTTCCAATCAGCGCAAGGGCCGCTTTTTCGAAGTTTCGAACAGTAGCAGGGACGGGTACTTGCACCAATTTAACTTCATTAGCAAAGCGAATAGGAAAGAAAATCATTATAATTTAGTCGCTGCCGCAAGATAGCAAGAACAAGCAAACACATAATTGTCTTTAAATTTTAATAAAGCCTTCCTATTGTTCAATCTTCCGACGAAACTTGGTGCTGTCCTGCTTCTTTTTCTTTTACCTTTCACTGTGTTTTGCTCATATGCTGCCTCTTTCTAAGGTTGTACTTTATTTTACAGTTGTACTGGTCCTTCCATTCACTAAAGCATTGGAAATGGATGACGCTGTTGCGGAATATTTCGCAGAGCGTGGAATGATTAGGTTTTGATTTCCTCGAAGCATGCCAGCAGTTTATTCCGCTGACCCATGGCTGTGTACCGTTCACGCCGCTCTTTTAGTTTTAAAAGGCTGAGAAGCAGAGGCGAAGAATTTAGACAGCGACAAACACGGAATTTTCTGCCTATTTTCTGCCTTTGCTTTTTCCCTCTTGGACTTGGTGCTGGGAACGAGACAACATTATTGGAGGTTTGGAAAGAAAGTAAGACATTCTCATGTTTTTTTCAAACCGCAAGGCTCATGTTTTTTTGAAAGAGAAACAATCACAAGCCTCAAGTTCAAGAAACACTAATATTTATCGCTGTCAATTAGAGTTTAAGTTATTAGATTAAGTTTAATGTTGAATTAAAAGCTATTCTGACGATCTATTCTTTGTAATCTGAACTTTGTTAAAGCAAAGTACCAATCAGAGAACTATTTTTCTTATCACTGCTTAATAAAATCATCATCTGCTTTGTGCATCGATGTTTCCTTAAACAATTTTTTTAGCATGTAAAATTGTGTGTTATTTTTCTATTCTATTTTTCAACGTTTATCGTTTTCCCATTTTCTTTATTCTTCCGTTTGGATGGTTTTCTCCTCAAAAAATTTCTGTTTTGCTATAAGAAAAGGCTAAACAGCAACATCTAACAATCAAAAGATATCCATATATACTGTGCCCAACCGGTTGTTGCAGTGAACAGTAGTGTCTTTTATGATAAGATCAGCATCTGCATTTGGTCAGGTAGCAGTCGATCACAATAAACTGCCACTTAAGTATACAAATAGACAATTATTGTGCAAAAAATTGTTGAAATGTAACTGATCCAATGCATTCGAACAAAAATAGTAAAATTAGTTTCAGCGTATCCATGTTCTTAAAAAATTCAANGCAATAAAATGTTTGAATTTTTTAAGAACATGGATACGCTGAAACTAATTTTACTATTTTTGTTCGAATGCATTGGATCAGTTACATTTCAACAATTTTTTGCACAATAATTGTCTATTTGTATACTTAAGTGGCAGTTTATTGTGATCGACTGCTACCTGACCAAATGCAGATGCTGATCTTATCATANTTAGATGCTTCATATCAGATAATTAAGGATGAGCTAAAAAGCTGTAGAAATATCAATGAGATTAGGATTTGCTAGAATACTAGACAATTGAAACGAGCCGTTACGAGACTTGATAACATAGAACACACCTCAACCAGCGAGCCACATGAGTGTTTTAGCCACATGAGTGTTTTATTCGTAGATGAGATTACTTATAAAAACGTAAAGAGACAAAAAGACAAAAAGATAAAACAAGAAATTGAAAAATGAAAAACCAGAAAACAAAAAGTTGTATAATTAAAGAAAATGAAAAGTATTTATTAATCCTACTTGCTATTAGAATGGGGGATATCCCTCATAGCTAAATGGTTGAGGATGGCAAGGATTAATAAATGACAATGGGGATCCTTGCATGTTGGAAATATTAGAACTTGGTCGTACTTACCCCATTGGGTTTCACACACCTGATTGTAGTAAGCATAGTGGGGCAATTTATACGATGTAGTTCCTGGATAGTGAGTTAACCCACTATGATATTTGGTACTGTTAAATGGTATGCAAGGATCAGGATGTTACCTTCCATGACTATGTTCATTGGGCCGTATGATTATTGGAGTGTTAGTTGGTGGCCCTGATGAAGTACCATGAGGTGTTGGGTTCGAAGATAAGGGTGCACCACAGTGTTGGACTTGTGCTGAGTCAAAGGATGCAGTGGCCTTAGAATTGTGTTGTCCCTTCCTAGGGTCATTTCTAAAGAAGGGGTGCCTTCGATGTTGCTGAGGTCTCTCACTGCTATTGGAAGTAGTAGCATAAGTAATGTTCGTGGGTTGTTGCTGTGGTGCAGGCACCTTAGGAATAGCTAGTGGTGACGTAGAAGGAGGGAAAAATGAGAATGTTAAAAGTTAGGAGGAATATAAGGTGCACAAGGTGGTGGTTGTGTTGAAGGTATGCGCTGATAGTATTGAGGAGAATGGTACTATGGTGAGATAAAGTGTGTTGGCCCAGTTGGAGAAATAAGATGTTGAACGTGATAAGCATTTGGATTTGGATGATATGAAGGGTGTCTCCAGTCTAAGGGTGGTCACCCCCATGATTGGGATTGTTGCCATTGTGATCAAACACAGTATCTCTATACGAACTCTGGATGTAACGTGTTTCCCCAATGCTCATTTAAATGTAACAATATTGGGCATTGGCCCTTGGGGTGATCGTACAGGCATATGTTGCATTCATACGTATGATAGGAAGTTGATCTCTTATTTTCCTTATCCCTTCTTTCCGATTGTCTAATGTTTTGTCCTGCTTCTT
Source organism: Gnetum montanum (assembly GCA_015680685.1). Classification (NCBI taxonomy): domain Eukaryota; kingdom Viridiplantae; phylum Streptophyta; class Gnetopsida; order Gnetales; family Gnetaceae; genus Gnetum; species Gnetum montanum. Next base: position 161,647 of record MNCI01021461.1, read on the forward strand.
GGGTTTTCAAAACTCTATCTCCAATAATATCAATGTATTCTCCACACTTGTTATACATCCATTCCAACATCTTATTAATGTTTGCCTCGACTTCTTCTAGTGTTTGTTGTATTGGAAAAGATGATGTTTCCACCTTGAGATTGATTGATTTCTCCTTTTTATGATCATGGACGTTTGTTAAGTTGAGATTTTGGTACTATCGATGTTTTTCAACACTCTCCCATCGAGCCATTTCTTCTTCTTCTTTTTCTACCTGCTTAACAAGCTCTTGGACTTGATGGGTTCGTAGTTCACATAGTTATCCTTGGGCATACATCCCTAGGGTCTCTCTTGTTTCATTACGTAGCCCATCAATGATATGGTACATTAGCCTTTCCTTGGAGAACCGATGGCTTGGACAGTTTTTTAACAATGCGTAATATCTTTCTAAGGCCATGTCTAAGGGTTCATGTTGTGCTTGTTTCCATCCTTGGATTTTTTTCCTCAAGGTTGACACTCTTTCATAGGTTTGATATTTTTCATTAAAAAGTTCTACCATTGTTGACCAACGTTGTATTGAATTTGGTTTTAATGATATATACCATACTTTTTCTTGGTCAACGAGTGTCATAGGGAAGAGCTTGAGTTTTTGCCACCTGTTATCAATGTTGTTCCACGTACAGGCATCACAGAAGGCTTGTAAATGTTGTTGCGGATCTAAGTCATAGCCTCTTGAGAAAGTAGGGAAGTTGTTTAAATCGAGCCTGGGTAGACGGCTCTCTTTACGATGCCTACGGGAGATTTGAACAACCTCTTGTATTGGCGTTAGGCTCTTAGTGGCCAGCATGGGTTCATCATCACTAAGTAGGTTGTGAGTTTGTAAGTTGGGATGATGTTGCCTTCGGTTATGTTGGTGTTATTGATTTTCTTTGTGAGCTCGACTTTTAGTTCTATGCTGATCCCTTGAAAGATAGTCATCTGTGTCACAATCTAACGTTGAAGGAGTAGAGGAAGAGAAGGATTTGTAAAACTTGTTATGACTTTTGTAAGTCTTCCAATCATCCCCAAGTAAGTTCTTGTTAGTTATTAAGAAGGTCCTAGGCCTTTTGCACCTCCTTGTTCTATGGGATGTCTCATCCTCACTAGAAGTGTCAGAGTTAGATGAAGAGAGTCTTTGACTATTGTTGGGGTGTTCATAAATGTAGGGGACTCTTACATAAGGTTGAGTACTCCAGACTTCATCTTCATCATCAATTCTATTGGTTCTCCAATGAATTTCCTCACTAGGTATGGCATTATCATAGTCTTGTAGGAGAGGCATGATTATGAAACTGTGTGTGAATTTGTATGTGACTTTTTATAATGATTTCTTCCTAAACGATATATCGTTAATTCCTATACAACGACCTTGTATGATATAAAAAATCTAGATAACTAGCACCATCCTCGGCAACGGTGCCAATGATGAGTGGCAAGGTACCCCTACACTCAGCCATACGAATATGAGCATTACACATGCGATTTGGTCGAACTCCGTAGACGGACTAGTTGTGGAATCTAGATAGTTAGCCTTAGGTCGCAGTTCGTTGTCTTCCCATCTGGACTAGTATTAGCTTTGTCACGTATGGTTTAGCCCAGAGTGAGGTGTATGATGGGTTTCTAATCTAATGCTACTCCTGAAGGTAATGAAAAGTAATATTATCTAAGCTAAGAGAGAAAGGGTGGGTGAATCTAATCTAGCCTAAGTGCAATGAGCATCCATTCCTTAATTATCCGTATACATCTTGGACTTCGTGCACGACTACCATTGGGATTACCAAGCATAGATCCTAGGTACGTTACTAGGTTACCAAGTAGTCACACTTAAATGCTCGTAATCAAGTCATACTCATTCCACGTTTTAACATAAGATAAGGGTGAGAGAGATTAATTAGGAAAGTAGTAAATAACAAGTAAATAAATAATTAATCTAAGTGAATGCTACAATGATGAAGTAATCTCAATCTTTATTACCGGTCATGTGCGTGTCCAAGTACATCACACTCGAATAAAGGATGCCGTACAATTACAATCACCACACTACGGGCATACATCAGGAAATAATTTGAACTCTAAGAAGGAAAAATTGCAAGAGTTTGGGTAAGGAACTAAGAACTAACTCCTAAAACTCATCTGTCTACCTCTTATTTATAGATGTGGAGATAGGTCACGATATCGTAGTTTGGGCTATGATATCACGTCGGCTGTGATATCGTGGATTCGCAGGTGCAATATCATGGGTGCGTTATCGCAGCTGTCAGCAAACTCCATGAATGGACTAGTTGTGGCACTTAGATAGTTATACATTGATCACAGTTCGTTGTCTTCCCACCTAGACTAGCATTTGCTTAGTCACGTATGGTTTAGTCTAGAGTGAAGTGTATGATGTGGTTTCTACTACTATGCTATTCCTAAGGATAATGAGAAGTAACTTAATTAAGCTAATAAGAAATAAGAAATAAAATGTAAGCTAACCTAAGTGCGATGAGCATCCATCCTTAATCATTGGTATGCATTTTGGACTTTGTGTACTACTTTTGGGATTGCCAAGCGTACATCACTTGAGACACTACTTAATAGGCTACTGGGTTACCACGTAGTTACACTTAAATGTTCATGATTAAGATGTACTCATTCCGCATTAACAATAGAAATAGTAAATGATGATAAAAGAAATATTAACTAAGAAAACAAAAATAAATAATTAACAATTAAATAATAAAAAACTAAGTGAATGCTACAATGATGGAGTAATCTTGATCTTTATTGCTGATTGCGTGCATGTCCAAGTACATCACACTCGAACAAAGGTTTCATACAATTACAAGTATCACACTACAGGCATGCATTTGGGAAAAGAACTGAAAACTAACAAAAAGACTCTAGACTCCTAATGACTAACATTTTTCTCCTTGTGTACCTAAGTGCTATATTTAGTCATGTACCTAAGTGCTATATTTAGATACGATATGGTATCATGTATACAATATTGTATCTAGGCTATGATATTGCGTACTTGATATCATGTACTTGATATTGGGGCCTAGCAAACCACGATTCATCATACCCCCATGACTAAATAAAAACTCATCCTCGAGTCAAAAAAAATGAGGAACAAGTTCATTTGATTACATAGTGGATAGGTATGGGATTATGGACTAACTATGGATTATTTTATGCCGCAATGCGAGACTAGAAAAAACAAAATTGGGACACCAACACAAAATAAAAAATACAAAATTGTTTGGAACTCATGTGGTTCCTGGTGGTGGTGGCTCCTCCATGGGCTTTTTCCCTTTATCCTGTTTTCCAAGCTTTTGAAATGGATACTTTTGAAGAAGTGCCTAAATTTTTTCTTCCTTTTTTCAAAGATCATGTGTCGTCCATGTTGATGTTCTAATGTTTGACAGAGTTGACACCTCCCATGGACATGGCAGCTACGGAAACATTTGACTGGCTTTCATGTACCATGTCACAAATAGTCGTCATTCCTCCTCATAGGCTTTGGCTTTGGCTTTGAATTCCTAATAGTTTGTAAACCATCTAGCCAATTCTACTACAATATCTTTTTGGCCTTGGTAGCTAGCTTTTACCACCTCTAGTTTAGAGTTTACTACCTCCAGTTTTTGTAATGTCTTCTTGTGTTCAACAAACTCTATCTCATATTTGGCGTAGGTGGCAGTTACCTATTTTTCTAGCTCAGTCCTCGGGTACCTTGCTATTAACATGGCCAAGTTGGCATGTTGTAGATTTGCCAACTCCATGTGTTCTATGAGATCCTGGATCTATAGGTCCTAGCTCTTTAATTCTACTTGGTGGATGAAGGCATAAGTGTCTAGTGTGGCTTGCCAGTTAGTGTGTTGAGTAATGAAAGAATTAATGTGGTCTTTAGCCATATAGATCTCCTTTTTTATGATCTCCTTATACATCCTCACCTAACCACGAAAATGTTCCTTTAATTTTTCATGTCGCTTAGCCTCATTTTGCCATGTGCTTATTTCAATGATCATCTTCTACCAAATGACGCATACCTCCTTCATTCAAAGGGTTCTGTTCTCTCTAGCTAAGTGACTGATGTCTTAATTGATTCTTATTAGTTGTTCTCACATTTGTTGGAAACTTTCCTTGAGAACATTCTTATGTTTTTCAATTGTTGTTAACTAAAGATTTTCTGTAGCAAGGAGTTTATTTTCTTCTTGTAAGGCCTTAAGTGCTTTTGCATGAGCATATGTCTAAGCTTGTGCTTTTGAAGCATCCCAATTAGCCTTGCCCCTTACATGATCAATTGATATGGTGGGCTATAAGACATCATCAATCACCTTGAAGAGATTGGCCTCATCCCTACTTCCCCAACTAATCATTTCTACGATGGCTCTGAGATGGCTCATTAATGGTCAATAATCTTGTGGTGGTGGTGGTGGTTGCTAGTCCTGCTAGGCCCATGGGTTGCGTGCTAGGCCCTACTTCTTATTGTTGGCTGAACCTTGTGTCTAGAAGTTGGTTGGGCCCTGTTGTTTAAGGTACAGTGGGCCCAACTGTCTGTTCTTGTTCAGGCTCTAGTGTCTGACCAACATCTTTTCTTAGTGTTGGTGGCTTTAGTAATTTGGCATATGAAGCATTTTGAGCTTTTCTAGGGATGTCATTAGTATATCCCAGGATTCCAGCATGTTGGCACAACTTCTAATTAGACATGGAAAGGGAAGTGCAAAATTTCCTATCTTTCATTCTTCAAATCACCTCAAAATCTCTATTAAATATAAATGGGGAAAATTGACATCAACCTTGCCCATCAAGATTGCACTTCTTTTGGCTGCGAAGGGAGAAATCCTATTTAACCCCTTCGTTAGGAAAATGTGATAAGTGCCAATTTTGAAATAAATTCTCTCTTCAAGGGTTAGTTATCCATATGTTTTTTCTTATTTGCTATATGTCTTTTTTAGCCATATTTTTTTTGCATTTGCATCAGAGTGGGTGGAAAAATGAGCAACTTTAGGCCCTGTATTTGGAGGATTCAAAACTTCCGCAATGGCCTTTGCATAGAAATCAACTAAAATTCCACCAATGTCAATAGTGGTTCCTTCCTCTTTGATCGAACGCAATATAGCATGGGCCGTGATATCGTGTATGCAATATCGCGTCCACCGCCATATCGCGTATGCGATATCGCCTCCACCGCGATATCGCATCCCACGCGATATCGCGGTGTGCCGCCAAGTCTATAAATAAGAGGCGACTCTCCCTTGTTGTCTCATCTAGATCTAGAACCTTAGCAAAAATCTGGCAGTTTTACCTCTCCAGAGATAGAATATTTTCCATGTACCCACAGTAGGAGCTCCAAAGTGAACGGATCTTTATTCGAGCAGACATTGTACCTGAACACAAGTTTGTGTACGACAATAAAGACAAACTTCTTGGATAAACCTTGTAGTGCATGGAATAGGCTAAATAGGACTTTTATTTAATGTTATTTACTATTTATCATCTAATGCTTTAATAGTTCATTAAATCTCTCTCAACCCTTCTCTCCTAGTTAAGTTTCTCAGTACGACCGCTTCGAGCACGTGCGTTATGCTTGGTGATCCCAGCAACGATTAGCGTTTGGTAACCAAGGTTGCATCGGTTCAGGGTGTGAACGGTAAGTGGGAATGGATGCTAACGCTAGGTTAATTAAATCTTAGTTAGTTAGTT
>MNCI01021461.1:167384-185848 GCA_015680685.1 Gnetum montanum
ATTCGTATGGTTGAATGTAGGGGTACCTCGCCACTCATAATTGGCACCGTTGTCGGGGACTAAGTGTTTGTGCGCTAAGTAGAACATAGGAAATTACTTACATCATTGGGAGCTTAAACGAACCTTAGGGTTAATTAAACGAAATTTTATATAACAGTTAAATAGCACACCGATAAGACACAATGTCTTCTTCTTCTTCTCACAAGAGCAATACACCACTTAGGGATCATACGAGAAACCGTTGGCAATCCAAAACACATAACCAAAATTAGCTAGTTCCTCAACAATACCAAGTGGTATATACTCATCTCGATGAGTATATACCTGATTTTACTTTTATCCTCCATCAGGATGAATAGATGTGCTGGTGAGACTTGCAAGGTAACATAGTGTTACCTCCGGATCATGCAGTCCCCAACATGCTCCTCCGTGCTCTGGCAAAGATAAGCATGATAGAATTATATGCTAAATACGTTGCAAAAAATTTTGACGTGAGGGATTATCATCCCATAGCTGCACAACATCTAAGGGACTCAAGGCAAGAGAGTTAACATACAGTGTTGAAGGGTAAAGAGGTACCACACGTCCTAAGTGAAATGGGAGATGGTGAACCACTTATAATAGGTTCTCTATCAAAAGATGTTCCTCCTCTTAATGAAAGTGAGGAGGTGAGGTATCAGAACCTACACTCAACGATACATAACCCTGGTTCTGATCCCCATGAACACCAACTATTCACAGAGGGAACAACAACACATGACAAGGACAGGCACTCAGATCATCATCATGAGCAGGGCTGAAGCCACAGAAGAGAAGGCAAGAAACATCGTCATGGCAATGGTTCATCTTCTTCTTCCCCTTCATCTCATCATTCACCCTCTCCTTCCACATCTGGGCATAGTCATAGAGAGCATAACGGTGAGGATAAAAGTAAGCAAGATGAGAGACCTCGACGAGAGAGTCGAGAGAGAGGAAGAGGGCAGTCAAGAGAATCAAGGCATGAATGAAGGGAAAGTAGGGAACAACATAGACATCATAGACGTCATGAAAGAGATGAACATGATGAACCCCTACTTGCCACTCAAAGCATGTTAGATATAACAGAGGCAGTGAGAATCCCAACAAGGCATCTAAAAGATAGTCGGATCAAGCACTTAGACATGAACAACATCCCATGATTTGAAGGGGGATATAATGCCGATCTGCAAAATCATTTACAAGCATTCCATGATGCCTGCACCTTGCAAAACATTGAAAATGAGTGGCAGAAACTAAAGTTGTTTCCCATGACACTCATCAAGGAAGCAGAGAGTTGGTATCGGTCCTTAGAGCCGGAAACCATTAGGAGATGGAGTACGATGTTAGAGTTGATCAACGATAAATATTAGACGTACTCCAGAGTGTCTAATTTGCGTAAGAAAATCCAAGGATGGAAGAAAGGAACTCATGAACCCTTGGATGCTGCCATGGACCAATACTATGCATTGCTACATCATTTCCTAGGCCATGGTTACGCTCAACGAGATCAACTACGCCATCTCGTAGATGGGCTAAGGTGTGAAACTAGGAAAACCCTTGGGACTTATGCCCAAGGGAGACTATCAGAACTTAGATCCCATGAAATTCATAGGCTATTAGAGAAAGCAGCCAAAGAAGAAGCGGAGCTATGAATAAGGGAAAGTGCGAAAGAATATAACCGTGATCCCTCTCTTCGAAAGATAGAAGTGAGATTTTGTGATGAAGAGGATGAGTCACCACTCGAAGAGTTGGTGAATAGGAAAACCTTGCGGCTCCAGAAGCTAACAATGGAGGTATTGACTAAGCTAGATGACATATGGAGCTCCTTAGATAGTAAAATTGAAACTTTCCTAAAGATTGTAGAGGAGTCTAAGAATGAAGTAGTGACAATGACTAAAAAAAGTAGAGAGATTCAGGCCCTACACGTGACAAGGGTAAGGGAAAAATAACTATCTCCGATGAAGTTGTGGATTCAAATTCAGACAATGACAATGGATGTGAGATCTGCCAATATGACCATCCTAAGGGATTTTTTCCAATCATCTCACATCTACAAGAGTCTGGGGTGTATGCACTCAACCCGAGACTCAACAAACGGCAGACACCCCAAAGGTTACCTTATCCACAAGGTAACCCAACACAGTTCCACCAACCGTTGACATACTATCCAAGTGGAACTCCACCACAACACATCAGACAACATCAGCAGTGGCAATAACCACAGTCATGGGGGATACCACCACTGAAACAACAATACCCTTACTGGCAACCAGGCCCATATGGCTACTACGTGCAGCAGCTAGTTTCTCCAAGTGACTCTATGGGTCACGCAATCTCGCGGTGTCACTACCAAGTTCAGGAGTACTTTAGAAGGACTCATTCTCCTCCAGGAGATGCTCCATACCCATACCATCGTCCTAATCCATTCGCGTCTCTTCCACTGGTAGTTCCCATACCACCTCCTGCTCCAACAATGCAAGGGGAACTCCCCACTCAACCGCAGCAACGCAACGCTACAAGAGTTGTGAACATTCAACAAGCTACTAGTTTTGACAACTACAAAAAGAGAAGACCTTTCTTTAGGACCAAAAGCCCAGACAAGCTCTCATAACAACAAGCAGTTGAGTCTGTAAGCACTCCTCCAACATATAAGGCTTCGGAGCTCCCTTCAAACCAAAATTAGAGCTCAACGCAGACGGTTATGTTAACACATACCGTAACCAACTGGATCAAGGTAGGCCACCTTCCCAAGAAACTAACTAATCCTGGAAGTCCCTTAATCTACCTCCAAGTTGCTGGGAATGAATCACATAAGGCTCTTCTTGACTCAGGTTCTGGAGTCAACTTAATATCACGAGAAATCTATCAAGCCTGGAACCTACCCCAACTTAAGAAGAGCAACATTCAACTAGAGCTGGCAGACCAGTCCATCACGATTCCCTTGGGATTGATGGAGGACATCATTACCACTGTGTGTGGTTGTTCATACCCAGCTGATTTCCTGGTGATAGAAGTTAACAATGACAGAGGGGACTTCCCAATTATAATGGGGAGGGCATGGCTAAGCACAATAGACGCATGCCTAGGGATCCGTGATATTTCCCTGGAGATATCCAAGGTAAACATTTATGGAAAGATTGAGAAGAATAAAGTTCCATGCATCACATACAGTGATTCATCGGGTGACGACATGGAGGAATGCTCTGCATCTCCTCCATGCAACAGGTGTGCCCTTGAAACTTTGAGACAAAGATGCTTGTATGTAGCAACCACACAACAAGTAGTAGACACCCCGTGGTTGACAGCTAGTCGAAAGAGCAACCAACAAACATGTATGGAACGCACTGAGGGAATAACTCGTGCCCATAATGAAGGGATAGATACATTGGAATATGAGTGTCGCCGACTTCCACCCCCTTAATCTAAGAACATCAATTGGGAGAAGTTGGACACTTTTATGAAATTTAAACAAGCGCTCATTATTTCAAATCTCTCCATTTTCATTCAATCATGGGGGACATGACCATCTATGCTAACCATTTGGGGCCCTCAGTTCTTTTTAAGTTTTTGTTTTACACATTTTTGTTTTACATGTTTTTGTTTTACAAGTTTTTATTTTACACATTTTTGTTTTACACGTTTTTTTTACACATTTTTGTTTTACAAGTTTTTGTTTTGCACATTTTTTTTTACACATTTTTGTTTTACAATTTCTTTAACTTTTCTTGTTTTTATTTTACAACATTGTTATACTTTTTCATTTTGTGTGTGTGTGTGTGTGTTATCCACCTTGTCAAGTTTGTCACCCAAAAAGTGTTCTTCATGATGGTATGAACTATCTCTCTATTGATCGCTAATGTTTGGTTTTTACCTTTAAGTCATGATGTTGATACTAAGGTGTTTCTTTTGATATGGCAAGTAATGAGTTCACTTCATCCATTCATCCACAGTTTCTATGGTCTCTCTTGGCTTGGAAATGTACAGTCCCTTTCTAATAAAAACTTTAACAAATCAGTGACTAGGTATTTCTCAAAGTAAGGAAGGACTCAAGGATTGAAAAGGGTGTGACTTCAAGGGAACTTGATGCTTTTGTGTTGGCCATTCTCTTGGGTGCTTGGATGTTTTCTTCTTGTGTTTTCTTACCGTTTCGATGTTACCCAATCATCGGGAAGCTGAGCAAATAAAAATAACAAAGTCTTTGCATGGTGTGGTTCTCACGCATAAACACATAAAACAAAAAAAAATAGTGAGAATTCAAAGCACACCCCTTAGATGAAACAATCATTTGGGCTACAAGCACTAGCTATGAAACTCAAAATAAAAGTGTTCCCTCTAACTAAGGCCCTTCTCGCTTCCCATTCTCTCCTCATTTGTTTCATCAGAATGGTGGTGGCTCTTGGGTGAAGGCATTCTTGTTACTTCAAGAGGATGGATTGGCCGAATGCATTAATGCGAAGTCACTGGAAGTGGTTTATTTGAGGCCAGACTTGGAATGGGATTTACTAAGTCACATTAACCATGAACTATACAAGGGGTTGTACACCACCTTGTTCTTGGGCCTCCATTCCATCCTCTTCTCTCCATCCTTCTCTCCATTGTTCACCTCATTGCCGGTTGTATCATTAGTGTATATTTTGGTTGACGCATTGTTTTCTTTTTGGTAAATTATTACGACTAAGACTTTAACTCTTGTTCCAAATGACATTCCCAGGGCCTACGGACTCTTTGAATGTGGGTATGTCAGGGCATGAGCCTACTTTGGGGAGGACCCACTGACATTCCTCTTTGGTGCATCAGTTAATTTCTTTCCCTTAAATATTTTTTTGCAATCAATTTTATTTTGTTCATTTCCATCTTGACATCCATTTCATTGATGTTATAGTTGTCTCTTTTTCTTTATCTTTCTTATTCCTTTTCTTAATCCATTCTCTCGCTACCGGAGGTTCACGATTAGTCGTGGGGGTACAAGGCCCAATTTTTTCGATTTTCTCCTAATCCCTACACCTTCGGTAGTCCACAATATTATATCTCCAGACCCACAATCAGCCATACCACAACCTAGCCAATGGACCTTTCACCTAAGCAAGGTATCAACTGCATTGGAAATTCATTTACCCTTGCTAATTTAAGATTTTGTTGTGTGTGCAGATGGCAATCATGCAACAATGGATTGGATTTGGAGGGAACTACTTGGAATGGATGGGTACTGAAGTAGCTATGCAAGGAGCAAGATCGATGGCGCGCTTACAGATGCACAACGAAAGGCGCAATCTTGGCATTGGCAGTAGCAAGACTTCTTATCTCTTCTCTCTCAGCTGCCAACTAAGGCCTGATGTCAAATGTAATAAGTTATTCACTCTTGTTGTCATGAACACCAGTTTTGTCTTGTAATGATGATCCGTTCACATGTCATCCCATTAGTTCCATTTGAGTCAATAATCCCATACCTTCCCAATATTTTGTAAGGAACTCGAGGATGAGTTTTCATTCAGTCATGGGGGTATGATGGGATGCGATATCACATGGGCTGCGATATCTTATATGCGATATTGCATTTGCTGCGATATCACATCCCACGCGATATCCCGTCATCCCCCGCGATATCGCGTATGCGATATCACGGTGCATCACCAAGTCTATAAATAAGAGGTGACTCTTCCTTGTTTTCTCATCTAGATCTAGACCCTTAGTGAAACTTTGGCAGTTTTACCTCTCTAAAGATAGAATATTTTCCATGTGCCCATAGTAGGAGCTCCAAAGTGAACGGATCTTTATTCGAGCAGACATTGTACCTGAACACAAGTTTGTGTACGGAAATAAAGACGAGCTTGTTGGATAAACCTTGTAGTGCATGGAATAGTCTAAATAGGACTTTTATTTAATGTTATTTACTATTTATCATTTAATTCTTTAATAGTTCATTAAATCTCTCTCAACCCTTCTCTCCTAGTTAAGTGCCTCAGTACGACTACTTCGAGCACGTGTGTTACGCTTGATGATCCCAACAATGATTAGCGTTTGGTAACAAGGTTGCATTGGTTCAGGATGTGAACGGTAAGTGGGAATAGATGCTGACGCTAGGTTAATTAAAGGTTAGTTAGTTAGTTAAGGTTAGTTAATTAATCTCTTTACTCTTCAACTTGTCAGCATAGGAGATAAAATCGAAAAGATATAAAAATCATATACCTCAGACTTACTTAACCATACACCGTGACAACTACAAGTAAGTTTGGGAAGACAACGAATAATTAACCTTAGGTGTTCCATGAGGCGTGTAGGCACTTAGTTTGCAGAGTTCGACCGGATCGTGCGTGTTACGCTCATATTCGTATGGTTGAGTGTAGGGGTACCTCACCACTCATCACTCTTTATTATGCCAAAATTGATAGATTTACCCCAAATACCATTCTTCACATTCTGAGAGGATAGGCCATAGTGGAAATCCCTTGAGTTGATCCTTAACTTATTCAAGGGTGAATTCAGCCAAAGGCCCAAAATCAAGTTCCACAATCATTGCAGCAGATGTGGACCTTTCCCAAATGGCTTAAACACATTCCAGGGATAACATGAGATGTTGTGCTTGTTTAGGTGCCCTGCCCTCTCCACCTTCTACTTGATTGAATTGTGTAGTGATAGGGATTTCTTGATGGATGCTGAACAATTATGCCTCATGTTTTGCATGCTCCACATGAGGTCCTTGGCCTTTGCCTCTTCTCAGATGTTTGGATGCACCTGGAGAAGGTCCTTCATGTTGTCCTCATTTAGGGGCCATCTATAATCACACAAAGATCGATTATTAGTAAGGTTATTTAAAGAAGTTCAATTGTCTCATACCTTACTCATTGCCTTTAATAAATGTGAATTCTTTGCTTAGTGTGATTTCAAAGTTAGAAACTCTTCAAGGAAGTTCCCCTAAAAGTTTTAATGTCAGGCCCAATTTGATTAGGTGACTCCAATAATAATTTAAATGATTTGGGTGAAAGATGAAAATTAGTTTGGCATGAGTTTTTAACATTTTCTTATAGTAGTTACCCCTTTGATATCCTTTAGGCAATAACAAATTTCGAAAAAGTTATGCACAAATTCTACCATACCCCTCCTCCACAACTAAGTTAAACACTTCGGGTTCAAGTAGGTGCGATCGAAAAGGAAATTAGAGCATTAATGAGTGAGATTGACAATTGAATGTTAGACTCTCAAAGTGCTAAAATTGTGGAAGAAAATTTGAACTCTTCCCGTGCATATACTGTAGAAAATGACTTTTGAATGCATGAGGGGCCCATATATATAGGTTTTATAGACACGATATTGCATATGTGATAGTGCATACCTAATCTTGTGTCAGACCCAATACTGGGTACCGGATATCGTGTCCTATTAAAAATAGGGTACTTAGTAAAATTGATGAATTTTTGAGTTTTTATGGCAAAAAATGAAGGATTTGAGGTAGATTTGCAAGGTTTGAGGTAATGTCAAGTGGAAATTAAGGCACCAAAACTGTAATGAATTGGAGTTATACATTAAAGTTCTTTGAATAGGGTGAGGAAAAAGGACATGTAGTGGTTTTAAGGAACGTTTGGTTGAAATAATGACAAAGGAAAGAATAGATTCGACAACGTAATACTCAGAGGGTATAAAATGATGTGGTGGTGTGCAACAAGTAAAAATTACAAAAGTCACGCAAGTGGGTCCTCCCCAAAACAGGTTCTAACCTATAATACCCTTGTGTGATCACACCTTAAACTATTCATAGGCACTAGAAGGGTTAAATGCAATTCACATTTGTGCAAAAAAAAAAAAAAAAAAAAACTCATATGGTAAGTACCACTATGATGAGGTATAAATTCTATGCCACACAAGACACAAGTTAGAAGTATGTGGACTATGAGATGAGACGAATTGTAGAAGGAGTTGTAGAGATCGGGACATGAGTTAACTTACCCTGGGCACAATGAATCCAAAGTGTTATGCATGATTAAAGTACCATTAGCTTGTCGCTCCAAGATTAAAACCAAGTTCATACCTCTAATCAGTGACATTACATTGTTTCATCCCGATGATAGACAACCATAAGAGCATCATAACAACAAGGCGTACGATCACTTGGTGTTTTTTTCCAAGGGAGGAGTGATTCAAATTTGTCAACAGCACATTTTTCTTCAGCTTTTCTTTTCGATTTTTCTTCTTCTTTTTTTCTTCTTATGGCCACCTTAGGACCTTGTCTATTCTAAAGGTGATCCAAAGAACCTGCCAACCTTTAGGCATGGATGCATGTCTTTCCAAAGGGACCCTCTAGAACAACATTGAGTTCTTTTATTGAGTGCCTTTATTACAACTCTTACTCCCATTATTCATTAGATCTATAAGGATCATAGTACAACCAAACTGTGTGATAGCACATATAGATGTCACCAAAGAGAATCCACAAGTTCCCTTGATGTCACACCCTTGTCATTCCCTCTTAGTTCGTCACTCCTTGCTATGGGCATAATGAGTACAAAGTTACTTTAAGTTTCAATGATAACAAGAATATCATTGTACCCAGAGTAGAACCTCTTATTAATAGAATGGGTGGGTGAATGTTGTGGGATCACTGTCCAAATAATTAGTCACTTGTGACTCGATAACATAGAACAACGCCTCAACTAACTAGTTACATGAGTATTTGCTTCAAAAATGAGATTACCCTTAGAAAGATAAAACGACAAATTGAAAAATGAAGGATTAGAAAATAAAAAATAAAAAATTGTAAAAAAAACAAAAAAAATTGTAAAACCAAAGAAAAGGAAAAACATTTACTAATTATGCTTATTAGAATGGGGGGTATCCCCCATGAATAAACCTTTGATCATGGTGAGAATTAATAAATGGAAAGTTTGGATCCATGCATGTTGGAAATATTGGGATCTGGTCATATCTAATCCAATGGGTGTCTTTTGGTGTGGTGGTAGGAATGCACCCAAATTGGGGCTCACACACTTGATTAAAGTAAGGATAGTGGGGTACATTATAGAATGTGATCATGTGATAAGAAGCTGACCCACTATGACACCCATGACCATAAGACGGTATGCAAGGATTGATGTCTTCCCACGTTGTTATATTCATTAGGCTGCATTGTTGTTGGAGTGTTGATTGGTGGCCCGAATAAGGTAACAGGAGGTGTTGAGGAAGGTGCATCACCATGTTGGGTTTGTGCTATGTTAGAGGATGTAGTGGTTCCAGAGCCGTGTTTTCTCTTTCTATGGACATGCCTAAAGAAATAACACTTCCGACGATGTGAAGGATTCCCATTGTTATTAACCGTAGTAGCACAAGTAATGTTCATTGGTTGGTACTATGGTTCCAAATCTTCCGATACTACTGGGGATAATGTAGAAGGAGGTGAAGGATGAGAATATTGGAGTAAGGAGAAGTGAAAGGGACATGAGGTGGTGATCCCGTAGGAGAGGACATGGGTTGATGATATTCTGGAGAATGGTAATGATGAGGTGAAGTAGAGGATGTTGATCCAGTTGGAGAAAGAGGGTGTTGAACATAATAAGCACTTGGTGTTAGGTAATACAAAGGATGAGGCTAGTTTGGTGATGGTTCCCCCCACGACTAGGGGTATGGTCACTGTGGTTGAGCACAATACTTTTGTACGAAATCTGGATGTAACATCCTTCCCCAATGCTCATGTAGATGTGACAAGATTGGGCATTGGCCTTTGGGGTGATCATACAGGTAAACATCGCATCAATGCTTATGATTTGAAATTGAGCCCCTATCCTTATTTTCTTCAGCCCTTCTTTCTAATTGTCAAATGGTGTTTTGTCTTGTTTCTAAGTTTGGTATCCTCTATTTGTTTTTGCTGTCAGGGTTATCTTGCATGGTTTTCCCTGTAATAATGTTTGCATATTCTCTGCATTTTTCATGTACCCACTCCATCATCTTATTGATCTTTGCCTCAATTTCATCTAGTGATTTTAGTACTGGAAAAGATGGGGATGGTTCCACCTCCTCAAGGTAAGTTGATTTCCCCTCTTCATGATTATGGACCTTCGTTACTTTAAGAGTTTGGTCCTGTTGAGATCTTTCAACATTCATCCATTTATCTATTTCTCCTTCTTCTTTTACTACACACTTAATAAGCACTTGGAATTGGTGGGTTTGTAATTCATATAGTTAACCTAGGGCATACATCCCTAGGGTCTCCCTTATTTCATTACAAAGCCCATCCATGATGTGACACATTAGCCTTTCCTCGAAGAATCCATGGCCTAGGCATTTGTTTAACAATGAGTACTATCTTTCTAAGGCCATATCCAAGGGTTCATGTTATTGTTGTTTCCACTTTTGTATTTGTCTCCTCAAGGTTGACACTCTTGCACAGGTTTGATATCTTTTATTGAAGAGTTTTACCATTGTAGGCTAGCGGAAAATTGAATTTGGTTTTGAAGACCTATACCACACTTTTACTTGGCCCATGAGTATCATAGGAAAGAGCTTAAGTCTTTGCCACCCATTATCAATGTTGTTCCATGCACAAGCATCATAGAAGGCTTGTAAATGATGTTGCAGATCTAAATCATATCCCCTTGAGAACTTAGGAAAGCTTTTTAAATCAAGCCTGGGTAGTCAGCTTTCCTTGTGATGCCTGTGGGATATCTGAATGGCCTCTATTATATGCATTAGGCTCTTAGTGGCCAGTAAGGGTTCATCGTCACGAAGTAGGTTGTGAGTTTGTGAGTTGGGATGATGTTGTCTTTGTTCATGTTGGCATTCCTAATTTTTCCCGTGGGTTCGATTTTTATTTCTATGCCAATCCCTTAAGGAATAGTCATCCACATCATAGCCTAAAGTTGAAAGAGCAGAGGAAGAGAGGGAACTGGAAGACTCTTCATGACTTTGGTAAGTCTCCCAATCATCCCCTGATATACTCTTGCTACCCATTGAGAAGGTCCTAGGCCTTATGAGCCTCCTCATTCTAGGAGATGTCCCATCCTCACTAGAGGTGTTAAAGTTGGATGACAAGAGTTAGTGAGTATCATTGGGGTGTCCATGAACATATGAAACTCCTGCATAAGATTGAGTATTCCAAACTTCATCTTCATCATAAATTTTGTTGGTTCTCCAATGAATTGCCTCACTAGTTGTTGTGTTATCGTTGTCTTATGAGAGAGACATTATCATGAATTGTGTGTGAATTAATTAAATTTAATTTCTTTATCTGAAAGGTATATCATTAATACCCTATTACAGCAATCTTGTATGATATAGCTAATCTAGATAACTAACACCATCCTTGACAATGGCGCTAATGATGAGCAGTGAGATACCCCTACGCTCAACCATACAAATACGAGCATGTATGCATGATGGCGAACTCCACAAATAGACTAGTTGTGGTACCCAGATAGTTATATGTTGATCATAGTTTGCTATCTTCCCACCTGGACTAGCATTTTCTTGGTCATGTATGGTTTAGTCCAGAGTGAGGTGTATGATGTGATTTCTACTACTAGGCTATTCCTAAGGACAATGGGAAGTAACTTACTTAAGCTAGTAATAAGAAATAAAATCTAAGCTAACCTAAGTGTGATGAGCATCCATCCTTAATCATCTATACGCATCTTGGACTTCGTGTACTACTTTTGGGATTGCCAAGTACACATCACTCAAAACACTACTTGATATGCTACTAGGTTACCACATAGTTACACTTAAATGTTCGTGATTAAGACATACTCATTCCGCATTAACAACAAGAATAGTAAATGACAATAAAAGAAATATTAAGTAAGAAAACAACAATAAATAATTAACAATTAAATAATTCAAAACTAAGTGAATGTTGCAATGATGGAGTAATCTCGATCTTTATTACCGATTATGTGCATGTCCAAGTATGTCACACTCGAACAACGGTTTCGTACAATTACAAGCATCACACTATGGGCATGCACTTGGGAAAAGAACTGAAAACTAATAACAAGAGTCCAAACTTCTAATGACTAACTTTTTTCTCCCCATGCGCCTGAGTGCTATATTTATAGGCTAACACAGGAATCAGGATATCATGTATACAATATCGTATCCAGGTTGCGATATTGCATACCTGATATCATGTACTCAATATCAAGGCCTAGCAATTCAACTATATTCATGGAACTAACTGAGGGTTTGACTTGCTCTTACATCGATAGCATAGACACATTAGAGCAAGTTCATCACCAACTTCCAAGTCTTAACATTGAAAATACCAACTAGGGAAAGTTGGAAATCCTTGACAACTTTAAACAAGAGCCCCTTGAGTTAAAATTTTTGCCCATCAGTATGGAGTATACATTTCTCAAAAATGGAAAATCAGTAATTATTAATGCTAAGCTTGCTCCTCAACAGAAAGAGAAACTATTGAAAATGGTAAACAAATGCTCGAAAGCCTTTGCTTGGTCATATCCTGAATTAACTAGAATAGACCCTAGGATATGCCAACATAGGATTTACACTGACCCCTCCATGAAGCCTTGATAACAACCACAGAGGCCATTGAACCCAAAGCTGAAGCAAGTGGTTAAAGAAGAAATTGAACAACTTCTAAAAGCTGGGTTCATCTACCCCATTGCTGATAGCGAATGGGTTAGTCCATTAGTTATTGTGCCCAAAAAGGGAGGTAAATGGAGGGTGTGTATAGACCTTAGGCTATTAAACATGGCAACATTCAAAGATCACTTTCCATTGCCATTCATCGACCAAGTCTTAGATATCATTATAGGGCATCACTACTATAGTTTTCTGGATGGGTACAGTGGATACAACCAAATCCAAATAGCACTAGAAGACCAAGCCAAGACCACGTTCACAAGTCCTTGGGGGAAATTTACATATAAATAGATGTTGTTTGTCTTGTGCAATTCTCCTGCAACATTTCAACATTTAGTTCTAAGTATCTTTTAGCAGCAAATAGGGAATGGTGTAGAGGTCTTCATGGACGACTTCTCCACCTATGGAGCAGACTTTGAACAAGCACTGGATCGACTAGAGTAGGTACTAAAATGATGTGTTGAAACCAACTTAAGGCTCAACTGGCAAAAAAACTATTTAATGGTCCAAGAAGGTGTAGTATTAGGGCATAAGATTTCATAAACAAGCATAGAAGTAGACCCTGAAAAGATCAAAGTCATCCAAGGAATCACATGCCAACCTAAAACTGTAAAAGACTTCCAATCATTCCTTGGACACACTGGCTATTATAGAAGATTCATAGAGAACTTTTCAAAGGTTGCAAAACCATTGGTTGAACTAATGAAAAAGGATGTACCTTTTGAATGGACCAAGGAATGCGAACTAGCTTTCCAAACCTTGAAGTAGAGGCTTGTAGAAACACCTATTCTACAAGCTCCTAACTAGTCCAGACCATTTCACATAATGATTGACGTGTCCAAATACACTCTTGGAGCCATACTTACATAGTTAGATGACCAGAAAAAACCCTATTACATTCACTATGCAAGTCAAAGTATTGCTGGTGAACAACTCAACTACACCACAACAGAAAAGGAATTAATGGTTGTGGTGTTTGCACTAGATAATTTTAGGCACTATATATTGGGCTATAAGGTATTTGTACACATAAACCATAGTGCAATTCGGTTCCTACTGAATAAACCAACAGTGAGCCCTCGCATCATACGATGGCTCATAATCTTACAAGAGTTCGATCTTACAATGATAGATCGTAAAGGCACCCAGAACATTGTTGTTGATCATTTATCTCTGTTAAGATGGGACAACAAGAGGATGAATATCCGCTTTCTGATCACTTTCCTAATGAATTCCTCTTTGTAGGTGTAGTAAATAATCAATTAACCATGAAAATAAATTGGTATAGTAGCATTCTCACTTATCTGTTTACACAAGAAACACCACAAGGGTTAGAAATTAAAAAGAAACAACAATTTCATTATCGAGCCAAATATTTCATGGAAATCAATGGACACCTTTATAAGCTATGTCCTGATGGCCTGGTACGGTGGTGTGTTCCCGATGTAAATCAATTACGAGTTCTCCAAGATGCTCATGAGGGCCTATGTGGGGGTCATTACACAGGGAGACGAACAACCATAAAAATCTTGCTTGTAGGATATTATTGGCATACATTGTTCCAGGACACTCATCATTTCATCCAATCTTGTGAGTGTTGCCAACGTGATGGGGGAATGACTACTAGAATGGAGGGTGTGCAACAATGGATTCAACCTTTAAAACCCTTCGACATATGGGGAATTGAGTTTATGGGGCCTATTACAATGATGTCCAATGAAAAATCCTACATTGTTGTTGCTGTTGACTATTTTACCAAGTGGGCAGAAGCGACCACTATTATGGATTGTACATCATCTATTACTACATAATTTGTACAACAACAAATCATAAATAGGTTTGGTGTGCCTCGTGCACTTATTTCTAACAATGGTACACACTTTACAAGTTCAACTTTTCGAAAGTTAATTCAACGCTTAGGAGTTAAGCACAAACTGACTGCACCATATCATCCTCAAGTGAATGGTCAAGTCAAGGTCACTAATAGGGAGATCAAAAAAATATTGATATGAACCATTAGCAAGTATAGGCAAGACTGGAGCACCAAACTAAACGATGCTCTCTAGGCATACTGATCCACATGGAAACTCCCTATAGGCTACTCTCCCTATGAGTTAGTGTATGGTAAACTTTCGATGCTTCCTATTCAAGCTAAGCTTCGTACACTATCCACAGCATGTGGCCTTAACCTTGACCTTAATCTAGCATAGAAAGAACAGTTGATGAAACTTAACTTGCTAGATGAAAATCGATTAGTCGCCCTATCATCCAATGAACTACACAAGGCCTTTAACAAACAACGTCATGACTTAAGGATTAGAAAAGTTAAATATCAACCAAGAGATAAGGTTCTGTACTAGAATCCCACACATGTGCCACAACGAACTAAATTTCAAACACTATGGGAAGGACCTTATATTATTCATGAAAATTTTCCTTCAGGGACCATGATGATTTACAAACCTAAGAGCCCGAATAAGAAATTTTTGGTTAACATCCAACAAACCAAACCCTTCCATGAGCTTAAAATAGCCAGTACTAATACTACATCTATTGGTGGACAACCTTGCTCATTATTTCAAATCTCCTCCTTCTAACTTAGTCATGGGGGAGACAGCCACCAATGCTAACTATTCTTAGCCCTCAGTTTCTTTTGAATTTTTTTTACATACTTCTTTTTTACACATTTTTCATCTTTACTCATTTTTTATTTTACACCATCATTCACATTTTTACTATTTCTTTGTTTGATTTACTTTCATTCGTCATATAGTAAGTGCTCATGATGGTGGATTGTACTATAATGATGTTGATTGCTAATGTTTGGTTTTTACCTTTGATTTTCAATGTTGATACTAAGATATGGTTCTTTTGATAAACCAGGCAATGAGACCATGTCATCCATTCATCCATGAAACTTTATGGTCTCCCTTTGGTTTGGAAATGTACTGTCCCTTTTCTAAGTAAACTTATTAATGAATTGGTGGCTTGGTATTCTTCAAACCAAGGAAAGACTCAATGGTTGAAAGGGGTATGAATTCAAGGGGATTTGACCCACTTGTACTGGCTATTCTCTTGGGTACTTGGATGTTTTTCATTAAGTCTTCTACCGTTCCTCTATTGACCAAATACTAGGAAGTTGAATAAATCAAATAAGTCCTTGCATGGTGTGGTTCTCACAATAAAAAAACTAGTGAGAATTCAAAGCATACCCCTTAGACATAATAACGAAATATTGGCTACAAGCACTGGTTATGGCACTAGAAAGACATGTTACCCATGCCTAAAGGTTCCCTCTAACTAAGGCTCTTTCTCGCTTCCTGCTACTCTATCTTTCTCTCCTTGGAATGGTGGTGACTCGATGGGTGCATTCTTGTTACTTCAAGAGGATGGGTTGGTCAAATGTGTTGATGCGAGGTCACTGGATGTGGATAGTTTGAATCTAGATTTGGGTTGAATTGTATTAAGTTACCTTAACCACATACTGCATAAGGGACTTTACATAACCGTGCTCTTGGGATTCCATTCCATTTTCTCCTCTCCTTCCATATTTCTTCTCATATTCCATCTCATTGTCAGTTTTCTGATTATTCTATATCTTGGTTGAGGCATTGTTCATCTTTGGTAACTTCTTATGGGTAAAGTTCTTAATCATTCTTCCATATGTCATTCCTAGAGCCCATAGACTCTTTGGTTTGCAGGTCTGTCAAGGCATAAAAGGCATGAGCTTGCTTTGGGGAGGACCCACTAGCATTCCTTTTTTGTGCAATTATTAAGTTCTTTCCCTTCAACATTGTTTGTAATCAACCATTTCTCGTTTCATCCCCATCCATGACATCCATTTTATTGGCTTCACCATTGTTATTTCTCTTATCTTTCTTGTTCCTTCAATTTTTCCATCTTATTGCTACTGGAGGTTCGCTTTTAGTCATGGGGGCCCTGTCACAAATTTTTCCATTCTATTACCTATCTCACCCCCACACCTTGGGTAGTTATTGGTTAAAAAACAAACCTCTAACCTAGTATCTACCATACCCACAACCCAGCCAAGGTACTTCATATCAAGGCAAGGTATCAACTACACTGTATCTTATCTATCCTTGCTAATTCATGACAGTGTTGTGTGTGCAAATGGTGATCACATGAATAATCGACTGGGATAGAAGGGGAGAACTCAGGATGGACTGGAGCTAGAGTGTTTACACAAGGAACAAGTTTGGTCATGTAGCTATGGATGAACAACAGAATGCACAATTCTGAAATCAGCAACAACGCGTCTCATTTTTTTCTCTCTCTCTTCAAGCTATCAAATGAGGGTCTAGATGTCATCTATGTACAGTATCCACCATAATGGTTATGAACACCAATGTTGTAATATGTTTGTCGATCCGTTCATCGAGCACTTTGAGTCTGTCATTCCATGTCACCATCAGTTGTCATTCAGTCAATAATCCCATACCTTCCTAATATTTTGTAAGAAACTTGAGGATGAGTTTTCATTCATTTATGGGGGTATGATGAACCGTAATATCGCATCCACGATATTAGTTCCACGATATCAGAGCCTTCCAAGCGATATCAGACATCCAATGTTACAACCTGCCCCGTTGACTACAAATAAGAGGCAGGCGCACTTGGTTTGGCAATAGGGTTAATTAGTCTTAGTCCCTTACCTGAACTCTTGCCTTTTTGCCTTTCCAGAGATAGAATTATTTCTAAGTGCCCACATTAGGAGTCATAAAGTGAACGGATCTTTATTCAAGCATTGTGTACCTGAGCACACCTTGTGGCCGGAAATAAAGATGAACTTTGTGATAAACCTTGTAGCATTAAGAATACCTTATTTAATGTTATTTATAGTTATTTAATGCTTTCCTTAGTTAATTAATGTTCTTTCTCTTACCTTGTTAACTCTCCCAAGTAAGCATACTTAGTACAACCACTTCAAGCATGCGTGGAACACTTGGTAACCTAGTAATGATTAGCGTTTGGTAATCTGAGTAGTGTTGCACTGGTTTAGGATGTGTATGGTAAGTGGGAATGGATGTTGGTGTTAGGACTAGTTAGAGCATAGTCAATTAGTTAAATTAGATTAGTTACTTAGTTAGTTCACTTCTCCCTTTGTAGCACCAGGACATAAAACATAAGAAAATATATAAAAATCATATACCTCAAGTTTACTTAACCATACAATCGCGCTATACAAGTAAGCTTGGGAAGACAATCATTGACTAACCCGTCTGGGTTCTGTGAAGGCGCATAAGCACTTAGTCCTTGGAATTCAACTAGATTGTGCATGTACGCTCGTATTCATATGGTTGAGCGTAGGCATACCTCGCTACTCATCAATGGAAATGGTGTTTACTCTAGAGAAGTTCAAGCATTATGTGCTTCGATACAAAGTGTTTGTGCACACGTATCACAGTGCCATCAGCTTCCTAATGAACAAGCCAATGGTGATCCTTCATGTCATACGGTGGTTGGTGATCTTATAGGAATTCAATATTATAATAATAAGTTGAAAGTGAACCGAGAATATGGTCGCTAACCAATTTTCTTGGTTGCAATGGGATAATAAATAGGACAAAAGCCCACTATCTGATTTGTTTCCTGATGAACTCCTCTTTGCTGGGGTTAAAAATGAACAATTGTCCACTGAGCCTAAATGGTATAATGGCATTCTCACTTATCTTCTCACTCAAGAGATGTCATAAGGGTTGGACCACCGAAAGAAATAATAGTTTCTTCACCAAGTAAAATGCTTCATGAAGATCAACAAACACCTTTACAAGGTGTGCATCAATGGCCTAGTTTGTTGGTATGTCCCTGATGTTGATCAACTGTGCATTCTCCAGGATGCT
>MNCI01021461.1:192363-206234 GCA_015680685.1 Gnetum montanum
CTGGGATGTTTGAATGTGGTGGCCTTTGTGGCGGCACTCTTCCTGTTGTCGGTCGGCGCCTGGGTTTCCGCCAAGGCCGATAACCAATGCGAACGCGGGCTGCTGCAGATCCCCGCTTATACCACAGGTGCGGCTCTGTTGCTGTTATCCATTGTGGGCTTCTTTGGGGGGTGTTTCAGGGTGAAGCGATTGTTGGTTCTATATTTAATCGCGGCGTTGGTGCTTCTGGTGGTGTATGCTGGATTTGCCGTGTTTGTGGTGGTGCGCACAAACAATGGGGACAATGTGAGCGAATCCTCGCCTTGGGTGCCGAATTGGGTGTACAAACAATCCAGATGGAGAACCATCCAGAGTTGCCTTGTCCGCGCTAAAGTCTGCCGCGATCTTCAGGTTCATAACTACTCGGAGGCCCAATTCTCGTCGCTCCAACTCTCCTCTCTTCAGGTATATAATCTGAAATAGTTGCTCCTTTTGTTTTGTCAATGGATGGAATAATGGCTTGGGCGGAATCCCTTAATTTGTTTTCAAAGACTGGGTCAGACTTATACTTCCTAAAATCAGGTTCGAACATGAAACTTGTTTCGACTGCTATTGCGCGCATAGTAGCTAATTTAGTAATCAGAAAGTTTTACGTTATAGTTTGTTAGGATAATCAATATTTAGGAATATAGCATACAGAAATCTTGAAAGTCCTGTTGTAAAATTGCTCCAACCTTGAATAGAGTGACAAATAATTGCTCAATCCGCACGTCAAGATGTTAATGTCTATTTCTGTTTGATACTTTGATCCTACCATACTTGCAATAGCCTGAATCCAGCTTGTAGCTAATTGCAGTATTATTGCAACATCGTTGTGTTATAGTATCCGCCTTTTCTAATTGTTGATTCTAAATTTCTAACGGATCAGTATGTCGATCTTTCAAATCCTCTCACAAGTCTTCCTAGGAAAGGAAAGAAAACGCAGAATAATATCAAATTAACCGTCTCTTTTGTAACTCCCTCATCTGGATGTCACTACGGAAAGTTTAAAATTGGTTGACTTCTACGGTTCTACTAACTGCTGCTTCTTTATACTGTACACAAGGATTTTGAATTTTACAGTTACTGCATATCTGAACGACCCCTAAGCATCGTAACATGATTTGGGTATGCCCTATTCCAATCAGGATGCTGTACACCACCGCAACACTGCAAGTTCAAGTACAAGAATGCCACGGTTTGGACAGGAAGCAGCCAGAGTGAGGACAAGGACTGTCAAAGATGGAGCAGCGTTCAGACAGAGCTGTGCTACAGCTGTGAGTCTTGTACGATTGGCCTGTCACGCGATATGAGTTCTATATGGAAGGCAATTGCCATAGCCAATTCTTTGGTTCTCATCATTCTCATTTTGGCTTGCTCTCTGGCATGCTGCGCCCTCTACAACGACCGCCACCGCCGTCAGTTATCCGGAAAGTGATTAGAATAATTGCTGCTGGCCTGCTGTTTTGCCATTTCTGCATGCTTATATGCTCTGACTTTTTCTGCCTCATTCTTGTTGTCTACACGATCTTCGTCCTTACTATCTTTATGTAATTCACATAGAAAGCATTACAAATTACTGAATTGGTTAGAAAACAAAGAAAGTAAGAGGATTTCAGACTGCAGATTGAAATAATAATTTGTAAATTCTAAATTCAAGATTCGCACTAGATATGCTACGTAAAATTTCTCCGCAAATACCAATTTTGGACATTGAGTTAGGATTTAGATGTTTGATGTATTAATTAAATAGGGCGGTGTAGCAGAAAATGAATAAATGATATTCTAATGACAGGACATGGTGTGAACTTTATCCCTGAAAAAAAAAACAAATTTATAATTTGTGTCGCCTTTCGCGTACTCATACTTGAGGTGACATACTTAACTCGGCCCAACGTGATAATTGGTTTAAATTTTAAAATGACTTGCCAACGAAACATTGCATTCAGCAGAAAGCCGAGAAAAATCAATGTACGTCACCTCTATCTGAATACATCGTAGCCCGCTTAATTAAGCAGTAAACAAAAATTTAAAACTCTTTGCGCTTCTTTCGCAAGGCTCCTACTTTCCTTTTACCACGTAGATATGATATTATAGTTTATTTAGTCCATACCGGTTTACGGCAAGCTATAATTGCGGTCAATATTTGAATTAGCAATTACTAAATGGTTTTAAAAATTATTAGTTTTATTATAAATCAAACCCCAAATTTTTAAATTATTTTAATTCCCAAAATAATGAAAATATATAATTAGTTTTTGACCATAAGGTGGTAGCTTAGTGATAAGAGGCTTAGCTTGGTGATCCTAGGTCCAAGTTTGGGGGACCAACGTTAAACTTCAAAAAGATAAGACTGTAAAAAACTTTTTTCTTGATGAGTTAAACCTGAAATAATTGAAATATAGGTACACCCCAAGATAGATAGAAGTTTATAACTTAGTGTTGCCTAGTAGAATTGAACTCAAAATAATTGAAATACAGGTACACCCTAAGATAGATATAAGTTTTTAACTCAATGCTATCTAGTAGAATCAAACACATGACTTAGGGTTGCCAAGTCAAAACCCTTACTACTAGGCTAACACCTCATTGTTATGATGAGTTAAAAACTGAAGATGCAAACTCTTTACTTGATGTTATTATGTGAATGTAATCTATTACCTTTACAAGTAAAGGCCATGTGCCAATTCATTACATACACTCATAGCTTGCATATCTTAAGGTAAAACAAATTCTCTAAAGTAATTATTGAGGATTCACAAGACACTGTTGGTATTTTTATGGAATGTAATGGATGAGAAACTAGAATATGTTTTGAGAGGATGTGTAGGGAAATCCTAAGTGTATACACCAACTAGCTAAGTAGAAAGTTTAACACACTTGTGGTCTAATGTAGAAGGCAAAAAACAATTTTATTTACATCACATTAAATTTAATAAAATAGATACAAAAGTTTACTATCTCTTAGCTACTCTTCCAATCAAGTATTAGAGTGTTATCAACAAGTTTCACTTCAATTTATATCATCTTAGAATTAAAAGTGGAAGATGGATTTAACTCCCCTAAGAAGACTATTCCTGTAGGTTGTGCAAGTCAAGAGCACCTACCGAGGAGTTACATGTGTTTCTTTTTCTATGCTATGACTACTCATTTGAGACAACATTATAATGTTATCACAAAAATCTTATGTTATTTGTTTTTGTTGCCCCCATTGGTACTTTGTCAATTTATAAAGTCTATTTTTATTTTTTATGAAAATGTAATTCTATCCAATAGATCCTATGGATCTTTGAACATAATAAAGCTTTAGTTTTAGTTTTATAAATTAAAAAAATTCCATAAAAGAAATTATGAATTAGTCTGATAGATCCAAGGGGTCTTAGTGGACATAAATAAAAGTTTTAGTTTTAGTTTCATTTTTTCTTTAAAAATGTCTAAATATTTTACAAAAAGGAAAAAACATGTACAACCAAAAATAACATGAAGCTATACAAAGAACAATAGCTTAAGGAATGCATGGAGGCCTTCATAGATACCCTAAAATCAAAGCCCACATATATAAGAGATAATTAAAATAGTTGATAAAAAAAGTTAAAAAGACTATGTGTAATAACGTTGCTGATGAAGCATCTAGTAGTAATTTGTATGTTAATTGTAAGCCCTAGATTTGAAAAGTGTCTATCATACCCTATGTTTAGAGTCTAGTCTAGTCTATTTGACAAAGGTTAGATTTCTAAGATGCATCCTTGTCCCTTGGGTTACACTCTGAGGATGCATGCATAATTCCAAGTTATTTAGGGTGATTTCGGCTTCATTTAGATGCCCTATGATCCTTTCAGCATGCCTCCTTGTGTTTTAGCTTGCACCCNCCTCATTGTAGGCTTGTTTCATCTATCTTTGCCTCTCATGTGGTCGAGAACAGGTTGGATGTGTTGATGAGCCTCTGTTGATGCCAAGGTGCTAATGAATCCTCTTCATTCCTACACAAAAACTATAAATTCCCAAGGTGAGTTCTCCCATGAAGGAATTCATATTGAGACATTTTCTTGAAGATTTTGATGTCTAGTTATGTGAAGAGCTCTTCTTCCCTTCAATAAGTTGATTTTCATCCTAGTTCTATAGGTGTGTTTTGAGTCATTACTTTCACAAGTACATAAAAGAAGATAAGGATGCAAAAGATAAGGATCATCAAAGATGTTATTTCCTCCAAACACTTACTCCCCAAGTGTTCAAGTAGGTAATTATTCACCTCAATAGATGATATTTCACTAGTACCAACCTGTGTCCATCAATCCTACCTTTCAAGCTTCTTATCATCAATAATAATTTCTATTTCCTGATCACATGCAAGATGGGATTCCAAGTCAATACAACCAAGGTAATTCAAATATTGTGATATTTCCTACTATGCTGATCTTACTTCCACTTATGTTGTTGAAAAATATTACCAAGCTTCTATTTATCTAGTTGTGGAGGAAAATTTGAGACCCAATGGCAAGAAATTTTTTCATAAGCATAAACATGAGTGTCATGGGTCTAGATCTACTCCATCTTCTTCCTCATGTGGAGAGGATAATTCTTCTAGTAGAATAGAAGTTTGAATCCAAGGGGTCCCTATACCATTTCCTGAATGCTATCAAGGTAATACATCCACTTTAGGAAAGAGTTCTTCAAGTGTATCTACCTATTCAAATGTAACGGCACCTAATGGCAGTGGTATCATAACAATTACAATGTCTAAGGTTATTTTCCTAAAAAGAAGACTAATCCCAAGAGTCACATGGTGGAGATTCAAATTGGTTAGAAATGTCATTACTTAGCTCTTTGTGACTCTACTTCAGGAGTCAATATTATCTCATTACAACAACAACTCATATTGGGAGCTTCCCTCTCTCAAGAGTACTAACATCAAGTTGGAGTTGGTGGACTAATTGTACACATACCTCATGGGATAGGTGAACGATGTTATAACTGCTTTGGTGGGATGGTCATATCCTACTAATTTTGTTGGTGATCAAACTAGAGAATAAGGTGGGAGACAACTTTCTTATCATCATGGAAAGAACCTAGTTGAGGACCATTGATGCCAAGTTAGTTTTCCAAGACCTCCACCCTAAAATTGGTAGGAAAGATATGACTAGAAAGATGTAGCATTAGAGCATGACTTGATTATGACTTATGGTCACAAACCATGACTCATGGAATTACAACACAACCACCTTTTCACTTATGGTCATACTCATGTTGGTCAAAATAGACTCTAAAGAAGCTAAAATTCCTATAGTAATATGCTTTGAGGGAACTTATTCTTCTACGAGCCTTTA
The DNA here is from genome assembly GCA_015680685.1 of Gnetum montanum. Classification (NCBI taxonomy): domain Eukaryota; kingdom Viridiplantae; phylum Streptophyta; class Gnetopsida; order Gnetales; family Gnetaceae; genus Gnetum; species Gnetum montanum. Next base: position 197,706 of record MNCI01021461.1, read on the forward strand.
ATAATTTTTACTATTACACTTTGGTTAACAAGAATATTCAATTTTTTTATTGTGTAAAATATTGATGTATTCAATCACTAATTTAGGACAAAAAAATTAATTTGATTACTTGACAATTTTAATCTAGGGATGATTTTTATTCTTAGATATTTTTTGATTTTTGATTTTGTGAATGTGTTGTGTTTATCAAATTTCAATTCTACAAATTCAAATTTTGACATTGATAATTTCTCTTCTATGCTTATATTTTTAATTTGAAAATCTTGGTATATTACAAATTGGGGTTTTTTGGTAATTTTGGAAAATATTTTAATTTCACAATGACTATTGACCTTAATAGTCAATTTCTTGTTGATTTTTGATGAGTGGCGAGGTACCCCTACACTCAACCATATGAATACAAGCATTACACATGCAATCTGGTTGAACTTCGTAGACGGACTAGTTGTGGCATCTAGATAGTTAGCCTTAGGTCATAGTTCGCTATCTTCCCACCTTGACTAGTATTAGCTATGTCACGTATGGTTTAGTCCAGGGTGAGGTGTATGATATGGTTTCTAACCTAATGCTACTCCTGAAGGCAATGGAAAATAAGATTAACTAAGCTAAGAGAGAAAGGGTGAGAGAGAACCTAAGCTAGCCTAAGTGCGATGAGCATCCGTTCCTTGATTATCCGTACACATCTTGGACTTCGTGCATGACTACCACTAGGATTACCAAGCGTAGATCCTAGGTACGCTATTGGGTTACCAAGTAGTCATACTTAAATGCTCGTAATCAAGTTGTACTCATTCCACGTTTAACAGGAGTTTAAGGGTGAAAAGAGATTAACTAGGAAAGTAGTAAATAACAATTAATTAAATAATTAAGCTAAGTAAATGCTGCAATGATGAAGTAATCTCAATCCTTATTTTCGCTCATGTGCGTGTCCAAGTACGTCACACTCGAATAAGGATGCCGTACAATTACAATCACCACACTGCGGGCATACATGGGGAGAGAAGGGTTGAGAGAAAGAAATTAAACACTTAAACTAAGAACTACTTACTCACTACCTAACTTCTCTATCTACCTCTTATTTATAGATGAGGAGACAGGCTGCGATATCGCGTACGCAATATCTCGGCTGGGCTGCAATATCGTGTATATGATATCGCGGTTGACCCAAAATGCGACTCATCATACCCCCACGACTGAATGAAAAATCGTCCTCGAGTTATAGTGATTACATAGTGGATAGGTATGGGATTATTGAATGGTGAGAATGGGTTTATGCCGCAGTGTGAAATCAGAAAAAAATTGGAACACACACAAAGAATGTGCTACAGCTACAAAATTGGTGGAACTCATGTACTTCCTGGTGGCAGTGGCTCCTCCATTGGTGGTTTCCCTTTGTCTTGTGCTCTAGGTCTTTGGCTTTAATAGTGTTGAAGTATGGCCTGGGGCTTTTCCTCTTCGGTCCGAGGATCTTGTGTCGTCCATGCTAATGTTCCAATGTTTGATGGAGTTCACACCTCCCATGAGCAGGCTAGTTGCAGGAACATTTTATTTGCCTTGACATACCAGGCCGTAAATACCCATCGTTCCTCTTCATAGGCTTTGGCTTTGTCTCTATATTCTTGGAAATTTGCAAGCTGTCGAGCCAAATTTGTTGTGACACCTTTTTGGCCTTGGTAGCTTGCCTTTACCACCTCAAGTTCAAAATTTGCAATCTTCAGTTGTTGCAATACCTTCTTGCGTTCTACAAATTTTGTTTCATATTTGATGTAGGTGGTAGCCACCTGTTGCTTGAGCTCAGTTCTCGGGTGCCCTGTTGTTAACATGGCAAGGTTGGCATACCGCAAGTTTGCCAACTCCATGTATTCTATAAGGTCTTGGATCTACACATCCCGGTTCTTAACTTTCACCTCGTGGACAAAGGCATATGTGTCCAATATGGCTCGCCAATCAGTGTGTTGTGCACTGATAGCATTGATGTGGGCCTTGGCCATATGGATCTCCTTCTCAAGGATCTATTTGTACATTACCACCTAGTCCTGGAAGTGCTCCTTTAGCTTTTCGTGCCATTTAGCCTCATTTTGCCACACGCTTATTTTTATAGCCGACGTTTGGCGAATGACGCATACCTCCTCCATTGAGAGGGTTAGATTCTCCCTGGCTAAACGGCTTATTTCTTGGTTGACCCGAATGAATTGTTCTCACAATTGGTGAAAGTGTTCCTGGAGAACATTCTTTTTCTTCTCCACAGCGGTCAACTGAAGGTTGTTAGTAACAAGCTGCTTGTTCTCTTCTTGTAAGGCCTTGAGTGCCTTGATATGCGCATGAGTTTGCACCTGTGCTACAGAGGCATCCTAAACAACCTTCTCTTTTTCTTCAGCCACCTTTTTATTCTCCATCAATAGCTTTGTTAGTTGCTTAGTTTTAAAGTTGTCCAGCTGATCTACGAGAACAAATTGCAAAGGGTCCCACTGTGTTGCTTGTAGGGCCACGAGCTTTTCTTGCAATTTTTGGACTTTTGCTTCAGCATGCTTAGCCCTCACCTCTATTAAGACCAGCTTCCCTTTGGGGGAAATGAGGTCTGATTGAATTGCTATAACATCTTGAGGGATGTCAAACAGGGACATCATTACTTGCCCTATTTGTAGTAATCAATCGAGCGCATCCTCATGTTCAGCAAGAGTCATTGAGGTTCCGACCAAAGTTTGAGCATCCCATGCTCCCATGAGATCTATCAGTGGTACAACAGGTACATTGAATGATTCTTATGCAGCTCCCGCTACATCCTAGTGTTGCATGACCACCACCATGGCCCCTTCACTAGTTTCTAGTTGCACTTGGAAATATGCAGCGTTTCCTGAGATCTGTTGTGATCAAGTACTTTCCTCTCCTCTTGTGTGGATGGATACTTCACCCCTTGTGTGATCCAAAGAAATCGTAGGCCATACGACATCATCGATGATGTAGAAGAGATTTGCATCATCACGACTTCCCCAACTGACCGTCTCAGCAATGGCCCTGAGATGGCTCATTGATGGTCTGTAGTCTTGCAGTGGCAGTGGTTGATCTTGGCTCATGTTGGGCCCTACTTCCTGTTGTTGGCTGGGTCCTACAAGTTGAGTTACAGTTGGTCCAACCATTTGTTCTTCTTCTTGTTCTGGTACCAACGTCTCACTAGTGATTTTCCTTGTAGCTGGTGACTTTAACAATTCAACATATGAAGCAGGCTAGGCTTTTCAAAGGACATCATTAGTGTATCCTCTGATCCTAGCACGTCGGCATAGCTTCCTGATAAGATAGGGGAAGGGCAACGTCATCTTCCCTATCTTTTGTTCCTCAAACTACCTCAGGATCTCTGTATAGTATACATGAGGCAGGTTAGCATCAACCTTTCCCATCACATTGCACATCCTCTTGCCGCATACATTCATATTCTTTTTAAGCCCTTCATGGGGAAGAGGTGATACATTCCAATTTTAAAGTAGATCCTTTCTTTCGTTGTCAACTCTCCAAATGTCTTGTCCCTGCCATACGTCCTTTCTAACTAAACTGATCGCACATCGGGGTTTGAATGGGTAGACAAATGAGCAACCTTGGGCCCTGTATTTGAAAGGTTTAATGCTTTTGAAATGGCCTGCACGGAGAAATCGACTATTACACCATAAATGTTGACGATGGTGCCTTGTTCTCTATTGTGCCAGAATTGGTACATTTCCCTAGGTACCAGGCACCACTTTCAGAGAGGATAGGCCATAAGGGAGATCCCTTGAGGTGATCCCTAATAGCCTCAGGAGTGAACTCTACAAAAGATTCAAAGTTTAATTCCACAATCACTACAACGAGAGTGGACCTTTCGTGGATAGCCTGAACGTAATCTTGAGGCAACATGAGATGTTGTTCCTGTCCAGGAGCTACAACAGCCCCTCCTTCTGCCTACTTGAACTGTATGGTAGGAGGGTCCTCTTGATGAATGTTAAATGATTGTTCCTCCTATTCTGCATGTTGTCCGGTAGGATCTTGTCTTCTACCTCTCTGAGATCATTTACTTCCACCTTGAGCAGGACCTTCCCTTTGTCCACATTACGGGGCCATCTGCAATCACACGGGGTCAAGTGTTAGTAAGGGTGTTTCCAAAGTTAAGTTATACCTTACTTATTGCCTTAACTAATTCAGTTTTATTCTATCTCTGTGTGATGTTCCCTGAATGATTGTTACTTAGGTGGTTTTCCAATTTTAGTTTCCCTGTGTTCCTAGGGATAAAATTATTTCTAACACAATTTATTCATAATGTTATAGCTAATTACCCTTGATAATGCCTTTGGGTGATGAAAAATTCCAAAAATGTTATGCGCTATTCAACATATGTCCCTCCCCCACGACTAAGCTGAACACTCTGGGTTCAAGCAGGTTTAGACGAAATTAAAATTGAAGTACCAGAGAGCAAGATATGGCTATGAAAGCAAGGGTCACGCAATCATAAGTCATAGAGAAAAAAATTCGAAAACTCCCCCGCGTGAAGTGTGGAAATGAGTTTAAGTGTTGTGGGGGACTGTATCTATTTATAGCTGGATAGGACACGATATCGCGTACGATACATCATGTACGTGATATCGTGGCCCTAGTGACATTAGGCACAAGAAAAATACCAAATTTTTTAAGATTTTGTTGAAATTAGTGTGGTAAACTTAGGACATTGAGCCATTGTTAAGGGGTTCTAGGGTAATTTAGCTTGTTACGAAGACATGAATAATGATGTATGGTGTAATTGATCAATAAAAGCTCGGGTGGTAGAGAAAAAGGATATGTGATGGTACATAGGAACGTTGAATCGGAGGGATAGTAATAAGGGAAAGAAAATCATTGGCTATATGCTAAGGGTAATAAATGGTGTGCGAAAGATGGGCATAAGTGCAAATCACAAAAATTATGCAAGTGGGTCCTCCCCAAAGCAAGTTCAAACCTATAATGCCCTTGCGTAACCACACTTAAAAGTGTCCATGGGCACTAAAAGGGTTAAACATATTCCGCATTGATTTTACAAAACATGCACATGTAAATATCATTTGAATGAGGTAAGAATTCTATGCTATACGAGACACGAACAACAATTACGTGAATAGTGATATGAGATGAACTAGAGAAGGGATTGGAGAGATTGGGACAAGAGGTAATTGACCTAGGGCATAGTGAATCTTGCGTGTAAAGCATGATTAATGTGTCCTTAACCTATCATTCCAAAATTAGGACCAAGTCCATTCCTCTAATCAGTGACACCGCATTGTTTCATCCCATGATGAGCAACCATGAGAGTACCATAACAACAAGGCATACAATCACTTGGCATTTTATTCAAGGGAGGAGTGATTTTTGTTTTGTGGGACTTTTCTTTTCATTTTCTCTCTTTTATTTCTTTTCTTCTCTTTTTCTTGAATACTGAATCCAAAGAAGCCACCAACCTTTAGGCATGGGTGCATGTCTTTCTAGTGGGACCCCCTAGAACAATATTTGGCTTTTGAGTGCCCTTTTGATTACTCTTACTTCCGTTTTTCGTTAGATCTACAAAGATCTTAGTACAACCATGTTGCATGATAACTCTCACAAATGTCACTAAAGAGAATCCGCAAGTCCCCTTGATGTCACACCCTAATCATTCCCTCTTGGTCCATCCTTCTTCATTCTAGGTACAATGAACACAAAATTAATTTTAAGTTTCAAGGATGTCAAGAATATCATTGTATCCTCGAACAGAACCTCTTATTTTTAGAATGGATGAGTGGGTGTAATGGGCTCACTATCCAAATAATTGGTCACTCGAAACTCGATAACATAGAACACACCTCAACCAACAGCCACATAAGTGTTTTATTCATAGATGAGTGATGATACACGATTCACATGAGCCGCGATATCGCGGTCTGCAGCCATATCTATAAATAAGAAGCGGCTCTCCCTTGTTTTCTCATCCTGAGTTAGAAGTAGGGAAACTATGGCAGTTTGATCACTCCAGAGATAGAATATTTTCCATGTGCCCATAGTAGGAGTCTTAAAGTGAACGAATCTTTATTCGAGCAACATTGTACCTGAACACAAGTTGTGTACGGAAATAAAGACGAGCGCATGGAATAGGATTTTATTTATTATTTTCTCTCTCACCCTTAAACTCCTAGAATGCGGTATGAGTATGACTTGATTACGAGCATCTAAGGATGTGTACAGATAGTCAAGGAATCAGCTGCTCATCGCAATGCAGTATGAGTATGACTTGATTACGAGCATCTAGTGTGACTAGTTGGTAACCTAGTGGCGTATTCAGGATCTACGCTTGGTAATCCCAGTGGTAGTCGTGCACCAAGATGTGTATGGTAATGACCAAGATGCACCTGTGGCTACATGGTGTGTATGGTAAGTGGGAAAAGATGCTGACGCTAGGTTACTTTAGACATAGTCATTAGTTAGAGTTAGTTAGTTTCTCAACCCTTCACCTCGATAGCATAGGAGAAAAACATAAAAGACCATAAAAATCATATACCTCGGACTTACTTAACCATACACCGTGAAAACCACAAGTAAGTCTGGGAAGACAACAAATGATTAACCCCAAATGTTCTATGGGGCGTGTAGGCACTTAGTCTGTGGAGTTCGACCGAATTGTGTGTGCTACACTCATTTCGTATGGTTAAGTGTAGGGGTACCTCACCACTCATCATTGGCGCTATTGCTGGGGACTAAGTGTTTGTGCGCTAAATAGAACATAAGGATATTACTCACATTGTTGGGAGCCTAAACGAACCTTCAGGTTAATCAAGATAAAAAATTATATAACGGTAAATTTAGCACACCAATAACAATGTCTTCTTCTAACAAGGGCAACTCACCACCTACGGATAATACAAAGAACAGTCGGTAGTCAAAAACACATAGCCGAAATCAACCAAGTCCTAAACAATACAAGATAGTTTATACTCATCCCAATGAGTATATTCCAAACTTTACCTTTATCCTCCATCAAGACGAATAGCTGCGATGGAGAGATTTGCAAGGTAACATCGTGTTACCCCCAGATCGATCAGTCTCTAACATGCTTTTCCATGTGGCATGACAGAATTGTATGCAGAATATGTTGTGGAAGACTTTGATTCAAGGGATTACTATCCCACAAAAGCACAACGTATGAGGGACGCAAGGTAGGAGAGCCAACATACACTATTGAAGGGAAAAGAGGTCTTGCACGTCCTTGGTGAAACTAGAGATGGTGAACCATTTATAATTGGTTCGCTATCAAGAGATGTTCCCCCTCTTAACAAAAGTGAGGAGGTAGGGTATCAGAACCTATGATCAACGATACATATCCCTGGTTTTGATGCCCATGAACACCAACTGTTCACAGAGGGAACAACCACTTATGCTAAGGATGGGCACTTAGATCGTTACCACGATCGGGGCCGTAGTAGTTGAAGAGAAAGCAAGAAACATCGTCATAACGATGATTCCCCTTCTTCTTCTCCTTCTTCACATCACTTACCCTATCCTTCCACATCTGGGCATAGCCATCATGAACACAACAGAGAGGATAAAGGTAGAAAAAATGAGAGACCTTGACGAGAGAGTTGAGAGAGAGGACAAGGGCAAGGACGTAGGGAAAGTAGGGAATGACGAAGACATCACAAACGTCATGAAGGAGATAATCATGAAGAGCCCCTACTTGCAACCCGAAGTATGCTTGACATAACAGAGGCAGTTAGAATTCCCACAAGGCATTTAAAAGATAGTCAGATCAAATGCTTAGACATGAACAACATCCCACGATTTGAAGGGGGATACAATGCTGATCTGCAACATCATTTACAGGCATTCCATGATTCCTGTGCCTTGCAAAATATAGAAAATGAGTGGAAAAAACTTAAGTTGTTCCCAAGGACACTCACCAAGGAAGCAGAGAGTTGGTACCAGTCCTTAGAACCAAAAACCATCAGGAGGTGGAGTACGATGTTACAACTCTTCAACGATAAGTATCAGATATACTCTAGAGTGTCCAATTTGTGTAAGCAGATCCAAGGCTAGAAGCAAGCTACTTATGAACCCTTGGATGTTGCCATGGCCCACTACTACACATTGTTACATCGTTGCCCGGGCCATGGGTATGCTTAGAGGGATCAACTTCACCACATCGTGGATGGGCTAAGGCATGAAACTAGAAGAACCCTTGGGACTTATGTCCAAGGGAGACTCTCACAACTTAGAGCCCATGAAGTACATCGCTTGTTGGAGCAAGTAGCAAAAGAAGAAGGTGAGCTACGAAAAAGCGAAAGTGCGGAAGAATACAACCGTGATCCCTCTCTTCGAAAGAAGGGAATAAAATTTTGTGATGAAGAGGATGAGTCACCAATCGAAGAGTTGGTGAATAGAAAGACCTTGCCACTTCAAAAGCTCACAACAGAAATAGCGGCTAAGGTAGATGATGTATGGAGTTCCTTAGACTCTAAAATTGAAACTATCTTAAAAATTGTAGAAGAGTCTAAGGTAGAACAAAGT
>MNCI01021461.1:226151-251323 GCA_015680685.1 Gnetum montanum
GTATTTGAGGTCTACACAAATCTGCTTTCCTTTCTTTTCTATCTATTTCCATCGAATCTTGCTCTATTTGTAGTTTTCTTGTNCACATTTCATACAACCGCACGCCGCAACAGCACACGCACATACTCACATTAACTACTGAGTTATTTGGAGGTATCTGGGCCTTGGTGTTGCCAGAGACCAGCGGGCACCTAAATCCTGTTCGAGGACACTCGTTGGTGGTCGCGTCCCAAACGGTCGCCAACACTAAGGACATTGAGCTAGATGAGAAAGAAGAAGTTACTAAAACTCCTATGTTCATAACGATACAGGTTAATCATTTCAAGATATGTAGGGTGCATTCGATGATGGCGCAACAACCAAACTAATACCTTTTTCTATCATTGAAAAACTAGGACTCACCGAACAAATACAACCCACGACGACCTCCTTCCTAAAATCCTTTAGTGGTTCCCGTGTTGGAGTGAGAGGTATGGTTACCTTAGATTACATAGCCAGGGACCAATTTCCCACATCGCCAAATTCATAGTAATCGATGAAATGCCAAGATTTAATCTAATCCTAGGACGTCCCTGGCTGGCTCAACTTAAAGTTGTTTCCTCACCAATCCATCAAGAGATCCACCTACCTTATGAGGATGGTGAAATTATCATATATGGGGATGCAATAGTACTACCTACTTCCTCATGCCCTAGAGTAGATCAAGAGTCAGAAATTGAGGTTGTTGAGCCTAAGCAAGAAACCATGAGCATATATCAAAGAATAAATCCAACATTAGCTCCCAATCCTACTGAAAATGAAGAAATACTAGACAACACAAACATAGGCGCCATCCCTACTGATGTCTCCTAGTCGGAATTGCCCTGTGATATCACCGATGAAGGAGAAGGTGAATATAAAATCTTACTCGCATGCTCAACCTCACATGTTAAACTACAAAGGATCAAAAATCAACTCAATAAATAGAATTAAACTACGAAATGTCTGAAATGACGTTAAACTACGAAATGTCCAAAATGATGTTAAACTCCGAAATGTCCAAATTGACGTTAAACTACGAAATGTCCGAAATGATGTTAAACTACGAAATGTCTGAAATGACGTTAAACTACCCACTGTCCAGTATGACATTAAACTGCCAACAAATGTCTGCAATGACATTAAACTTGCCATGATCATAAATAGCCAGTTCTGTTTAAAACTTTCTAAAAAAGTTACTACCTTTGGCCTACCATAGCTTAAAACTGGTAATCCTTTCTTTAACAACAGATGCAACAGTCCATCATGACTTTAAACTAATGTACCCAGCCCGAAATGGCTTTAAACTAGATCCAACAAGTTACAGATTTACAAACTCCTGTCATTTTACATTGAATTTTCGCTTACAAGTTACAAATTACAATTTAGATTCTTGCACGGTCGTTGTTTCCTTTTTCAAGTATTTACCTTACATATCACTTTACACTTTACAAATTTATGTTACGTTTAGTTGCACACATATACTTGAGAAAACAAAGAAAAATAATACAAAACATGAAAAATAAAAAAAAATATTTACATAGAACATCAAAGTAATGAATGAATGCAACCATTTTATACCACAATTAAATTTAGGCCATTACATCAGTCTTTATACATTTTATCAAACATCCAAACATCCAAAAATCTAAAAAAACTCAATGGCTTAAGCCTGACTAATGCAAAGCTCATAGATGGGGCTGATCCCCAAGATCCTCTTCATCATCTACTCCTACTCCACTAGGGCCATCTCCATCATTAACATGTTCCTATAAACAAAAAACGGAAAATAAAACAAAACAAGTCATAAACAGAAAAAAATCAGAAAAATAGTAACATTAACAATGAAAAACCATAAAATCATACAAAAGTAAATGCTACAATAAAACATTCACAAGTGAAGAAGGCCCCAAGTTGGTCTCCAAATGTCATATTTTCTCCTTCTCGGGCACATTTGCCCAATCTTCCTCCAAGCCAAGATCAATGCCAGCAAGTGCTTTACCTTTGTCCACTGGGGTCCAAGTAGGGTGCTCAAGAGAGAATACGCTTGTCGCAATCTCCCTAGAGGCAGTGGTAATTGTTCTCTCTGGAGATCCCTCCACCTCAGTACACTCGACAAACTTGTCATAAGAAAATGTCAAACCTAACCCATCGATGAACATCTCTGCCCGATGACGTTCAACTGACTCTTCTTTCAACCACTTCTTATACTGATGCTTGTGGTCCTTTTCGTCCTAACCCCACTTTTGTACTTTGGCAGCAAAGGATTTCCAATCTTGACACTTCCTGTTCAATAAATCTATCTGTGCCTTTTGTTCTGCTAAGTCCCAAGTAGCCTGCACCTTACCATTTAAAACTGTCCAGTAACGTGTGTAGGTGATTTCGGATGAGTGCCATGTGCTATCACTAGACAACCTAGCAGTAGCAAAGTCATAACGGGACTGGAGATTCCTTTTCTCCTCTCTCTCTTTTGCTAGTGTCTCCCTCAGTGTGTGAACCTCATCCCATAGATGCTTAGTCGAACGCCTTAGGGTCCAAACTGTCTTGGCATTCTGTACAATGCAACCAGAAACCGCATCATAGATATTTCTTGGGGCTTGATCAATATCCCCTGGTAACTCAGGGAGAGCATCAATGTGAGTAGCTTCAGAAGGATCCCACTTGAGTCTAGCGCCTGCAAGTGCACACATAAGTTAGTTATAATCAAAGATAAACACAAAGAAACATGGTTAAAGCAGACACTTAGCATAACATGTAATTAACACACACCTCATTAACAATGCTTGCAACAAAATCCATTTTGCTAGGCATCTCAAGCCATGGCCTCAACGGGTCAATTGATGTGGGATGAGCAGGGGAGGTTTCTTCAATTAGAACCTATGATCTTGACGTAGCTTCCTGGGATATAGGTACCTCGGGAATTCCAGAATCTACCCCAAAATGTTCAAAATAGTCAAGAACAACACATAGAATCAAAAAGACACAGAATCTAGATTGAGCTAAAGAGGAACATACCAAAAAGACCTTTGCTGTCCAGCCTAGGTGGATCACCAAGCTGCAAAGATCCGTCAAAGAAACCACTAAGGACATCCCGTTCATCACTTGAATGCCTAAGTGCATCCAAGGCCTCTTCCACAAGCTCTGTTCCAACATTTCTTGTCCCCTCATCCTCTTGTATGGCAAGAATTTCCCCCTCCTCGATTATTGCTTCCATTTCTTTTCCTTCCTCCTCAAGTATAAGAGCCAGGACCTCTCTTTCCTTCTTTAGACTTCCCTCTGAAATAACACTGGAATTTTTAAAGTTAGTTTGATATAACACATACATACACTCAAACATCACATAAACCAAAAAAGCAAATATACAATGAAAAAGACAAACCTCTTACCCTCAACTGGCAATATAAATCGAATTTTCTTTGCCCTTGGAGGTCTCACATCTAGGGCAGATTCCTTTGCACGATCCTTCCTTTTCACCTTTTCCTTGGAATTTCCAACAGTCTCAGTAATTAAGTGTTCAACCCTCTTAACAGATGTGTGTAGCCTAGGCGGTGCCAATCCCAAGCTGTCATGGGAGTGATGAGAACGGTTGGTCATACCTCCACTAGTAACCGATACAAACTCCTCAATCTCTTCTGGAAGATCTTGGGATCTAGTGGTGCTATATAAGTGGTGAATCCAAGGCTGGGATAGTTGTGAATGGTCTCTCAAAATGTAATGGTTGTCCTCATGAACTACTAGGAATTCAGCTTACCTGCGCAATTATCTCACAAAGAAAGCAAAGGTGAAGTGGGATCTTGCATGAATGCCTGAACGTAACCTGATAATTTCCCCACAAAGGCTAGACCCTAGAAATTGTGTCCAATTGTATTGCATGCTTGTCTCCAGAACCACACACATCACACGCGCAAACTCAATCCCAAGGATTATCCCTTGAGAAAGAGATTTGAGAAACACCCATGCTCGAAAGAGAGGATATTGGAAGTTCACTTCCGTCGATCGAGTATCCTCTCGCATGGCAAATCCCTTTGGGCCCTTAGGCAAACCCAACCACTGTTCAAGTTCCCTTATGACCTATCCTTTCGTAGTTGCCTTATGCATAGCTATCGTGGCCCCATCCATGGGAACACCAGAAAGATCGAAAAGAAACTCAGTGGTTAGGTGGAATGATATCTTTACTCCTCGAACCCGTGTAGTAAAATGCATCTTAGTAGTCAAGATGCTAGGAGTTAAGGCTGTAGATAGGTCCATCAAACTGGCCTAGGTGAGATGACTGATTATCAAATTAGAAGCTCGCTTCTGTAACCATTTTTGTGATTGCTCTACTTCCTCGTACTTTGTAAAAAGCATAGCCTTAGTACGCCCTGTAGTAATAGTAACTTCTTCAGGGGGGATGGCTATTGTAAAAATAAAAAAAGCATAGAACCAGAAGTTAGAAAAGGGATGTGACACACAATGATGTAATGGAGTTTAAAGTACGGTCATCTACCATCTGTGACTAGTAAAGGTGAGGTGGGCATAGGATCAATCCTTTGAGGAAAAATTGGTCCATTAGGAGACCAATCCTCATGCAACCAACCGCGAGGCTGGCAACACTCAAAGGCTCTTGAAAATTGCTTGTGGAAGTCAACAAGAGCTATCTTTGTCTGGTCCAATCCTGCAACACCAAGAATGGGGCCTACCATAAACGTCTCTAGTGTTGTGCGCATTAAAGCAAGCTCACCATCATCATCACACATCTCATGGTCATCAAAATGGGGCCTACATGGGAAGACAACATTCACATTTAGATGATGACATAAAATTAAAAAGAAATCACAAGTTAAAGTAGGACAGAAAGGAGCATACTTGTCTACTTTGTATACCATCCTGGGTGGGTTCTGAAATAAGGTATGCACACGGAGGGCCAAGAAAAGTGTGTTGCTACTCTTGTAATGACCACAGGCAGGCAACTCCCACAGATGAGTTAAAGGACGAGTGGATCTAGGACCCTCAACAGGGCCTCCCTCAACTCTAAAAAGCCCCTCATCGATATCAGTGATGAAGACTAGTATATCTTGTATAGCCCTAAGAAAAATGGTCTTGATAATGTCACGAGCCATCTGTTCACTTAGATGAGACCATATGACAACACTGAAGTTTTGCAATATGAACAATAAGAATGAACTAGCATCGGGATGGAACCATATTGCATGGGGCCCAATGCGCATATCATAGGGAGGTGTGTCTGGCCCAAGGAGGCCAAACCAAGCAAGTAACCCAATGAGCTCAATAACGAGAAGAGAAGATTTAGGTTCCCTGCACATAACCAAAAAATTTAGTAAGTGAAAATCCAAGAACTAAAATAGATCAACATCACATAAAACCAAAAAATCACATAAACAAATATTCCACATCATGAGACAAGGACACTAACATCTATTTAGTGTAATCTTATGCTTACCAAGGTACATTGAAATCGATTTAGGAATGAATTCATGTTTAAATCATTAATCCCAGAAAAACAATAAAATAATATAAACAATATAAAATTTAGAAATCATTGAACATCCTCTCAAAGGCAACTCCCTCAACACTCATGCTAGGTGCACCAAGTCAAGCTGGCCTGTAGCCAAGTCACGTTGCGCTGCTACTTGTTCTAAAAAACGTTCTCCTTGAAAAACCCAAGACTGAAAATCCAAAATCCAAGGTCACGCTACCTTAGGCAAAAATTCAAAAATCATGGTCATGTTACTTTAAGGGCCAGAAACTAAAAAATCAAAATCATGATTGCCTTGGGCAAAAATCCAAAACCCATGATCATGCTGCTCCTTAGAAAAAAGAGAAAACTGAAAATTTGGGTCACACTGCCCCAGGGGCCGAAATTTAAAATTCATAGTCACACTGCCCTAGCAGCCAAAAAATGTAGGGATTCACGCTACCCAAAAGCCAAAATTCCATAACCCACTTTGCTCTTCAAAAATTAAAAAATCGTGCCCAAGAATTACAGGTCACATAGTCCCCAAAACTGAAAATTCAAAGACCTCGCTGCCCCAGGACTAAATCCAGAAACCTTAAAAATTCAAAATGTCAGTCAAGCAAGGTCACAATGAGATTCAAAAGCTAAGATAGTCATGCGAAGTTCCCCAAGAGCTCAAATTTTTGCAGTCACGCTGCCCTCTAAAATCGAAAAATTTTGCCCCAAAATTTCGAACTCACTCAATCCATTCCCTGCCCAAAACAAATTCAGAAAATTCGCAAGTAATGCTGAATGCAGTAGTCATGCTGTAAGAGGCCCTAAAACCAAAGAAACAAAAAGGGCAGGATTGAAACCTTGCATCCATGCTGCCACCAAGAAGGATGAAAACACTGTGGCCCAATCTGCGAGTAGAAGGAAAAAACTTGCAGTTCATGCTGCACGTAGCCAAGCCCAAAAAAAAATTCATAGTGCCCTACCTCCCCAGCCAAAAACCAAAATTTCACAGCTCATGATGTTCATGCCATAAAAAATGGAAAATCCTAGAAACCCCAAAATCGCAGCCATAAGACCTTACCCTAGGTAACGTTGCTTTACCAGAGAAAATTGGAGGCAAAGAATTTACCTGTATAGGGACTCTTTCCATGACAGAATCCTGATTTGAGGGAGACGTTGGAGGAGCTCTTCACTCTCATCCATGAACGCCAGGGTTTCCTGCTTCCTTCCCTTGCCCCCAATTTCCTTTCGCTTTCCTTTGTCTTTCATGGTCACATTGATGCTAAGGCTAACGCCTTGATGCACGCTGCACTTTGGGAAGGTCACACTGCTCTCCCAATTGCCAGCAACTCACGATGACAAAAATGAGGCTTTCTTTGTCAAAATTCTCTTTTTGATCCCTCCCTAGTAATTTAATTTTATTTATTTAATTTTTGGCCTTTTCATTTTAATTCCTTTTCTCATTTTAACTACATGCTGTTGTTCAAAAACCATCTTTGCCTTATGATGAGTGGCGAGGTACCCCTACACTCGACCATACGAATATGAGCGTAGCACGTGCCTTAAGATATGCATGGGCTTACACCTGTGATGCAGAGGCATCCCAAACTGCCGTCTCCTTTTCTCCTTCCACCTTCTTATGCTCTGTTATTAATTTTTTTATTTTCTCAGTTCTAAAATTTTCTAACTAGTCTGTGGGAATAAATTGTAGAGGATCCCATTGTGCTGCTTGTAAGGCTACGAGCTGCTCTTGTAGTTTTTGCACTTCAGCTTCAGCATGCTCAACCCTCACTTCAGATATGACTAGCTTTCCCTTTGTGGAAATGAGGTCTGATTGAATTGTTGTTACATCCTGGGGGATGTCATACAGAGACATCAAAACTTTTCCTATTTGAAGTAATATGTCCAGTGCATTCTTATGTTCTGCAAGAGTCATTAAGGTTCTAGCCAAAGTTTGAGCATCCCGTGCTCCTGTAAGATTCGTCGGTGGCACAACAGGTACATTGAAAGATTCTTTGATTTGATCTGCAACCACATTTGCAGCTCTTGCAGCATTCTGGTGTTGCATGACCATCACAGTGGCCCCTTCACCAGTCTCTAACTGCACCTAAAAAGATTATGCATTTCCTGAGATCTGTTGTGACCATCTACTTTCCCCTCTTCATGTTTGAATTGATAATTCGCCCCTTATGCGATCTAATGAAACTATAGGCTGATCGGCATCATTGATGGCATGGAAGAGGTTTGCGTCATCACGACTTCCCCAACTGATTATCTCAATGATGGCCCTAAGATGGATCATTGACGGTCTGTAGTCTTGCGACGGCGGTGGTTGATCTTGACCTGTGCCAAGCCCTGCTTCTTGTTGTTGGCTGGGACCCGTGGCTGGAGGTTGACTGGGTCCTGCAAGTTGGGTTGTAGGTGGTCCAGTCATCTGTTCTTCTTCTTCATCTAGTCTCAGCTCTTCGCCAGTGCTTTTTCTTGGAACTGGCAGCTTTAGTAGTTCAGCATAAGAAGCATTCTGGGCTTTTCAAAGGACATCATTAGTGTACCCTCGAATACCAGCCCATCGGCACAGTTTTCTAATAAGAAAGGGAAAGGGCAGCGCCATCTTCCTTGACTTTCATTTTTCAAATCGCCTTAGGATCTTTGTCAAATATAGATGGGGAAGGTTAGCGTTAACCTTTCCCATCAATACTGCACATCCTTTGGCCACATACGTTGATATTCTTTTCAAGCCTTTTGTGGGAAAGAGGTGATAGGTTCCAATTTTAAAATAAACTCTATCTTCTATCATCAATTCTCCAAAAGCTTTGTCTCTACCATAAGCCTTCTCTAACTAATCCTTTTGCACATCAGGGTCTGAATGGGTAGATAACCAAGCAACATGAGGCCTTGTATTTGGAAGGTTTAATGCTTCCGAAATTACCTACGTAGAGAAGTCTACTGTCACACCACAATTATTTATAGTGGTACCTTGCTCCTTATTGTGCTAGAACTGGTACGTTTCACCTAAGTACTAAGCACCACATTTAGAGAGGATAGGCCATAAGGGAGATCCCTTGAGGTAATACCTAACAGCCTCAGGAGCGAACTCTGCAAAAGATTTGAAGTTTAGCTCCACAATCACAGCAGCGAATGTGGACTTCTCATGGATAGCCTAAACACACTCCGGAGACAACGTGAGTTGTTGTCCCGGTTCAGGCGCAATAGCAGCTCCTCCTTCTGCCTGCCCGGACCGTCTGGTAGGAGGTTCTTCTTGATGGATGCTAAATGATTACACCTCTTGTTCTGCATGTTATCCAGTAGGGACCTGTCTTCCACCTCTCCGAGGTTGTTTGGCTCCACCTTGAACCAGACCCTCCTGCTGTGCACGTTTCGGGGCCATTCTACAATCACACGGATCAAGCGTTAGTAAGGTTTTTTTGGAAATCAAGTTATACCTTACTACTTGCCTTAATTAAAGATCTTATGTTATAACGTGTGATCATGCTCGAAAGTGGTAATAATGGGTCTTGTGACTTAGGTGGTTGTCATTTTATTCTCCGGGTATACTTAAGGATTAAATGATTTTTGGCAGAATTATTCTAAGTGTTAGTGTTAATTACCCTAATTGATGTCCTTTGGGCGATGATAAATTTCAAAAAAGTTAGGTACTTTTCGGTAAGTGTCACTCCACCATGACTAAACTGAACACTCCAAGTTCAAGCAGGTTCAAACGGAATTAAAATCGGAGCACCAGTGAGCGAGATATGAGTGAAAAAGCAAGGGTCATGCAATCGTGAGTTGTAGAGAAAAATTTCAGCAACTCCCCCTGCATGAATGGAAAAATGATGCTAAGTGTTGCGACGGGGGTACCTATTTATAGGAAAATAGGACCCGATATTGCGTACATAATATCTCGGCCCTACTAATGTGAGACACATGAAAAATACCGGAATCTCATGTATTTTTCACTAGAAGGGTTAAATGTAATCTGCACTAGAAGGGTTAAATGTAATCTGCACTAACTCCACAAAGCACACACATGTAAATATCACCGGAATGAGATGAAAATTCTATGCTACATGGGACACGAGCTACAATTACACGAACAGTGAGATGAGATGAACCATAGAAGGGATCGTAGAGATTGGGACATGAGGTAATTGACCCAAGACATAGCAAATCCTGCGTGTAAAGCATGATTAAGGTGTCACTAACCCATCGTTCCAAGATTAGGACCAAGTTCATTCCTCTAATCAGTGACATCACATTGTTTCATCCCATGATGAATGACTATGAGAGTACCATAACAACAAGGCGTACGATCACTTGGCGTAATATGTCCAGTGCATTCTCATGTTCTGCAAGAGTCATTAAGGTTCTAGCCAAAGTTTGAGCATCCCGTGCTCCTGTAAGATTCATTGGTGGCACAACAGGTACATTGAAAGATTCTTTGATGTGATCTGCGACCACATTTGCAGCTCTTGCAGCATTCTGGTGTTGCATGACCACCACAGTGGCCCCTTCACCAGTCTCTAACTGCACCTAAAAAGATTATGCATTTCCTGAGATCTGTTGTGACCATCTACTTTCCCCTCTTCCTGTTTGAATTGATAATTCACCCCTTATGCGATCTAATGAAACTATAGGCTGATCGGCATCATTGATGGCGTGGAAGAGGTTTGCGTCATCACGACTTCCCCAACTGATTATCTCAATGATGGCCCTAAGATGGATCATTGACGGTCTGTAGTCTTGCGACGGCGGTGGTTGATCCTGACCTGTGCCAAGCCCTGCTTCTTGTTGTTGGCTGGGACCCGTGGCTGGAGGTTGACTGGGTCCTGCAAGTTGGGTTGTAGGTGGTCCAGTCATCTATTCTTCTTCTTTATCTAGTCTCAGCTCTTCGCCAGTGCTTTTTCTTGGAACTGGCACCTTTAGTAGTTCAGCATAAGAAGCATTCTGGGCTTTTCGAAGGACATCATTAGTGTACCCCCGAATACCAGCCCATCGGCACAGTTTTCTAATAAGAAAGGGAAAGGGCAGCGCCATCTTCCTTGACTTTCATTTTTCAATTCGCCTTAGGATCTTTGTCAAATATAGATGGGGAAGGTTAGCGTTAACCTTTCCCATCAATACTACACATCCTTTGGCCACATACGTTGATATTCTTTTCAAGCCTTTTGTGGGAAAGAGGTGATAGGTTCCAATTTTAAAATAAACTCTATCTTCTATCATCAATTCTCCAAAAGCTTTGTCTCTACCATAAGCCTTCTCTAACTAATCCTTTTGCACATCAGGGTCTGAACGAGTAGATAACCAAGCAACATGAGGCCTTTTATTTGGAAGGTTTAATGCTTCCGAAATTACCTACGTAGAGAAGTCTACTGTCACACCACAATTATTTATAGTGGTACCTTGCTCCTTATTGTGCTAGAACTGGTACGTTTCACCTAAGTACTAGGCACCACATTTAGAGAGGATAGGCCATAAGGGAGACCCCTTGAGGTAATACCTAACAGCCTCAGGAGCGAACTCTGCAAAAGATTTGAAGTTTAGCTCCACAATCATAGCAGCGAATATGGACATCTCATGGATAGCCTAAACACACTCTGGAGACAACGTGAGTTGTTGTCCCGGTTCAGGCGCAATAGCAGCTCCTCCTTTTGCCTACCCGGACCGTCTGGTAGGAGGTTCTTCTTGATGGATGCTAAATGATTACACCTCTTGTTTTGCATGTTATCTAGTAGGGACTTGTCTTCCACCTCTCCGAGGTTGTTTGGCTCCACCTTGAACCAGACCCTCCTGCTGTGCACGTTTCGGGGCCATTCTGCAATCACACGGATCAAGCGTTAGTAAGGTTTTTTTGGAAATCAAGTTATACCTTACTACTTGCCTTAATTAAAGATCTTATGTTATAACGTGTGATCATGCTCAAAAGTGGTAATAATGGGTCTTGTGACTTAGGTGGTTGTCATTTTATTCTCCGGGTATACTTAAGGATTAAATGATTTTTGGCAGAATTATTCTAAGTGTTAGTGTTAATTACCCTAATTGATGTCCTTTGGGCGATGATAAATTTCAAAAAAGTTAGGTACTTTTCGGTAAGTGTCACTCCACCATGACTAAACTGAACACTCCAAGTTCAAGCAGGTTCAAACGGAATTAAAATCGGAGCACCAGTGAGCGAGATATGAGTGAAAAAGCAAGGGTCATGCAATCGTGAGTTGTAGAGAAAAATTTCAGCAACTCCCCCTGCATGAATGGAAAAATGATGCTAAGTGTTGTGACGGGGATACCTATTTATAGGAAAATAGGACCCGATATTGCGTACATAATATCTCGGCCCTACTAATGTGAGACACATGAAAAATACTCCCTTCTAGTGCAGATTATATTTAACCCTTCTAGTGTAGATTGCGTACATAATATCTCGGCCCTACTAATGTGCTTTGTGGAGTTAGAGAATCAGTGAAGATGATGAAAAATACACTAGAAGGGTTAAATGTAATCTGCACTAACTCCACAAAGCACACACATGTAAATATCACCGGAATGAGATGAAAATTCTATGTTACATGGGACACGAGCTACAATTACACGAACAGTGAGATGAGATGAACCATAGAAGGGATCGTAGAGATTGGGACATGAGGTAATTGACCCAAGACATAGCAAATCCTACGTGTAAAGCATGATTAAGGTGTCACTAACCCATCGTTCCAAGATCAGGACCAAGTTCATTCCTCTAATCAATGACATCACATTGTTTCATCCCATGATGAATGACTATGAGAGTACCATAACAACAAGGCGTACGATCACTTGGCATTTTATGCAAGGGAGGAGTGAATTTTGTTTTGTGGCACTTTTATTTTTGATTTTCTTTTTCTCTTTCTTTTTTTTTTTCACTTTACTGAAACCAGAGAAGCCGCCAACCTTCAGGCATGGGTGCATGTCTTTCCAGTGGAACCCCCTAGAATAGCGTTTGATTTTTGAGTGCCCTTTTTTTTATTACTCTTACTCCCATTTTCCGGTAGATCTACAAGGATCTTAGTATAACCATATTGCACAATGACTCCCACAGAGGTCACCAAAGAGAATCCACAAGTCCCCTTGGTGTCACACCCTAATCATTCCCTCTTGGTCCATCCTTCTTCATTCTAGGTACAATGAACACAAAACTAATTATAAGTTTTAGAATTATCAAGAATATCACTGTACCCTCAAATAGGGCCTCTTTATTTGTAGAATGGATGAGTGGGTGTAATGGGCTCACAGTTCCAAATAATTGATCACTCATGGCTTAATAACATAAAACACACCTCAACCAATGATCCACATGAGTGTTTTATTTGTAGATGAGATTACTTACAAAAGCATAAAAAGACAAACATACAAAAAGATAAAAAGATAAAATAAAAAGTTGAAAAATGAAAAACTGGAAAACAAAAAGTTGTAAAATTAAAGAAAATAAAAAATATTTATTAATCCTACTTGTTAGTAAAATGGGGGATATCCCCACAACTAAACGGTTGAGTATGGCAAGGACTAATAAATGAAAAATAAGGATCCTTGCATGTTGGAAGTATTGGGACTGGTCTATACTTATCCCCTCAGGGTTCACACACTTGATTGTAATAAGCATAGTGGGGCACTTTATACGATGTAGTTCCCAGATAACAAGTTGACCCACTATGATATATGTGACCATTAGATGGTATGCAAGGATTGGGTTGATGCCTCCCATGGTTGTGTTCATTAGGCTGTATAGTTGTTGGAGTCTAAGTTGGTGGCCCTGATGAAGTTACATGAGGCATTGGGTTCGAGGGTAAGTGTGCACCACAGTGTGGGACTTATGCTGGGTTGGAAGATGTAGTGGCCTCTGAATTCTGTTGTCCCTTCTTACGGCCGTGTTTAAAGAAGGGGCGCTTTTGATGTTGAGGAGGTTTCTCACTACTGTTGGTAGTATTAGCACAAGTAACGTTCATGGGTTGTTGCTGTGGTACAAGCACCTTAGGAATAGTTGGTGGCACTGTGGAAGGAGGGAAAGGATGAGAATATTGAAAGTTAGGAGGGATGTAAGGTGCACAAGGTGGTGGTTGTGTTGAAGGTATGGGCTGATAGTATTGTGGAGAATAGTATTGTGGTGAGATAGAGTATGTCAGCCCAAATGGAGAAACAAGATGTTGAACATGATAAGCATTTGAGTTTGGAAAATATGAAGGGCGCCTCCAGTCTAAGGGTGGTCTCCCCCACAACTGGGATGGTTGCCACTGTGGTCTAACACAATATCTCTATATGAACTCTGGATTTAACGTGTTTTTCCAATGCTCATGTAGATGTAACAATATTGGGCATTGGCCTTTGGGGTGATCGTACAGGCATATGTTGCATTCATATGTATGATTAGTAGTTGAGCACTTATTCCCTTCATTCTTTTTTTCTGAAAGTCTAATGTTTTGTCCTACTTCTTGGGTTGTCAAAACTCTTTCTCCAATATTGTTGATATATTCTCCACACTTTTGATACATCCATTCCAGCATCTTATTGATCTTTGCCTTGGCTTCTTCTAATGATTGTTGTATTGGCAAAGAGGATTTTTCCATCCTAAGATTAGTTGATCTCTCCTTGTTATGATCATGGACCTTTGTTAAGTTGAGATTTTGGTCCCATTGATGTTTTTCAAAACTCTCCCATCAAGCTAATTCTCCTTCTTCTTTTGCTACCTGCTTAATAAGCTCTTGGATTTGATGGGTTTGTAGTTTGTATAGTTAACCTTGGGCATACATTCCTAAGGTCTCTCTTGTTTCATTACGTAGCCCATCAATGATATGGTACATTAGCCTTTCCTCAGAAAACCTATGGCTTGGACAGTTGTTTAACAATGCGTAATATCTTTCTAAGGCCATGTCCAAGGGTTCATATTTTTCTTGTTTCCATCCTTGGATGTGTTTCCTCAAGGCTAACACTCTTGCGTAGGTTTGATATTTTTCATTAAAGACTTCTACCATTGTTGACCAGCGTCATATTGAATTTGGTTTCAACGATTTATACCATACTTTTTCTTGGTCAATGAGTGTCATAGGAAAGAGCTTAAGTTTTTGCCAGCCATTATCAATGTTGTTCCATGCGCAGGCATCATAGAAGGCTAGTAAATTTTGGTGTGGATCTAAGTCATAGCCTCTTGAAAATTTGGGAAAGTTGTTTAAATTGAGCCTGGGTAGATGGCTCTCTTTACGATGCCTACATGAGATTCGAACAGCCTCTTGTATTTGCGTTAGGCTTGTAGTGGCCAGTGGGGATTCATCGTCATCAGGTAAGTTATGTCTTCATGTGTTGGGATGATGTTGTTTTTGTTCATTCTTATAAGAAACTCCCACTTCAGGTTGTATACTCCAATCTTCATTGTCATATAATTCATTGGTTCTCCAATGAACTTCCTCACTAAGTGTGGCATTCTTATTATCTTGTAGGAGAGGCATTGTTGTAAAGTTGTGTGTGAAATTGGATGTGACATTTTATAATTATTTGTTCTTTCTAAGAGATGTATTGTTAAGTCCTTTACAGCGACCTTGTATGATATAACTAATCTAGAGAACTAGCACATCCCTGGCAATGGCACCAATGATGAGTGGCGAGGTACCCCTACAATCAACCATACGAATATGAGCGTAGCATGCGCGATCCGATCGAACTCTGCAGACGGACTAGTTGTGGCACCTAGACAGTTATCCTTAGGTCGTAGTTCACTATCTTCCCACCTAGACTAGTTATTAGCTTTGTCATGTATGGTTTAGTTCATACTGAGGTGTATGATGTGTTCCTAATTCTAATGCTACTCCTGAAGGCAGTGGAAAATAATATTAACTAAGCTAAGCTAGGAGAGAAAGGGTAAGAGAATCTAATCTAGCCTAAGTGCGATGAGCAATCGATTCCTTGATCAACCGTACACATCTTGGACCTTGTGCACGATTACCACTGGGATTACCAAGTGTAGATCCTAGGTACGCCATTGGGATACCAAGTAGTCACACTTAAATGCTCATAATCAAGTCGTACTCATTCTGCGTTCTAGGAGTTTAAGGGAGAGAGAGAAAAAAGTAAATAACAATTAAATAAACAAATAAATAAATAAATAACAAAGTGAATGCTGCAATGATGAAGTAATCTCGATCTTTATTGTCGATCATGCATGTGTCCAAGTACGTCACACTCGAATAAAGAATGTCGTACAATTACATTCACCACACTACAGGCAAACATTGGAAAAATAATCTAACTCTGGAGGGATCAAACTACCAAAGCTTTGCTACTTCTAACTCCTAATTGCCTAAAGAAGGGAGAGCCGCTTCTTATTTATAGAAATTACGACGGACTACGATATCGTGTATGCGATATCGTAGGGAAGACGCGATATCGTGGCCCATACAATATCGTGTCCCATCACCTTATGACAACCCAAATTTCCTTGACATTTCAATCCCCCAAAATTGGGTCCCAAAATTTCTTATGAACAAAGGAGGAAAGTGTAGAAAATCAACAAAAAATAAATAAACATATATAAACACTTGAAAATTCCATAAAATCCCTAGGACCTTATTGCCCACTCAAAAATTGAAAATTTAAATATAGAGTTTAAAAGTCAAAAAAATTTTAAATTTTAAATAGTGCATATACTTTGTTCAAATGGCAAATCAGCACGTGGCCTGGTATGGCCTTAAACTGCCACAACTTCCATCGCATCTCCTAATTTTGTCAATACACAGTTTAATTATCCTATGTTCGTTTACACTTTGTGACTCTCCTGCCAAGGGAGTGTCTCTTACTTCGCTCCCATTTTAATTGGTAGGAGTGAACACCATGGCCACCAAAAACATCCTCTCAACATTGTCTCTCAGTGGACCATATGGAGATGTAGAAAGAGTGATCAACCTAGAATTCTTGGATCTAAATCCATTCACCTGTACCGATTTGATAGCTTCCACTCAAGAAACATCAAACTAGCCTAAAAACATAGCTAAAACTCTAGATCTAGAAGCTGATAATATCACTGAAGATCCTCTAGTTGAAATCTCCATCACCACAGTCAATGATGAAGCTAGAACCTTGAAATTAAGTGCCCTACTAGACTCACGACTTATAGGTGACATCACTCACGTGTTAAAAGATAACATAAAAACATTCACATGGTCATACATAGACATGCCAAGACTAGACCCCCGGATCATTCAACACAACATTATTCTTGATGAAAAAATCAAACCGGTGAAACAAAAAGCACGAAAAGTTAGACCCAAAGTTGTGTTAGCAGTCCGCATTGAAATCACAAAACCCTACCAAGCTGGTTTTATCTGAGCCATCAATTATTCCAATTGGGTATCAAACATTGTTGTAGTGCCTAACAAGAATGGTAGTATACGCATATGCATCGACTTTCGCGATCTCAATATAGCCACTATAAAGGATAATTTCCTGTTACCTAGTATTGATCAACTTATTGACACGACTGTTGGGCATGCGCTATTGTCCTTCATGGATGGATTTTCGGGCTACAATCAAATAAGAATCAATCCAGAACATCAACTTAGGACAACTTTTATGACACCTTGGGGAACATTCTGTTATACAATGATGTCATTTGGCCTTAAAAATGCAGGTGCCACCTATTAGCAAGCAATGACATACATATTTAGCGATTACATGCTTAGTTTTCTCAATGATTATGTTGACGATATAGCGGTCAAATCTAAAACAATTGAACAACATGCAAAAGATCTTGATTTAGTGCTTAAACGTTGTCTTAAATATGACCTTAGGCTTAACCAAAAGAAGTGTGTCTTTGATGTTAAAATGGAAAAAATGCTTGGTTTCCTAGTCTCCAAAATGGGGATACGGGACCCAATAAGGTCAAAGCAATAACCAATATGCAACCTCCAAGAAACCTCACCGAACTACGTGGCCTCTAAGGTAGACTTCAATTCATCAAACGCTTTATCGAAAGGCTGATGGATAAGTTGAGTCCCATGCAACATCTATTATGAAAGAATGTACACAATGCCAAGAAGTGTTCCAGAACATAAAACAAGAGTTGGCTCAACTACCAACTGTTTACCCTCCACAAAGTGACAAACCTTTTTACATCTACCTTGTAACTTCTAATTCCTCCATTGCATCCATGCTTTGTCAAAAACATCAAGATGGAGCCGAAATCCTTATATATTACCTAAGGCACGCATTAATCGCCTATGAATGACGATACAACAACATAGAAAAATCATACCTTGCCCTCGTTTTCTCCTTGCAAAAATGGCGACATTATCTCTTCCGTAATCAGGTTTACATCATTTGCAAAGATAATGTTCTTCGTGCCATCACTAATAACATCCATGAGTCAAGTAAGTTGGCTAGGTGGAAAGTGATGATCACAGCGTTTGACTTGCAAAATGTCGCTCAATCTTCCACAAAAGGTCAAGCAATAGTCACGCAACTAACCGTCTCACCAATGCACAATCAAATGACAATAAACCCCGAATTCCTAGATGAAAATGTTAATAGTGTAGACACTGTACCTGATAACTATGAGGTAATCCTCTACTTCGATGGAGCTTCAACCTCTCGAGGAGGAAGTGCTGTAGCCATTTTAATATACCCCTATGGAGAAATCCAACCCTTCGCCTCTCACTTAACCTTTCCTTGCACCAATAATGTGGCAGAATACGAAGGTCTTCTTTGAAGTCTTCAAGTAGGGTTAACTTCGGGAATCTCATGCCTTGTAGTTAGAGGGGATTCACAATTAGTCATTAATCAAGTCACTGGGGTTTATGTATGCAAAGCTCTTCATTTGCAACCATTTTGTGATTTGACCAAACATTTTGTAAGGCAACTAGCAGAAGTAGATATGCAACATGTCCTCAGAAGTGAGCTGATGCACTTGCTACACT
Organism: Gnetum montanum; assembly: GCA_015680685.1. Taxonomy (NCBI): domain Eukaryota; kingdom Viridiplantae; phylum Streptophyta; class Gnetopsida; order Gnetales; family Gnetaceae; genus Gnetum; species Gnetum montanum. The sequence goes on from MNCI01021461.1 coordinate 244,545, forward strand.
AGCCTTAAACATGACACCTGAAATGTTCCACGCATTGCCTAGCTCTATAAAAAGTTGTGCCGAACCTATAGTTAACACTCTAGATGTAATACTTGTAGCATCCGTTAGTACAACACATGCAATAGAATGGTATGAAGACATAAAAGAGTACCTTCTAAGAGGCAAACCTCCACAATACTTGAGAAATGTTCAAAAGGACGCCATACAAAAACATTCTTGCTAATACACATTAATAGGAGACACCTTGTGTTGTAAATCATATGAAAGTATTCTGCTAATGTGCGTTAGGTTACTTAGGTTACTAGCACCTAAAGCAATGGCAACAAAGATTAGGCGCTTAGGTTACTACTGGCCACACATGGAATACGATTGCATCTCCAAGGTCAGAACATGTGATATTTGCCAAAAGCATGGTAATCTGATACATGTGCCACCTAACGAATTACATACCGCACAAATCACATGGCCATTCTAAAAATGGGGTTTAAACTTAATTGGATCGATAACGCCATCATCTTCAGTAGGACATAGCTTTATTATTACTGCAACTGAATATTTCACAAAATGGGTAGAAGCTATTCCCCTTAGGAATACTACCTCAAAACACATTTGCACTTTCAGAATGGAAAATATCGTGACTCGTTTTGGTATTCCAATGACCATCATTACTGACAATGGGCCACAGTTCAGTAGTGCAGATACAAAAAGATTGTGTGAAAGTCTGGGCATTAAACATGCATTTTCATCACCTTAATACCCATAGAGCAACGGTCAAGCAGAGGCTACAAACAAAACTGTCATCATGGTGCTCAAAAAAATGTTGAATTAGAGAAAGAAACAATGGCATGAACAATTGGTCTATGCATTATGGGCTTATCAAATGACACATTGAACATCCACAGGTAAAACTCCATATAGTCTAGTGTATGGATTTCAAGCTGTTTTACCTTTAGAATTGCAAGTTCCCTCATTGCGGATAGCTTTCTCTGGCCTTCTCGATGAAATTCAAAACAATGAATTGTGCATTGCTGACCTCGATTTAGTAGAGGAGGAACATGTATGAATGCTTATTCAAATTGAATGGTACCAAAAATAGCAAAGGCAGAGGCACAGTCACGATCTCCATAAATGCCCAATCAAAGAAGGAGATCTCGTCCTTAAGACCACCCATGAACATCCAAATAAATTCTCAGCCAATTGGGAAGGGTCTTACTTAGTCACCAAAGCATATAACAATGGAGCATTCAAACTTGTTGACATGGATGAAAATGAGTTCACCAATCCTACAAACCACTTGTACTTGAAATGGTACTATGTCTAACAAATTTGAGGTACAGGACAGTCCTGGCATCATGACTTAAAACTAATACAACAGAATAGTATTGGCATCATGACTTAAAACTGATACCACAGAATAGTCCTGGCATCATGACATCATGACTTAAAATTGATACCACAAAATGGTCCTAGCATCATGACTTAAAACTGATACCATAGAACGGTCCTGGCATCATGACTTAAAACTGATACAACAGAACGGTCCTGGCATCATGACTTAAAACTGATACCACAGAACAATCCTGACATCATGACTTAAAACTAATACCACATAACGATCCTGGCATCATGACTTAAAACTGATACCACAGAACAGTCCTTGCATCATGACTTAAAATTGATACCACAGAACAGTCCTTGCATCAAGACTTAAAACTGATACCATAGAACAGTCCTGGCATCATGACTTAAAACTGATACCACAGAATAATCCTGGCATCATGACTTGAAACTGATACCATAGAATCGTCCTAGCATCATGACTTAAAACTAATACCACAAAACAGTCCTAGCATCATGACTTAAAACTAATACCACAGAACAGTCCTGGCATCATGACTTAAAACTGATACCATAGAACGGTCCTGGCATCATGACTTAAAACTGATACCACAGAACAGTCCTGGATCATGACTTAAAACNTAACGATCCTGGCATCATGACTTAAAACTAATACCACATAATAATCCTGGCATCATGACTTAAAACTGATACCACAGAACAATCCTGACGTCATGACTTAAAACTAATACCACAGAACAGTCCTGGCATCATGACTTATTTCTGATACCACAGAACGGTCTTGGCATCATGACTTAAAACTGATAGTACAGAACAATCATGGAATCATGACTTAAAATTGATACCACAAAATAGTCCTGGCATCATGAATTAAAACTGATACCACAGAACAATCCTGACATCAAGACTTGAAACTGATACCACAGAACAGTCCTGGCATCATGACCTAGAAATGATACCACAGAACGGTCCTGGCATCATGACTTGAAACTGATACCACAGAATGGTCCTAGCATCATGACTTAAAACTGATACCAAAAAATGGTCCTGGCATCATGACTTAAAACTGATACCACAAAATAGTCCTGGCATCATGACTTAAAACTGATACCACAGAACAGTCCTGACATCATGACTTAAAACTGATACCACAGAACAGTCCTAGCATCATGACTTAAAACTGATACCATAGAATAGTCCTAGCATCATGAATTAAAATTGATACCACAGAGCTCCATCTGGTATAACACTAAACTGCCGCATCCATCCATCATGACATAAAACTAGCACCTAGAGTTCACTAAGACTATAAACTGGTTTGCCTCTTCACAGTCTGCTATGACTATAAACTAGTAATGCACGATCTGCTACGATGGTAAACTAGCACCATCCAAGGGGTTACATCATGAAACTAACCCGCAACAGTCCGCTAAGATGATAAATTGGCAACATCATCGACGATCAGGCAAAAATTGAAAAGATGCATTGCTGTAATTGGCTGTTCATGTTTCATAAAGACTTGCTACATGATTTGTCCCATGGACCCTAATAAAGCTAATTTCGTTCGTGACTCTCTCTATTGCTTCGGGTGGCTTCATCTCCTTGTTCAAAATGCTTAGTTAACCAATTCATTTGTGTTTCTCTTGTCTTCTTGGAGTTGTGTTTGCACGATGATGCTCCTGAGGCGTTCGTACATAGATGCACTTCATCATGATGACAATGTATCACATTATTCCTGATGCATGTAACTAGGTTAATCAATTCGTTCATAAGTACATTCCCAACTCCTGATACATCTAATATTTCCCCATCATGTACCAATTGTCCTATTCAATTACACCCCTGGATACATTCCACTCTATTCAAAACCCTGGATACACTGTCGCAAACTATGACTCTCTAAGCAATTGCGATGCAAAACACAGTACATAGTAAAGGATGCAAAAATGCAAACACTCAGACATGAGCATGGCACAAAAAGCAAGCTCTTTCAAAAAGACCCAAAAGAAGAAAAGAAAAACAAAAGACAAAGCAAAAAAAATAAAGGCAAAAGAAAGCCAAAAACAAGGCAAAAATAAAAGAAAAGAAGAAACAAACAAGAAAACAAGAAAAGAAAAAGAGAACAAAAGGGTCAAAGAGCAAAATGCATGGAAAAAGACTTCATGACCCCTTTGACATCATAAACAAAGGACTATTGGCCATTCTCATACAAGCCCCAGGTGAGAAGGAAATTGTCTTGAAAAAATAGTTACACTTATGTCTCAAAGAGACCATTTTGCACATCATCATGTGGCTTTGGCTATTTACAACGGGCCCTGTAAACACTCTTTAAGAGTCCCGTTTCTCCAAAGAACGCACTTCCTATGTCTTGGTCCCGAGTCTGCTAAAAACTCAGCTGTTGACAAAGACCATTGACATAACTTATTCACACAAGAGCATTCCCCTCTCATAATTCCAACAACAGTTATCAGCCCTTGATCAACTTCCGATTTCCCCTGGTTACAACGAATCCCTTGCATCTTGAACCACATTCCCTCAGTCCCATGTACTTCTAAAAACGGTGCGATGACATCCGGCCAAGGGCTGTTAGATAATGCTTGGTACTTGGTTGTTCATGGTGTTTTGCACTTCTTTGCCAATGCCTCTCGGGTGAATTCCTCCAGACGTCAACAAAGAGGGGTCAATGAAACACCACTATTTTTGGCCTAGCACTTTGAAATGAAAAAAACTCAAGTCTTTTCGAAGTTTCGGAGACAAAATTTGGCTAAGGCATGACATTCACGCTGACTTGGGAACTCATGCTAATGCTGAACGTTGTGGTCACGCTGCAGCATGACCTCTAGCGTGACCAACTTTCACAGACTCCTAACAACCTCCAAACCGACCCAGAATGACTTGATTTCAAATGTGCAGATCATCCTCAGGCATCCTCAAGCTCAACATCTGCAACTTCTAACTTCAGCTTCCAGAATCTCCAGATTTTAAGTCAAAAAATCACAAGTTTCATAGGTGACGCTGCAGGTCACACTGAGGTCACACTGTAACATGACCACAACGTGACCTACCCAAAATAGACAGTGTGACCTACTCAAAACCACTCAAGTCCAACCTCAAATTCTAGATTCCAGAGTTAAACATTTTCAGGTAGTAGTTGCAGGCTTCAGAAATCCAAATTTTGTGTCAAAAGGTCAAGTTTTCTCCACACGTTGGAGGTCACGCTGGGCATGAGTGTAGCGTCCACACGCTGCACGCTAGACGCTGGACGCTGGAGGTCATGCTAGGCATGAGTTCAATGTGACCCCACATCAGCTTACACCGAAGCACAAATTAACTCAACTCTGAAGGAACATCAATTCACATTGGAAGCCCTGGCAGAGTAGAGATGCCTCGAATAGCCTCAAATCAACATCTCGACATCCTACAGCACATGATCCATGGTCAAGCGAGCCGAGTCGAATTTCTCTTGTTGTACATTTCATTGTAAATCCCCATTTGTGGGCAAGTTAGGTCCTCATGGTCTAAATTAAATGTACTTGCATGGGCTTGAGTAACCCATGATCTGTAAAATGCAATGTATCTGGTCAGGAACATAGCTTGCTGACACATCCAATTCTTGCCAACACACGACCAACTCACACACGGCTGTCCATTGGACACGTGTCACTGGATCCGCTTTCCTCTCATCTCCCAACTGTTGATTCCATTCATGAATTCTGTGCCCGAGCCTTGTCCAGCCCTATAAATACCCTGCCAATTCACATGAAGAGGAGGTTGGCAACGGGAGACATTTGGCAATTCTCAAAACAAAGAGAAAACCAGTGAATCCTTGGGCGCTCGGCACACTTGACTCCTGGCATCCAAGCATTTCTTGCATCTCATCATCACATCATCGAGTAACATCACCCCCTGGGGCTAGGCGTTTGACCTACCATCCACACGTGTAGCTACACTTTGATCGGAGCACATCCTTTTTTTAAGCAATACAATCCAATTCGTTTTGCCAGTCAACCATTATTTCTGTTTACTCTGTTCTACGTTCACTTTACGTCTTGATTGTGTTCTGTTTACGTTTTTATGTGCACTGTTCACGATCATGTTTACATTTTTACGATAACCCCAACGCAAGCCATAGTTTACGCTCGGGGAAGTCCTTGGTTGATTTGTGTGTAGACCATCCAAGGCACTCTGCCTTCGTTCCCTTTTACAGCTTGCCCTCAAGCGAAGGCAGGGTCAACTATGCCTACTCGATGATCTTTCGGTGTTTGTTTCCTTCCAGCCCTTGCACCGACGATTTAGGTCAGTACAAGGAACAAAATAAATAACTAAGAATTTGAATAAAAATATATCTTCAAAAAATTTTCTAAGTGATAGATTCATAGAAATGATCAAGTCCTAGAATGGCAAAGAAGAAGTGGATCCACTTAAAGAATCACGTACTAAATCTTGTGACACTACATTTAATTCCAAAGAGATTTGCTAAAGAAATATCATATCTCCTCCTTTAAGATCATCGTTAACACATGAAAATGACACCACATATACCACTTCTTCTCTGTAATGTATAAGTGTGTGTAGAAGGCTTTGAAATAAATATTTTTGAAAAACAATTGTGCAAAGGCTTTGAAATAAATATATTTGAAACACACAAATAATATATAATTAAAGGACTTTCTTTTGACACACGACCTTATTGAATGAGACCTTTTAATTAAATGAGACCTTTTTACAGAGTGATCAACTTACTTATTTATTTACTTACCATTTTTATCATTGGATATCAACCCAACAACATATCCGATAAATATTTTTGAAAAACAATTGTGCAAAGGCTTTGAAATAAATATATTTGAAACACACAAATAATATATAATTAATGGACGTTTTTTTTTTGACACACGACCTTATTGAATGAGACCTTTTTACAGAGTGATCAACTTATTTATTTACTTACCAAGATGGTACTATTAACTTTTTATCATTGGATATCAACCCAACAACATATCCGATAAATATTTTTGAAAAACAATTGTGCAAAGGCTTTGAAATAAATATATTTGAAAGACACAAATAATATATAATTAAAGGACTTTTTTTTTTTTTTTTTACACACGACCTTATTGAATGAGACCTTTTAATTAAAATGAGACCTCTTTTTACAGATGTTATCATCGCCCAAACTTGACAGTGGTCTATAGCAGCGATGACTGCCATATGCGCAGTAGTGCTAAGGTGTAAGAGTGAGTTATGCGGTTCGATCAACTTATTTATTTACTTACCAAGATGGTACTGTTAACTTTTTATCATTGGATATCAACCCAACAACATATCCGATAAATATTTTTGAAAAACAATTGTGCAAAGGATTTGAAATAAATATATTTGAAAGACACAAATAATATATAATTAAAGGACTTTTTTTT
>MNCI01021461.1:251913-275903 GCA_015680685.1 Gnetum montanum
GCACAGTGGATTACTTCCAAATGGAAGGTAATCACAATTCTTAATTTTAGTGTCATCCTGGACCAGGATTCCTGGTACACATTCTGATTTCCTCCCTCACATGGTTCGCCCTTTACAAAAGCTGCCACAACAAACGCGACCATGATGAGGTCATTCAACGATAATCTCTCATTATTGTTACTCATAGATTGATAAATCGGATCCGCAAATCCTTAGTCCTTTTTATAAATCACATAAAAAAATCGTCAATATTAGCATAGAGCAGTTATTTTCATTCATGTTACTCGTTGCATTTTCTAATTTTTTTCATCTCACAGCTCAGGTAGAATGAAAAATCAAATATAGAAATTTTAGTTTTACGTTGGCATGTGAATTAGTCATAAATAATATAGTAAATTTAAAAAATCAGTAAAAATATAATACTATTTATTAAATTAAATGTCCAAGATCAGCTTCAATATTGCATCGTGATATATTCCAAATTTCTCAAACTATGTTGTTACTCTTTGGCCTACGGTTCATTTGTCATTTTGAATAATCACAGATTTTTTAGGTGAAAATAAATTTAAAATTGTTACAAATTACTGGATAGGATACCTGAAGAGCAGTTCATGTTGTAGTTATTATAATTTACGAAGTCTAAATTCAAGATCCGCACAAATAGGATATTTGGACATTAATTTCAAATTAAGTACGTAGGTATTAATCATACAGGCAGTTTTGGCATGAAAATGACATTTTAAATAACATGTTTTAATAACTAAACATACAATTCACTTGTGCCTTGGGATGCCAAAGAGATTGGAAACTTAATTTTATGATTCGCGTGGCAGGTTCATTTTAGACTTAACATACAAATCACGCAAAATTTTGATTGATTTATAAACATTTGCTTTCTTTATCTGGTTAACATACCAGTCTTTTTTTTTTTAACCTGGTACAGCTTTATCAAACATGTCATTTAAAAAAATTTGATTTACCTGGTACAGGTGCTAATTAAACCTGTCATTTAAAAAAAATTTAAAAAATCAATGTACCATTTCTATCTTGATATATGATAAGACGGTAATGAAAAAATTAAAATATCTTTTATCTAAAGAAAAAGGTTTTGATATTTTACTTCTATTATAAATCTTAATTAAATATTTCTTAATAATTTAAATTCTCATGTTCATTTTTTAAATTTAAAAAATGACCATTTAAAAAAAGTGTATTTCAGCGGGCTTCTCAAATCATCTTTCCTAAAAATAAAAAGTATCTAATTGTAATTGGTATTTGATATTTGAGTAAGTAATTATTAAAACATTCTAAAGATTTTTATTTTTATTATAAAATTTAATCAAAATAATTTTTAATAACTTAAATATTAATAGCCATTTTTCAAACTAAAAAATAAATATTCCTTTAAAAGAAAATTCAAGTGTATTTTTCTAAAGATCTTACTTTTTAAAAATTTCTATATACTTATGAAAATCTTTATTTTATAATTAAACATGTAATAGTAGCAAAAGGCTTTCTGAAATTGGGTTGATTAGATCGTTATATTATCATATTAAAAATAATATGATGTATCAAAATACCCTTTAATATACTTTTAAAACTACAAATAATACCCATTAGTCAATATTGTTATTATGCATGATGATAAAGTCTTCATGTAAGCTAAATTTTCCCATTCTAAAATTGGAATTCAATGTTTTAATTATATACAGTAAGACATCTTTTATGGGTCATTCAAAATCAATTTTCAAATTCATTTTACAAAATTTGTTGATAATTTAGCATTGTCCACTAGATATATAATGATTTAAGTGGTTATATTTAATCCAAATTTCAGATAGAAAATTATTTAACATATTCTTACATGATTGTTCTATTGGTTTCCTATATTTGAAGACCTACAAACCATTTTGGCGTAACATTAATGCTTTTAACAATTTGTTAAAGAGTAAGTAATGTTGTAATTAAAGTACATGAAATAGGTACAATTTTGCCTCAATGAGCAATGATATAGTCCTTATGCCTAACCATAGAAATTACAACCATTTACGAATGCCCTAATGATAATCCCTAGACTAGAGTAGCAAAGTATCTAAATGGTTTAACATGATTACATGTCACTGTCTTCTCAATTATACTTGTCATGACACTTAACGTATATGGTTAAGCATAATTGAGGCATATGATATTTAATGTTGTGTGACTATATAACTATTATTAAAATATTAAAACTTAATTTAATTAATTTATGTACATGAAAGTAAAATCTAATCTAACCTATATAATAAGCATCGCTTCCTAACTCATTTTACACATCCTTAACTCACGTTATTATTGTTGGGTTACCAAGTGTACACTATTGGGCATAGTAAGTAATGACACTATTGGGATTACTAAATGATAACATGTTTATGCTTGAAATTGACCATACTCATTTGTATTAATGTGCATTTTAAAAATAAAATATTAATCTAGGTACAAAAACATAAGTGATTATGAAAATCAATGGCAAGAAAGAAAATATTAATATAAGTCAAAGTACTCCAATGAATGAAGGTGAATTAAACTATGTCAAGGTACAAGCTCCAAATAAAACTTTATCAATTAACTCAAGTTCACATTGTGAATATTTGCCAACTATTCTAACTTTTATGAAATCAAATTGCAAAAGTTCAACTACACGAGATGGACACTGGACACTATTTATAGATTTTACCTATCCCAAATACATTATATCTACAATATCATATGAAAGCATGTGTTGACGTTTATATCTACAATATCATACGAAAGCATGTGTTGACGTTAACATCGCCCATGAACAGGGGCTTATTTTTTCATCACTAGAACTCGTAGAACATAACTGAGTGAGTGTAAACGACATCAAACAGAAAGTAACCTTCCATCAACCTTAGTTTACTGCCACTGTCATCCGCACCAGACCATTGCTGCTCCCGTTGTTGCCGCTACAGGGTTTGGCATGGCGGCAGGCAAAGTGCACACGGGTAGCCATGACAGGTGAGGAAGCAGCAGCAGCGGCGTTGGATGACGTTAGGAGGATGAAGTAAGGCAAGCACACGCGGCATTGCGTACAAGGGTGGCACGGAGCAGCCATGGCAACAGGTGCGGTCATAGTGGTGAGGGTTTACGTGGGTTGCGGGTGGTTCTAGATTTCTGCGGTAGTGTTGGGTTTTTACTGCGTCGGGCACAGGCGACGAGGGTTTTCCACTGTGCACGGTGCAGATGATGGCCGTGGTATGAACAGCTGCGATGGACGCATGTGAGGGTTTGGCCTGCGCGGTCGACGAGCCAGGGTTTCGTCGGCGTAGGAGAGAGAGGTGCAGCCGCAGGGGCAGGCGCAGGCGCAGGACAAGATAGAGACGCGTGGCTAGGGCCTGCTTGGAGGTGTTGAGGAAGGTGCATCACCATGTTGGGTTTGCGCTATGTTAGAGGATGTAGTGGTTCCAGAGCCGTGCTGTCTCTTTCTATGGCCATGCCTAAAGAAATAACACTTCCAACGATGTGAAGGATTCCCACTGTTATTAACCGTAGTAGCACAAGTAACGTTCATTGGTTGGTACCAAATCTTCCGATACTACTTGGGACAATGTAGAAGGAGGTGAAGGATGAGAATATTGAGAGTAAGGAGAAGTGTAAGGGACATGAGGTGGTGATCCCGTAGGAGAGGACATGGGTTGATGATATTCTGGAGATTGGTAACGATGAGTTGAAGCAGAGGATGTTGATCCAATTGGAGAAAGAGGGTGTTGAACATAATAAGCACTTGGTGTCAGGTAATACAAAGGGTGAGGCTAGTTTGGTGATGGTCCCCCCCACGACTAGGGGTATGGCCACTGTGGTTGAGCATAGTACTTTTGTACGAAATCTGGATGTAACATTCTTCCCCAATGCTCATGTAGATGTGACAAGATTGGGCATTGGCCTTTGGGGTGATCGTACAGGTAAACATCGCATTAATACTTATGATTTGCAATTGAGCCCCTATCCTTATTTTGTTCGGCCCTTCTTTCCGATTGTCAAATGGTGTTCTATCTTGTTTGTAAGTTTGGTATCCTCTATTTGTTTTGGCTGTCAGGGCTATCTTGCATGGTTTTCCCTCTAATAATGTTTGCATATTCTCTGCATTTTTCATGTACCCACTCCATCATCTTATTGATCTTTGCCTCGATTTCATCTAGTGATTTTAGTGTTGGCAAAGATGGGGATGGTTCCACCTCCTCGAGGTAAGTTGATTTCTCCTCTTCATGATTATGGACCTTCGTTACTTTAAGAGTTTGGTCCTGTTGAGATCTTTCAACATTCACCCATTTAGCTATTTCTCCTTGTTCTTTTACTACACACTTAATAAGCACTTGGAATTGGTGGGTTTGTAATTCATATAGTTAACCTAGGGCATACATCCCTAGGGTCTCCCTTGTTTCANGCAGCAAATTGAATTTGGTTTTAAAGACCTGTACCACACTTTTGCTTGGCCCATGAGTATCATAGGAAAGAGCTTAAGTCTTTGCCACCCATTATCAATGTTGTTCCATGCACAAGCATCATAGAAGGCTTCTAAATGATGTTGCAGATCTAAATCATAGCCCCTTGAGAACTTAGGAAAGATTTTTAAATCAAGCTTGGGTAGTCAGCTTTCCTTGTGATGCCTGTGGGATATCTGAACGGCCTCTATTATATGCATTAGGCTCTTAGTGGCCAGTAAGGGTTCATCGTCACGAAGTAGGTTGTGAGTTTGTGAGTTGGGATGATGTTTTCTTTGTTCATGTTGGCATTCCTGATTTTGCCTGTGGGTTCGATTTTTATTTCTATGCAAATCCCTTAAGGAATAGTCATCCACATCATAGCCTAAAGTTGAAAGAGCAGAGGAAGAGAGGGAACTAGAAGACTCATCATGACTTTGGTAAGTCTCCCAATCATCCCCTGATATACTCTTGCTACCCATTGAGAAGGTCCTAGGCCTTATGAGCCTCCTCTTTCTAGGAGATGTCCCATCCTCACTAGAGGTATTAAAGTTGGATGACAAGAGTTAGTGAGTATCATTGGGGTGTCCATGAACATATGAAACTCCTACATAAGATTGAGTATTCCAAACTTCATCTTCATCATAAATTTTGTTGGTTCTCCAATGAATTGCCTCACTAGTTGTTGCGTTATCGTTGTCTTGTGAGAGAGACATTATCATGAATTGTGTGTGACTTAATTAAATTTAATTTCTTTATCTGAAAGATATATCATTAATACCCTATTACAGCAATCTTGCATGATATAACTAATCTAGATAACTAGCACCATCCTTGACAATGGCGCCAATGATGAGCAGTGAGATACCCCTACGCTCAACCATACGAATACGAGCATGTATGCGTGATGGCGAACTCCACAAATAGACTAGTTGTGGTACCTAGATAGTTATATATTGATCGTAGTTTGCTATCTTCCCACCTGGACTAGCATTTGCTTGGTCATGTATGGTTTAGTCCAGAGTAAGGTGTATGATGTGATTTCTACTACTATGCTATTCCTAAGGACAATGAGAAGTAACTTAATTAAGCTAGTAATAAGAAATAAAATCTAAGCTAACCTAAGTGTGATGAGCATCCATCCTTAATCATCTGTATGCATCTTGGACTTCATGTACTACTTTTGGGATTGCCAAGCACACATCACTCAAAACACTACTTGATATGCTACTAGGTTACCACGTAGTTACACTTAAATGTTCGTGATTAAGACATACTCATTCCACATTAACAACAAGAATAGTAAATGACAATAAAAGAAATATTAAGTAATAAAACAACAATAAATAATTAACAATTAAATAATTCAAAACTAAGTGAATGTTGCAATGATGGAGTAATCTCGATCTTTATTACCGATTATGTGCATGTCCAAGTATGTCACACTCGAACAATAGTTTCGTACAATTACAAGCATCACACTGTGGGCATGCACTTGGGAAAAGAACTGAAAACTAATAACAAGAGTCCAAACTTCTAATGACTAACTTTTTTCTCCCCACGCGCCTGAGTGCTATATTTATAAGCTAACACAGGAATCATGATATCATGTATACAATATCGTATCTAGGTTGCGACATTGCATACCTGATATCATGTACTCAATATCAAGGCCTAGCAAACCATGATTCATTAGTGCCTAAACATTGCCAAGGAACTGTATTCATAAGCATTTTTTTGTGACTATGTCAACATAGATGTGTTGATAGGCTTAGTCAACTAACTAACGTTGGCAAAGCTACATTGACATTGCACTTTTATTGTTTGTTAACTTGATTGTTAATATTATTTTTCATCTTTAGGTTAACATTGTTTTTGTTAGATAATAACAAATTTACCTTATGAGCCACTTCCTATAGTACAAGTAAAAACATTCACAGATGTTGTTGCCTTTCCTAGCTTCTTTCTTATCATTTAATCATTCTAATCTTATAAAGGAAGATGAAAATTTCAATGGATGTCTCATCACTAATTCAAAAGTTTACTATTTATCAATTATACTCCCAATGAAATACTGCATTTACACTAGCAAGCTTTGTTTGAGTTTACATAATCTTAGGATTAAAAGTAGAAAATGGATGCAACTTTCTAAAAGAAGTGCACATGTCAACTATGTGGGTCCAAAGATTTTAATAATGAGCATCATTTTAATAAACCTAGAATTTTTAGAATGATTATCATTTTTTCTTTTAGACTTACATTTGTTTTGCAGTTCAAACTTGGCTTAATAGAGGGTCTTGTACCTTTGATTTATCTATAATATGCAATATTTTATCATTTTATTATTATTTTGGCATTTTGACACGAGACTTAATTAGCGTAATTGTACTTTAATTTTCTTTTAATGAGTCTTCCTTCTTTATGATGATGTTTGAAATGAGACTTTATACTTTAACTTTTGCAAGTATTTTAACTACATGATCATTATCTTTAGTGGCATGCGACTTCATTAATAGTTTAACTATGCATGAGACTCAATTATTAGTTAATTTGGCTTGAGATCCTACTAATGTGATTTTTATTTAATAAGTGTCAACTCCTTGTATTTGTGATTAATATGAAATTTGATATTTTTATATTTTGATTATTATTTTATGATACTAACCTTGTTGTCTTTGGATAAGAACAAGATGATTAGATGTGGACCCTACTAAAGATGATATTTATCTTTATCTTAATTCTATCACATAGTACAAGTTACTAAATAAGTCTTAGGTCATAACCTTCTAGAAGTCATGCACTGATGATGAGTCATCATTATGTCAACCTTGATATCGAGGCTCCAATATTGAATATGCAATATCAGGTCCCAAAAAATGATGTTAGATATTTGATATCGTCTCTTTCGTTCTAGCTTATAAATACAACACTTGGATGCATAGTTTAAACATAGTTTTAGTTGTTAGTTTTTGATAGTCTTCCTTAGATTTCTGAATTCAAGTTCTATTTTCCCTAGTGCATGCCCGTAGTATGATGTTTGTGCTTGTACAGCATTCTTATTTGAGTGTGATGTACTTGGACACTAATGAGCAACAAGGTACCCCTACACCCAACCATACAAATCACAAGTGTTCATGCACAATTCGGTCGAATTCTGTGGATGGGACTACTTGTGGCATCTAGATCACTATGCCTTGATCACAATTCATTGTCTTCCCACTTAGACTAGTGGTAACTTTGTCAGGGATGGTTTAGTTTAGAGTGGCGAATATGATTTTTATTATTTTATGTTTTATTATTCTATGATTAACAATTGGTTGAAACTCAATTTATAATCAATTCAACTAATCTAATTGCTAATTAATAATCAACTACCCTAACATAAGTATTTGATCCATTTTCTTGTGCACATCTTGAACACATATAACGCTACTGGGTTACCAAATGTTAAGTGTTACTGGGATTACCAAGAGTCATACACATGCTCAAAGTGATTGTACTTAAGTGCTTAATTAATTAACATGCATGAAAATGTAAATATTAACTAAGTACATGAAAAGTAAATTGCATGGAAAGTAAATCAAAGTGCTACAATGAATAAGAATCAATTTCAATCTTATTTCCATTCATGGAATATGTCTAGGTACATTGCCAGTCAAATAAGACTTCATACAATTGACTCAGATCCACTTTGTGGGTGCTTACTGATTGTTCTCTAAGATCACAGAATAAAATTGCAAGAATTCAGTTACTCTATTAATAAAACTACGAAAAACTACTAAAAAACTAATGAAAACTCAACTTCAAACCATGCACACAAGCACTATATTTATAGGCTGGTCCATACCCCTTGACATCGAATATTTGATGTCATGTCCTAGGTTCTGACATTGGATACGCAATGTTGGGGCCTTGTTATTGGAGCCTTGTTATCGAGGCCTTGTTATTAGAGCCTTGTTATTGGGGCTTTGTTATCAAAGCCTTGTTATTAGAGCCTTGTTATTAGAGCCTTGTTATCGGAGCTAGCAAAAAAGTTAACTTTTTATCAAATAACCTAGCCAATTGATGATTCAACAAACACATTCCATGACTAGAAATAAATATCATGATTACTTCCATTATTGCAGCATCCATTTAGATGATTACTGCTTTTAATTGTTAATTGTTTAATTATTTACGATTTTCCTTATTTAATATTTTCACTTATTTATTTTTATGATTCCTGTTGTGAAGTGGAATGAGTACATGTAATCATGAGCACTTAAGTATAATTACTTGGTAATATCACAATGTATTATTCGGCAAACCTAGTGATGTACGCTTGGCAATTCTAGTGGTGGTTATACAAAGTCTAAGATGTGTGCGGACAATTAGAAATGGATATTCATTGCATGTAGGCTAGTTTAGGTTTTACTTTCAATTGTTCATTAGCTTAATTAATTAATTATCTCGTTATTGTTATTAGGAGCAACATAGGATTAGACAACATCACGCACCTCACTTTGGACTAAACCATACATGACAAGCTACCACTAGTCCAAGTGGGAAGACAGTGAATAGCAAGCAAAGCATAACAATTTAGATGCACAACTAGTCCCATCCACAGAATTTGACCGAATCGTGTGTGAATGCTTGTGATTCGTATGGTTGGGCGTAGGGGTACCTTGCTGCTCATCCACAAATATTTGTGATTTGACCTTTATAAGTAGGTTATGAGTTTTTTACTTAACCATCATTTTCCATTCATGTCTTCTTTTATCTTAAAATTCTTGGTGCTTTATGTTAGGATCTTAAGAGGCTTGTTCATTACGAGGGAATATCTTGTTAATTCAGGAAGGTAGTAGATTTGTTCTTTAGTTTGAATTCCTTCTTTTAGTCTAATGTGAATGTTTATTCTTAATGTTTTTTTTTTGAGATTTATGGTTGCTAGGGTTACCTTAGCTATTAGAGCTTTGAGGATATTAGTTGATTTAGATTTTGTAGAAGTTGCAAAAGATGCAAGCAACATCAACTTAATAGCAACATATAGTCTTGACATGGTATGGGACATGGGTGAGGCTAAGTTAGTGCCTAAAAAGATGGCATGTGCATGCAATCCTCATGGGTCTAAAGGAGCTTTCAATCCTTTAGGAAGACTCAAATCTAGTTACCTAGGGAATACTTCTAGATGAGACTTAGACTTAGTTAATTTAGAAGGAAAGTGAAATTAGGCTGAAGAATATAGTTAGTAGGTTAGTGATGAGGGGCATGTATCTCCTACACCCAACCATACAAATCATAAGTGTTCACTAGCTATCTGGTTGAACTTAGTAGCCTTAGTTATCCAAATGGCCAATATTCCTAAATAGTGAGTCATGCAGTTACAAGATCGTTGTCTTCTTAACTCATACTTGTGTGTTATTAGTATGTATGGTTAAGTGTGAATAAGACATACAATGTATATTTTTATAATTATTTTTAAGATATTTTTATCTTAATGACTAGATGAGGGAATGAAGGTTTAACAATTAATTATCTAACTAATTAGCTAATCTAGTAACTAACTATCCTAATGTGGAGTAACTTTTACCACTTGCTGTACACATCTTGAACTAGTGGTAACACTATTGAATTACCAAGTGGCTATTACTAGGCAGATTAAATATCCATTGCTGGAATTACCAAGCATTAACATGTTATGTTTGAAGTGGTCATACTCATGTATTTATGTGTAATAACATTAATAATATTAATTACTTAATTACTTATGGTAATGCAAAATGCAAGCAAAGTAATGTTAATCTAGTTTAAGTGCTACAATGGCTATAGGAAATCTCAAATTTAGTGTCGCCATGGCAATGTGTTCAAGTACATGGGCATTTGAATAAAACTCCATACACTCTCTTAGATCTACACTGCATTCACTTAGAGAGAAAATATTCCAACTTTAGAGAAAGGAAACTGCAAGAGTTCAGCTAAGACTATGATTGAAATGTGTCATAAATGTGAGGGATGCATATATTTATATAGGCAATAATTGCATCATTGTCAACATATTTGCATCAATGCATCCTACCATGCATTGACAGGGATACGTCGATGGGGATCCATCGATGTAGCCTGTCTTATTGATGTTTCATCACTTAGCTGAAAAGAAGAAATAGAGGTGATTATGGTGGCTCCTATCATGCAATTTGAGTTTTAGGAACTTCCTACTTGGGCCACACAATTGTTGCAAACCTGTCGAGGTTACTTGGTAGCATAATCAATGGATACTCTTAATGGAGATCAATTGATGATAAGGTTGTTTTAAGATGTTTAATGATGAGGAGGTTGCAGGTAGGCTAGGCCATTTGCTATTATTTGTTACAATAGGAGTTGGGGTTAGAAGCATCTGAAAACCTTGTTAACAAGAGTTGAGACTTCATTGTTGGGTAGCCAACCTATAGTTAACTTAAGGTTAGATTGAACATTTGAAATAGAAATATAATATTACATCAAAAATAAGTACAATCTTTTCTTGTTACATTTATTGTTAACCACTTTTTTGAGTGATATTTACCTTTCAAAAAATAAATGTAATGTCTATTAAATGATCCTTTAGATTGTTGACTATAATAAACCATGGATTCCAATTTTATTATTGTTATTATTTTATATGCATGTAAATGATAAATGAAGGTTTCCTTTATATAAAGAAGTGACCTCACAAATAACATTCCTTGTAAAAGAAGATTTACAAGGCTAAATGCAAATGGGTTCGCCGGATTCGAAACCGTCCGTACGTACGCATAGTAATCACGATAGCAATTCGCAACAAAGAAAAAATCAAAAGTACAAAACAACACTTCACCAAGAGCAAGCAATCTGCAATGGTGCAAAAAGAAACGGCTGCCATTCCTGCCCACTCAACGTAAATGTTTCGTTGTGCTTTCCGCCTCAGCCGTTGCACCTGCTGCTGAGCACTTAGAACATCTTCATAGCGTCGTGTCGGCGCCAAGCAAATTTGCAACTGCCCACAAAGAAACTCGTACTAACCTACAACTTTTCAAATGCCAAGCAACACACATGGATAGAAACCTACACTAATTCAATGAAATGGATGATTTAAACATAACAGATAGAAATATTATATCAACATGTTTATAATCATTCAATAAAGCATTCCATGGTCTTATAATATTTCTATCCATGATATTTGTAACTATACATTTTCAATTACGCAAGTTTGTACATTGATCATTTTTGTTGTATTACAACATGTTTATAATCATTCAATAAAGCATTCCATGGTCTTATAATATTTCTATCTGTTATGTTTAAATCATCCATTGAATTAGTGTAGGTTTTTGTTGAGATTATCTGTTATGGATACCATCATTGCAACCTAGTCAGAGCTACTCAAAACAAGGGGCAAATGCATCATTATGAAGGGGCAACTTGAAATAGCCTAAGTTGAGAACCAACGCTTGGCTATGGAAGTTACTGAACTGAGAACCCGCCTCATTGATCTTGCGCTACTTAACTAAGTAATCACATGGGATAAAGCTTTCTAATAGCTTCAGGCCAAACTCAAAGAGGCTAAGTACACCAAGGAGTCAATAGTCTTTGACAAGTCCTTGGCCAGTGCCACAATGTACAACATCCAGAAGGGCTTGCTCCAGACTCATCAAGAGAATGAGGCCCTAACCGTAAAAAATCATTGTCTATGAAATGTTAATGTGAAAAAACAATAAATGTTCAAATTTATCCATCAATAGCAAGAGCAGCTTACCATCATGAATACTAAATTGAGGAGGTTGGTAGCAAAGAACAGAAACCTCTCAATGGAGGAAGTCCGTGCCTTGCGCCAAAATCTATAATCGCAACTACTAACTAGAAAAAGGATAGGTGGGATTATAGAAAGAAATTAATGAGAATCACATTCAATTGGTGAAGGAAAAAGTAAATGAGACCCTCCAGTAACTCCAGCAAAGAGGCAATGTGTAGCAACCTATCCTTGATGGGCTGAATACATACAATAAGGTTAAAATCTGCATGAAGGAGCTGTAGATCAAAGAAATGGCCAAGTATATGAAGCTTGTCAACCTTTGATATGTAAACCTAGTGATGCTGACTACCAAAAGGCCATGGTTAGAATTTGAGAAGTAGATGGCTAGCTCATACTTGTTGTACGAGGCAAAGTACAAGCACCATAAAGAGACTAAGCAAAAGCTTGAGACTGCAAATGTGGAACTCAAGGTTCTCAAGGTAAAGCTCACTAATCAGAGATCAACAACTAAGAACTTGGCTAAGTGAATGAATGACTACCAAGAGCTACAAAATGCACTCAAGGCATTCGACATCGAATGTAAATAGTTTGCTACTTGGTTTGTCAATATGAAGGAGTTGTTCCCTATAATGCCCTGTCCGTGGGATATTCCCATTCTGGCCCACATTGGTGAAGTAGCGTAGACTATGAATGATCCCAAAAGTAAGAAGGAGAAGATGAAGGCATTATTAAATGCCTTCCATGTTCCACAAGAAGTTGCATTTGCAGTAGAACAACCACAACAATTGCCTCAACAACTACATGAACCTAAAGTAGGAGAAGGTCCTTCAAAACCTTAGGAGCCTCCACCACCTTGAACCATTTGATTTTCTTCATCATCTTCTACGCATTTGAGAAGTTGTGTTTGTCATTTTTTCTAGTGTTCAATTTTGTTTTTTAGAACACCAATTTTTGTAATAATGAGAAATTCATATGCTTGCACACTTAGTTTTTATTGTGTTTTATTATGTTTGTTTTATGTATATGTAGTTATTCAATAATCCCATACCTTCCCAAAATTTTGTAAAGAACTCGAGGACGAGTTTTCATTCATTCGTCGGGGTATGATGAGTCATCATAGGTGGCCCACATCGACAGGATGTCATCGATGCAACCTCGTCGATGAGATCTTATTGACGTGATCCCGTCAACATAGTGTATGACACGTTGATGTGTATCCATTGACATGGCATCCTATCTCTGCTTATAAATGTGTGCCTACCCACTACATTTATGGTAATCTTTTCATAGTTGTAGTGAATCTCTTGGAGTTTTTCCCTTTGAAAGATAGAATATTTTCTGAGTGCCCACAATAGAAGTCAAAGAAGTGTACGGATCTTTACTCAACCATTGATGTACCTAAGCACCTTAGTGCAAATGACAATAAAGGTGAGCTTTTCTCAAAAATGTTGCATCACTTGGAATAGAATAATGTTTTATTTATGCATTTAATATTCATGCAATTTACTTTAATGTTTCTAAGTAATTAATTAATATTAATTAAATAACAAACATAAGGATGACCACTTCGAGCATACGTTTAACACTTGGTAATCCTAGTAATGCTTGGTAACCTAATGGCACTATAATGTATTCAAGATGTGTTTCGAAAGTGGGAATGAATGCTTATGTTAGAATTAGTTAAATATTAGCTAGTTATTAAATTAATTAAGCATTTAATTACTTTATTCTTGTTCTTAAGCAACTTAATTCATAAAAGATAAAATGATAAACATCATGTGCCTCAATTACACTTAACCATATGATTTCACTTCACAAGTGGAATTGAGAAGACAACGATTGCAATGGTTAGATTCACCTCTTAGAAATTGGTGTACTTAGAAAGCTAAAGTCTATGGAATTCGACCGAATCCTTGAGTGAACGCTAGTGATTTGTATGGTTAGATGTAGGGTATACTCGCTACTCATTAGATATATTTTGTTTATTTTAATTTATTTGATAGATCATTTGGAGTAAGGGTAAGGTGTTTGTTTTCCATGTTGTAATATCTGAGTTTGAGTATGAGCTTGGATACATCCACTTGTAAATAGTTTAGGCTTTCATTCATTCAGTAACCACATGTTTGTTCCAAAAGGTATGTTGATACATAGTAAAATATATATTTAGCAACTATGTCATTAACATAGATAGTCAACCATAGTAAGCTATTGTTAAATCTTATACCTACCTTAATGGTTTGCCCATCATATATGGAATAAAGGCACCAAGATGATGTTGATGAAGCTATAATTTTAATCTTAGTTTCATTAAGATTCAAATTTATTGCATTTGATGTAAAAGCACCTAAGAGTGTAAAGTAGTGGTTAGAGGACATCTCTTAAAATGAAGCTTGTGAATTAGATAGTGTTGGAAGCCATTGATATCCTTGGAATATATTAAACCAAGTTCACAATTTCCTTTTACATAATGTTTTTTTAACTATTGCTCACTGAAAATCAAATTTGTAATGCATAGTTATGAAGCAACACCTTATCATTATAATTCATATGTTATTACATTGAAAATTATATCGATCTTGCCATGCCATAAAGAAACACATAGAAAAATTTGTATGAACTAGCTTAGTTATATATTTAACATATATACCTATAATTTGGCCAATAGAATCTTGCAAACATGGAATTGAAGTTTAGTTTATTTATTATATTAAAAATTACCAAGTTTCCATTTTACCAAATTCTATGTATTTTATAATAGTTTTGGTTATATCACTATGATTGCACGATGAGAAGATAACTAATTCTAAGTTGAGTCATAAATCTTGTATTGTAAAATATTTTGAATTTTATTTTGGTGCATTGCAATAAAAATACATAAACATACAAACCACAAGATGGAGCAAATATGTTGGTGTTATGATGAAACAAATAGGCTCTTATTTAATACCTTTTCTCTCTAGTGTTATGACCGAATATTATTTAGTTTTACTATAAGCTTTCCCTAAAGAATTATGGAAAAAATACTATTTACAATGATTAATTTATGTATGATAGTTGGTCTTGCCCTAAAGAATTATGAACAAAATATTATTTTATCAATATCAATTTATTAATGGTGGTCGGCCTCTCGCCAAAAAATACGAACAATACCAATTCGCAATGGGCGCAAAAACATAACTTCACTTTTCACCAACTACACCAACTACAAAACAGGAACAATGCAAACTTATGCATCAAAAGAATCCGGAAGCGAGGAGGAATCAAGGATTTGTGATTTTGAATGTGTTTGGGTACGTGTGCCTCAAGAAAAAGTGGGAGGGGACATGAGAGAAAATTTAAATATATTAGTTTTTTTAAAAATTAAATCTCATATATCATAAAAATATATTATAAAATATAGAACAAGTACAATGTAAATCCAAAATATTGTTAATGCTTAAAAATTGCACAGAAGATTGCAATATCACCATTAAATTGAAGCAAGAAAATTTGCAAAGGTATGGTGGGCATTGAATCCATTTCCTTACTCAGGAGCCATAATCTGGCCAAACGTATAATTTCTGCAACAACCAAAATGACAACAATAAAATGAAACCCTTTTGTTACTCAATCCAATATTTCCATTAAGGCTCAAGCCCCAACCAAATTTATAACAAATCAAGTCTACTAATACTTTTGTTCAACAATTGTAAAAAAACACAACTTGACTAAACTAGGCACAGCCGGTAACTCACCTCACCTACAATGATTGAAAACCTTTCAGGTTGAAAAACCAACACTAGTCATGATGAAGGGAAAAGTAAAAACAAATTACCATGAACCTGCATATTCGTTGCTTTATAAGCAAACAGATTTTTAAAAAAGTTGAACAAGCATCCATACGTCATCATGTTCATGACCCATGACCCATGACGATACCTTGTTTTGTTTTTTCTTTTTTCAGCAGAGATATGAGAAAAAGAGCAAAAACCAACAATGAAGAAAAAACACGCGTGAATGTGTAAGTCATGGCGGAACCTTTGACGCTCCCAAAGGGAGGCGAATCCATGCAAATGCAATGTTTTCCTCGCACGCCCCGTCCAAAACTTGATTTCTGTATGACCCATACTTGCCCCTTCGGCCTTCGGTTACCATAGTAGCCCTTTCATGATTTCCGTGTGTTTGTTTATTCATTCATACTCCCTTGTTTTCTGTGGTCTGTCTCATGCCGATGCCATGAATCTTGATTGCTTGCTTGCCCCTTAACAATGAAATGAAATGATGTGAATAATTTCCTAAGTTCTACTTAGTGCACAAACAACACAGTCCCTAACAATGGTGCCAATGATGAGTGGTGAGGTACCCCTACACTCAACCATATGAATATGAGTGTTTCACACACGATCCGGTCGAATTCCAAGGACTAAGTGCCTATGTGCCTTCGTGGAACAATAACAGGTTGATTAATCATTGTCTTCCCAAACTTACTTGTATGTCATAGTTGTATGGTTAAGTAAGCTTGAGGTATATGATTTTTATGGTTTTTTATGTGTTTTATATTCTGCGCTAATAAGGAGGGGAGAGAGAAGTAACTAAGTAACTAATCTAATTTAACTATTCATTAACTAAGCTCTAAGTACTCTTAACACCAGTATTAGTTCCCACTTGCTGTACACATCATGAACCAGTGCAATGCTGCTGGGATTACCAAATGCTAATCATTACTAGGTTACCAAGCGCTACATGCATGCTCAAAGTGGTCATACTAAGTGTATTTAACTAAGAGAGTTGTAGGGTAAGAGAAATCATTAATTAACTATGAAAGCATTAAATAATAATTATCACTAATTAATCTATTCTGTATGCTATAAGGTTTATCATAAAGTTCATTTTTATTTCTGTACACAAAGTGTGCTCAGGTACACAATGCTCAAATAAAAATCCATTCACTCTATGACTCCTACTGCAGGCACGCAGAAATAATTCTAACTCTGGAGGTAGAAAATGGCAAGAGTTTGGATAAGGGACTAATTCTTAACTATGGAAACTAAAGACACTGCCTCTTATTTATAGATAATGAGATAACCTATGATATTAGGTATCCGATATCGCATGGTTGATCCGATATCGTGGATGCGATATCGTATACAGGATATCATGGTTCATCAACCATGCTCTTCCCATTATGATTGGGAAGTTCCCTTATAGTTCTTGACTTGAATCAGTAGCAAATTAGCTAGATACAACGATCCACAAATAGTGATGAGAATGTCCTCCACTAGTCCTTATGGGATAGTGATGGACTGGTTGGCCAACTCTAAACGAATGTTACTCTTTTTTAGTGTAGGTAGGTTCCAGGCCTTGTACATTTCTTGAGAGATTAAGTTAACACTAGAACTTGAATCCAAAAGAACTTTTCAAGGCTCATTCCTAGCGATTTGTAAATATATAAGAGGACTTCTAGGATTAGAGAATTTTCTAGAAAGATGGCCATCTTTAATCCAATTAGTAATGGCATGAGTCAACATGACTGTGTGCATTGGATGCAATTTTTGGTTTGAAGGAAGCTCCAAAGATTCAAACGATGGTGAGGCAATTGGACAATTAGCCACTTGTGGTTGTAAAAACTTGGTTGGACTGTTGATTCTAAAGAAGGATCTCTTCTTTGTGTGACTATCTAAACCAGCAGTAGGTTGAGGAGTAATAGCCCTTGTAACGTTATGTTGTTGCAGCTAAGTAGGAAGCTCACCCTACATAGTTAGAGCAGGTGGTAATGGATCTAATGGTGGAAGAGGTTTGGTCAGATGATAAGGATAGTAAGTTTGTGGAACATCACTCTTAGGAGAAGTAGTTCTATAGTACTCGTGGATCTAGTAGTGAGGCTGAGGAGAAACGTGACTAGTGGAGTCACGTGGAGAGATTGGCTACTACACGTAGTACCCATATGGGTCAGGTTGACGATAAGGATATTGTTGATATGGTAATGGCATTTCCCATGATTGTGGATGTTACCATTGTTGATATCATTTTGTTTTGGTGAAGCTCCACTCAGATAATACGTCAAGGGTTGGTGTAACTGCCTTGGATTACCTTGAGGATAAGGTAACCTTCTGGGGTGCTTGTCATTTCTTTAATCGTGGGTTTAATGCATACACCCCAAACTCTTGCAGATGTGAGACTACTGGGCAACATCCTTTACTATGGTCATATTAGCATATCTCACATTCACCATCATTGTCTGTGTTCAAATCCACAACCTCTTCAATGATGGCAACTTTGCCCTTACCTTTGTTACGTGAAGACTCAGCTTCTTTCTTTTTTCTTCTCTCTCGATCACTACTTTGCTCTTTAGACTCCTCGACTATTTTTAGAACAGTTTGAAATTTATCATCTAGGGAGTTCCACATTTGATCTACCTTTGCCGATACATCTAATGCAAATTTTTGAATGGGCAAAGTCTTCCTATTCACCATCTCTTCGAGTGGTGACTCTTCTTCATCTTCACACAATCTAACTTCCTTCTTTCAGAGGGAAGGATCTCGATTGTATTCCTTCACACTTTCTCTTTTCCTTAACTCACATTTCTTGTTGGCAACTTGCTCTAACAATATTTGTATTTGATGGGCTCTGAGCTTAGATAGCCTTTCTTAGGCATAAATCCCAAGGGTTCTTCACGTTTTGTACCTAAGCCCACCCACGAGATGGCATAGTTGTTTCCTTTGCGAGTAACCATGGCTAGGGCAATGATGTAATAATATATAATATTGGCCCATGGTAGCATCCAAGGGTTTGTGTCCTCCTTCTTTCCATCTTTGGATTTGCCTATGCAAGTTGGACACTTAGAAGTATGTTTGATACTTATCATTGCGTAACTCTAACATGGTACTCCATTGACGAATGGATTTTGGTTCTAAGGATCAGTACCAACTTTCTACTTCCATGATCAATGTCCATGGAAAAAACTTTAGTTTTTGCCACTCATTTTCTATATTTTACAAGGCACATGCCTTGTGAAATGCTTGTAGATGGTTTTGAGGATCAACATTGTATCCCCCTTCAAATTGTGGGATGTTGTTCATGTCTAGTCTTTTGATCCTACTGTCCTTCTAGTGTCTTGTTGGAATCCTAACAGCCTCTATTATGTCTAACATACTTTGGGTGGCGAGTAGGGGTTCATTGTGATTATATTATCTATGCCTTCTATGATGCCTATTTTGTTCTTTACTCTTCCTTCTTTTGTGATGTGTTTCTCTAGAATGCCCTCATCCCCTTTCTCAACTATTTTTTCTATGATCTCTATTTCACTTACCATTGTCCTAATGGTCTTTCCCTTTGCGATTGCATTTAGATCCTGAAGGAGAGGGGGAAGGAGATGATGAAGGTGAAGAGGAAGAAGGATTGGCACCGTGATGGTGTCTGTCACTTTCTCTTTGGTAGTCTCGGCCTTGGTCATGATTACAATCGAAATTTCTATCAATGTCACGTGTTCGTGTTCTTTTTTTTTTGGACTCTTTGTGTCTGTTGGTATCAGAACCTAGGTTATGAATAGTTAAGTAAATATTTTGATACCAACTCCTTGACCGAAGTCAATGAGAGGAACATCGTTTTGTGGAAAACCTCCCGAGGTAGGTTCACCATCCTCGTTTTCACCTAGGACATACGAAACATCTTGAGACCACTTTCCCTTCATAGATTTGTAATGTCTTTCCTTTTGTAGGTCCCTTTGGTGTTGTGCCTCCATGGGTCGATACTCTCTCGAGTCATGTTCATGCATAACATACTCTACCTATAAGTGCTGCATACCAATTTGTGTGAGAGCATGAAGAAGCATGCTTGGGACTGAGTGATCGAGAGGTAATACTATGTTACCTTCTAAATCACACCAACAAAGTTGTTCATCTTAGTGGAGGATAAAGGTAAAGTTTGATATATGATCATCAGGATGAGCGTATACCATGCAAAAATGTTGGGGCACTGGCGGGTCATCATGTGTACTACGTCTTCGATTGTTCATTTTGTCGGACCTAGTTGGTGAAGCACTTTCATAAGAAGAAGGACACGTGATTGATTATTCAGTGTGCAATACTATTTTTCAATGATTGTAGGATAACTAACCCTAAGGGTTTGCTCCAATGATGGAAAGATTTTCTAAGTTCTAATCAGCACACAAACAACCAAATCCTTTACAATGGTGCCAATGATGAGTAGCAAGGTACCCCTACACCCAACCATACGAATATGAGCATTACGCGCTATCTGGTCGAACTCCAAGGATTAAGTGTTTATGTGGTTACACAGAACAAGGATGGGTTATGCAATTGTTTTCTTCCCAAGCTTACTCATAAGGCACGATTGTATGGTTAAGTAAACTTGAGGTATATGATTTTTATTCTTTTTATGTTTTATGCTCCTAGTGCTTGAAATGGAGAAATAAAATAATTGAGTTAACTAATTTAATTTTACTAATTAACTATGCTCTAATTAGTCCTAACACCAACATCTGTTCCCACTTGTCGGACACATCCTGAACTAGTGTAACACTATTGGGATTACCAAATGCTAGTCATTATTGGGTTACCAAGTGTTCCACGTATGCTCGAAGTGGTTGTACTAAGTGTGCTAATTCATTGATAATTAACAATTCAATAAAATAACATTAATTAACTAATGAGAGTACTGAATAATAGTAAATAACATTTAAATGAAATAATTAAGCTATTCTAAATGTTGCAAGGCTTATCACAAAGTTTGTCTTTATTTCTAGACACAAGGCGAAGAATTTTTTAAGTGTCTTAATTCTGCTTCCCCTTCACATGTTATCGACAAAATCTCATGTGATGGTACCACCATTACTGATCACAATAGTATCCTCTCTTTTCTTAAGAACCACTACAAAACCCTTTTTGCACTACCCCAATGGACATCTCTTCGTTCAAGGCTGCCACCCCCGATTATCCTTGCCTTATTAATCTCACTATGCTACAAATTCTTGACACTGATACCACTCTTGCGGAGCTACAGGAGGCTTGTTCCAAGTTAAGTTGGGGAAAGGCTCCTGGTTATGATGGTTTTCCTATGGAATTTTTTCAAAATCATTGAGATTTGGTGGGAAAGGATCTTTTGCAAGTCATTAACGAGGCTCTCTTAACTAGTTCCCTTAGGCCCAATTTAAATCAAGGAGTAATTCGTCTCCTCCCCAAGTGTGGGGATCTAACCGATATCTCCAGTTGGCATCCCATAACTCTTCTCAATGTAGTGTATAAAATTTGGGTGAAGTGGCTTGCCTTATGGCTAAACAAAATTCTTGGCCAAATCATATCTCCCCAGCAAACAAGATTTTTTCCTGGTAGATATATTTTAGACAATGTGGTTGTGGCATGGGAAGGTCTCAAGTAGGCTAAGGATGATGGACAAGATATTCTCCTTGTGAAACTTGATTACACCAAGGCTTATGACAACATTAAGTGGGATTTTATCTTGCAGACTATAATCAAATGTGGTTTTGGACCTAAGTTCTTACATATGGTGAAATGCTTATTCTTAGATGCTACAGCAAGAATTGCCACTACCTTGGGCATTACCTCTCCCTTTCCAATACATAGGTCTATGCCGCAAGGTTGACCTATCATCCCCTATCTCTTTATGATCGCATCAGACTTTCTTTTTCATCAAATTAACCTAGACATTCAAACTAAAGTTCTCACTAGGGTCTGCCTTTCTTCCTCTCAACAACAGCTTCTCAATATGCACTTTGCCGATGACTCCTTTTTTCTAGTTCAAAACACAGCCACCAATTTGCACCACCTCTTATCAAGGGTGGAGTAATATTGCACACTCTCAAGTTCCACAAATAATTGGAATAAATCCTCTATTTATATCTTTAAGGGAAATTAAAAACATATGACCAACTATAATTGGAAGCGGCTTCAGGATCAAGACATCATTAAGATTTTGGGAATCCCTTTTTGTTTTAGAGGTTCAACATCTATTCACTGGGAGCAGGTTATTTATCAAATTCAAAAGAAACTCAACAAATGGAAAACTAAACCCCTCAAACTTGCGGGTAAATACCTTGTATGTAAGTCCATATGCACATCCACCCATGTGTATTACTCTTCATGTTGGGCCCCCTCCCAAGCTACCTACCAAAAGCTAGAATAGTTATTCTGTGACTTTATGTGATCCTCCAAGGATTCTCAGAAAGGATTTCATTGAGTCACTTGGAATATTATTACTCTTCCTAAGAATAAGGGTGGATTAGGTCTTTTGAATTCCTATAAGCAAGGAATTACCCTGGTTGCTAAGTGGTTGGTACAACATTTAGATGCCTAAGATATTATAGGGACCCTCCTCCAATTTAGGATTCATCAAGCATTTCCTAAAAATAAGCCCTTTTGGAAAGGCATCCATTTTGTCAATTGGATCCTTTCCCCCCTCATTATCATTCTTCCCAGATCTCATGTTTTCAAAAGTATCTGGAGGGCCTAGAAAATTCTACACACTCACATTGACTGGACTAATGTTAAGATCAACCCTACTATCCTCTCTAGAGTGTGTTCGTGCTGGTTACCTCTGTTGCCTGCTCCCCTTGATATCACAAATGCTAAGGTGGCTACCTCGTGGTATTAGAAGGGTGTTATTTCCTTGAATTGTCTTAGGCTAGCTAGTTGTTGGATTCTGAGGGTTGAGTTTAACACTTTGTATGGGGAGTCGGCTGTAATGAACCATTTCCTAGTTCATATTTACTCTTTTCTCCATGGTCATTGGCAACTTGATGTTACAGTGCAAAGCCTTTTTCATGGCCTTCAATGGCTTAATGGGGTTAAACTCTTGCCCTAGTCGCCATCTATCCCCTTTCATCTCATGCATGACCCATCTAAAGTCATTCAACATTGCAATAAGTATTGGCATAAACAAGAGTCAGTAACATTTTGGATCCCTCTCTTCCAACATATTTGGAAACTTCCAACCCTCCCCAAAATTAAGCAGTTCCTCTGGTGTCTCCTCCACCATGGTCTACCTATTGGAAAATGGTTAGAATATCTAGGGATTCCCAATCCCAATTGCCCTCTATGTGGTGGACAAGATGACTTTCTCCATGTATTTTGGCATTGTCCCTTTGCTCAACATGTGTGGCAGTGGGCTTCCAAAGCTTTTCCATCATATAAGCCATCTTAAGAGGATGCCATATTCGGATTCTTGAACATTACTTCTGCTAATCTTAATTTTTTGTAGAAAGTTATTAGGCCTACTATTTTATATTATATTTGGAAGCGAAGATGCAATGTTCTATTTCAAAAGATAGATTATTCTAATAAATGTTTGTTCACCAGGTTGGAGAAGTTGCAGATCTTTCACCTCACCCATTTTCAACTCACATCTCAAGCATCCAAGTTCAATCTAGATAGTCATCAATTGGTTCATCTCCTGCAACTATGGGAAAGACCTGTGTGTTCTAGTTACACTTAGCATCAGTAATCTTTGCAAGGAATCTTTCCCTTTACATTATGTGGAGTCACCATTGGAACTCTCTCTATCCTTAATTGAGAGCTCTTTTCCTCATCTAATTCTACATCATTCTATTTTGTAACAAGCTAGTATGTGTGGACATTTGGTTGTGCCCCAACTTGGGTTTCCTCCTTTAATACTTGTTTATTTATGAGGCATTTCTTGAGTTTCATTCACAATGCTCTCAGATTTCCCTTCCCCTTAACCCTATGACTTATTCAAGTTGTTGTAATTGATGCATCTTTAATTTCAATAAAACTTCTTTTAGGGGT
>MNCI01021461.1:300055-322977 GCA_015680685.1 Gnetum montanum
AAATTAAAATTAAAATTTATTTGGTGCTCTAAACAGAAGGAAAATTCAGCCACCGTCTCCAGACAGAGGTTAGACGTCCCAGAAGAGGCCCTGATCGCTGCTCAGTGTCAGCTACACCTATGATGGCAGCGACCTCCTCCAGCATAATCTTTTATATTCAGTCAAACAAAGTATACAGAAATTTTGTATGTTGTAGAAATAAAGGAAGATAAGATAAAGCACCGAGACACAGTTTACATGAAAATAAAGTAACGTACAAAACCCAAATTTAAGATAACCTCATATAAAAAAAAGACAGAAAAAAAGTAGATAGACGGTTGCCGCGATCAAATTATACTCGATAAACCAAAACTAAATTGCAAGGATCCATGAAATGGATAAATTTTTCAAAATCAAAGCACAGATTCAGATAAAATGGAATTCAAAGACGGAATCCTTATTAGAGGAAAACCTCGGAAATTAAAGTAAACCGTCAAGATCCTCGTTACTCATGCGAAGATCTGAACAAGGTGATCGGAACAGAAAATCCTACTCAAAGTCCTGATTCAAAAAGAACGATAAACATATTTTGCAATCGATTACAGGATTCAAAACGCGGACAGCAAAACAGAGATAAAAATCCAATCAACTGAATCAAAGAAAAACAAGGAACAGAGAAAGATGCTCTTAGAGAAAATAGGTGCTACCCCCTCTGGCCTGAGAAACCCGTCCTCTGCGCCTCCAGATCTACATCTCCAGACTACCTCCTCCTCTCTCTTTATAGTAGCCCTGAGGGAGACAACCCTAACCCTAAACCGCTAGCTGTCTTTACCACGTATTATTTTTGCTTTTTTCCGGATTTCTGTTTATTGGTCATTGCTGGTTTTTGCTCTTTTTCTCATATTGCTGCTGAAAAAAAAACAAAAAAAAAACAAAATAGGATCATCCTCATGGGTGGAAGCTTGTTCGATGATTTAAAATCTCTTTTTTTATGGGCCAACGAAGCCCACCAACACATGAACAATGGCCATGTGCAAGCTCATGGCGCTCTATTTTTAAATTTTAAATTTTAAATTTTTATTATATATATATTATTAAACTCATTCAAACAAGGCCCTATGCCTAGCATGGGTGAGGTTGGCCTCAACAGCAACATAGTACTGCCTTTAGAAGCATTGAACATGATACAAACTTCCCTAAAGGAAATGCATTTGGACTAGGTTCAGGAAGGGTATCATGTGACTCAACACATGTCTAGACCCTACGAACCCACAAAGGAGTAGATGAGAAGAGATGCTACCATGGAGATCAAACATATACATAACAAAGGGAAGCAAACTAATACTGCTATTATCATAGAAGAACTTAATGCTAATCAATTCATTTCAGAACATCTCCACCAGAATCATGAGGATCCATCAAAGACACCTATTATCAATCTAGAGGAACCTATCAAAGCCCAACTCCATTTGACTCTAGTAGAGACACACAAGGGGGATGCTACTGAATCAAGATAGAAGAATGAATCTAGGCCAAGGGTTCCTCCTAAATCTTACAGAGAGACATACAAGAGTCATGAAAGGAGAACCAGTTAACACCGTTCTTTTGCCACCTCATCTACCTCATCATGATCGTTAGAGGATTTTGATAGAAGAAAACATAAGTATCGAGACTTTGATAGGAAAGAAAGGCAAGCTCATGGTCATCATGATAGATATTCAAAGCAATTTGATTCTGAAGATGAAAAACAAGAATGTAGAAGATGAAGAGATAGAAGAGAGGATCAAGAAAGGCATGAGCACAAAAGGGGTCACTATTATAATAGAGCATACAAACCTGACCATGATGATGAACCCCTTATGGAAACCTGAAGTATGATCAATATTCAAGAAGTTGTCAACATACCAACCAAGCACATGAGAGATAGCCAAATCAAACAGCTAGATAAGAATAATATGCCATGATTTGAATGTGGTTACAATGTTGATCCACAACATTACCTTTAAGCATTCCACAAAGCTTTTGTCCTTCAAAACATAGAGAGTGATTGGCAGAAATTGAAGTTATTTCCTATAACACTTGTGAAGGAAGCAGAAAGCTAATATAGGTTACTAGAACCTAAATCCATCAAATGTTGGAGTACCATGCTTGAAATCTTTAATGAGAAAAATCAAACCTATTCATGAGTATCAAATATACAAAAATAAATCCAAGGCTGGAAATAAGGGAATCATGAAACCCTTGATGTGATAATGGGCAGATATTATTCATTATTACATAGATTCCCAAGCCATGGATTTTCATCAAAGGAATAGCTTAGGCACATCGTAGATGGGCTGAGAAGTAAAACCAGAGAGACCCTTGGAATTTACACCTAGGAAAGACTATTAGAATTGACCACCCATCGTATTCAAAGATTGATTGACCAAGTGGCAAAAGAAGAAGGTGAACTCAGAAAAAGGGAATTAGTTGAAGAGTACAATAGGGATCTATCAATAAGAAAGAGAGATGCACATGTGTGTGATACCTAAGAGGAATAAATCTTGAACTAGGAAATCTGAAAAGAGATGCTACTGATTCAAAAATCTATTGTTGATGTAGTAGCATAGGTAGAAACAATGTGCAACTTAGTCAATGAAAGGTGTACCATAGCATTAAAGATTATGAAGGAAAGAGTAGAGCAAGCCTTCATAAAAGGAAAGACAAAACAAAGAAGAGAGAACCTAGATGAAAAGGCAAAGTTGCTTCAGTAGCTGAGGTCTCAAATACTAGCTCTACATATGAAGAAGGTCGTACTATGTGTCAATACAAACATCCTAAGGGATGTTGCCCAGTTATGACACATCAGCAAGAACTAAGGGCATATGTAATTAATTTCAAGTTTGTTAAAAGAAAAATGCCCAAATAGTTATCTTATCCTCAAGGTAACTACTGATAGAACCTTCAACCAATGTACTATCCTAGTGGAGCTTTGTCATAGCCATAGGAGCAATATTATCAGCAATGGAAATAGCCTCAATCATGGGCTATGCCACCACCTCACCAATAATATCCATACCTATAGCTAGATTCATATAGATATTTTGTCCAATATCCAATATCGCTTGATCATGTCACTGCTCTAGCCCCACATTACTATTCAGTGGAATACCACAAATAATGCTACCAAGGACTAATCCCAACTCATATATATGCATCCGCCAACAACTAGACCTTCTACTCAACACTCAAATCCTATGCCATCAATGCCACCTCTTGTGATGCAAGGGTACTTTCCATCACAACCCTAGCCATAGAATGCTACAAGGGCAGTTAATACACATGAGAGGTGGGTTACTTATGAGTTTCAACCTAGGAAACAACCATTCTTTAGAAGAAGTCTAGAAAAGACTCAACAGTTAGGGAACACCTCTAATTCCATCCCATCCACATCAAGTTTTTTGTAATGTAATAAGCTTCTGACTTCATCAAGTTTAAATGTCATAACTATCATACTCACATAAATAGTAACTCATTGGATTAAGGTAGGGACTTTTTCATAGAAAAAAACTAATCCAAGAAGTCCCTTGATTTATCTTCGAATAGCAAAACAAAAATCATGTAAAGCTCTATTAGATTCTAGATCTGGAGTAAATCTGATATCTCAAGACAAAACCAAACCTAGAACATCCCACCAAGAAAGAAAAGTAACATTTGTTTAGAGGTTGCAAACCATTCAATCACAATTCCACTTGGATAGGTTGATGATGTGATTACTATGATCAATGGTTGGTCTTATCCTACTAATTTTCTATTCATTCATGTGGGGAAAAACAAGGGAGAATTTCCAATTATCATAGGAAGAGCTTGTCTTAGCACCATGGATGCTAAGCTTGGAATTCATGATTTGTCCTTCGAAATTTCCAAGGAAGATGAAACTAGAATCATACACAAAAAAAGGGTTCCATGTATCACAAACAACGATCATGGGTGCAATTGCGTGCAAAGAATTTGGACCATTAAACAAAAAGAGACTAAGGCATGTAATCAATGCATAGAAATAAGATGTGTGCAAAGTTGTCTATATGCAACAGCCACCCAACAAGAGGGCACCCAGTGGCTAATTACTAGTGAAGAAACCCAATCCAATAAGTACATGGAACTAAAAGAACAAATCATCAATATGTACATTGTAGAAATAAATAAGTTAAAATAACTAGGGAAAAGACACTCTTACCCTCAAAATAATTAGGAGAAAAAATAGACTGGGGACACTTGGAGATCCTAGCCATAATGGAATTCAAACCACTAGAATTAAAATCCCTACTATGCATTTTTGAACAACAAAAAACCAATGATTATCAATGCTAACCTAGATAAAGAGAAAAAAGAAAAACTACTAGAAGTCCTTAATAGATGGCCTACCACATTCATGTGGTCTTATGATGAGATCATAGGAATTGATTCATAGATTTGTCAACATAGAATCTACACTGATTGTAGAGTCAAACCAAAACATCAACCTCAATGAAGACTTAATCCTAAACTCAAGGAGGTAGTCAAGCAAGAATTGGAAAAGTTGCTAAAGGTAGAATTCATTTATCCAATTGCAAATAGTGAATGGGTAAATCCTTTGGTAATAGTTCCAAAGAAGGGAGGCAAAT
Organism: Gnetum montanum; assembly: GCA_015680685.1. Lineage (NCBI taxonomy): Eukaryota > Viridiplantae > Streptophyta > Gnetopsida > Gnetales > Gnetaceae > Gnetum > Gnetum montanum. Next base: position 304,678 of record MNCI01021461.1, read on the forward strand.
GGCACGTCTGCATCAACTTCTAGCTATTGAATTTAGCCACTTTTAAGGATAATTTCCCATTACCATTTGTTGATCAAATCTTGCACACAATTGCACAACATGAGTATTACAATTTCCTGGATGGGTACAGTGGATACAATCAAATCCACATTGCACCTGAAGACTAAGAGAAGACCACATTCACCAGTCCATGGGGAATATTTTCTTATAGATAGATGCCTTTTGGTCTACATAATTCACTAGAAACCTTCTAGATATTGGTTTTAAGAATCTTTTAAAATCAAATAGGCAATGATGTTGAAGTTTTATGGATGATTTTTCCATCTATAGCCTAGATTTTAAAGAAGCACTAGACTAGCTAGAGTAGGTACTCAAACAATGTGTTGAAACTAATCTAAAGCTCAATTGGCAGAAGAGCCATCTTATGGTCAAGGAAGGCATAGTGTTAGGACAAAAAATATTCCAAAAGGGTACTGAGGTAGATCCCAAAAAAATTAGAGTCATCCAAAACATTATTCAATAGCTATGAATAATAAAAGATGTAAGATCCTTTTTAGGCCATATGGGATACTATAGAAGATTTATTGAAAACATTTCAAGAATAGCCAAACCACTTGTAGAACTCACAAAGAAGGATGCACCCTTTGAGTGGACTGAGTTATGCAAAAAGGCATTTTAAGCCTTAAAGTAGAATTTAGATGAGACACTAATCTTCCAAGCTCCAGATTGATCAACACCTTTTCATATCATGGTTGATGCTTCCAATTATGCAATTGGAATAGTATTGATACAACTTGATTAGAAAAGACCATACTACATACATTGTGCTAGCAGGAGCATCACTAGGGCACAACTGAATTACACCACCATTAAAAAGAAGCTAACGGTCATGGTGTATATGCTTAAAAAATTTAGACATTATGTGCTTGGTTACTAGATATATGTCCACACCGATCATAGTGCCATCCAATTTTTAATGAACAAGCCAACAGTTAGTCCCAAAGTGATAAGATGGCTTGTGATTCTTCAAAAGTTTGACATAAAAATGATTGATAAAAAAAGGGGATAGAAAATGTTGTAGCTGATCATTTATCAAGGTTGAAATGGGATATAGATAACTAAGTAGAACCTTTGTTAGATCAATTTCCTAACAAGGAACTATTTACTAAAATAGTGAAGGTTGTAGATTCAATAGGGAAGTCATGGATCATAGAGTACATAACTTATCTCACAACATAAGAGCTTCCTATTATATGGAGTAGAAAAAAATGAGAAAAATTCCTTCATACAGGCGAATAGTACATGGAAATCAATGGCAACATGTACAAGATCTGTGCAAATGGACTTGTTAGATGGCATGTGCCAAATCATGACCAACATAGAGCTTTACAAGATGCCCATGAAGGTCCATGTGATGGTCACTATGCAAGGCACTAAATGATACTTAAACTACTAATGGCAGGCTACTTTTCGCCTACTGTATTCATAGATGCCCACACTTTTGCACAATCTTATGAACATTGTCAAAGAGATGGAGGAATTATAGCTAGATATGAAGGGCCACAACATTCAATATAGTTACCGGAGCCCTTTGATATTTAAGGGATTGATTTTATGGGGCCCATTCAACCAATGTCAAATGAAAAAGCATACATTATTGTGACTATGGATTATTGCACAAAGTGGGCAGAGGTAGCAACTGTGAAAGGCTATACAACAAAAACAGCTATCAAATTTTTTTAACAACATGTGGTAAATTGGTTCAGAGTACCCAGAATGCTAATATCAGACAATGAGACACACTTCACTAGTGCTACCTGTAAGAAACTCATGCAACAACTTGAGGTTAACCATAAATTAACAACACCATAACATCCCCAAGCAAATGATCAAGCTGAAGTCACTAACCATGAAATTACTAGAATACTTACTAGGACAGTTAGTAGGGTTTAGATGAGATTAGAGTACAAAATTAAAAAGTGCTCTATGGAACTATAGGACATCCTGGAAACTACGTATAGGGTACACCCCATATGAGTTAGTCTATGGCAAGTTACCGATGCTTCTAGTCTAGGTAGAGCTTTAAAATTTAGATACTACCAATAAACTTGACCTTGATTTAAGTTTTGCATAAAAGGAATGTCTAATGAATTTAAATCTTATAGATGAGAATTGGCTAGTAGTACCTATGGATAGTGAAGTCCACAAGCATTACTCCAAACTTAGGCATGATTCGTGAATAAGGAATGTCACCATACAACAAGGTGACAAGGTCCTCCATTACAATCCTAGTCATTTACCCCAAAGGCTAAATTTTAGACATTTTGGGAGGGATCATACATTGTGCACGTCACTTACCCATTTGGTGCCTTACACATTCAACATCCATCTAGCCCACATAAGCTTATCCTCATTAATATCCAACAAGTCAAACCATACTATGAATATTCAAAAGAATCTACACAACCTACCCACTAGTCTTCTACTTATTCTATCTTTCATTTACATGATTGTAGCAATAGTCATGGGGGTGTTGATCTCAAATCATAGGTACCTTACTAAAATTTCCACTTTCTTTCAATTTTTCACATTCTTTGACACTTTCTTATTCTTTTATACTTTTCCATTTTCTCAATTTTTCATATTCTTTTACATTTTTCATTCTTTAACAATTTTAATTATTTACACTTTTTCATAATTTTTTACTATCTTTTCCATTTCTTTCATACTTTGTTTTTAAATCCTTTGTAGATAATTTTGATTATTAATAAGACACATTGAATAAAGGCAAGATGTAGTCTAATAAGATGAAGATTTTTCTATGTTATCAAGTCATAAGAGACTGAGTATTTGCACAGTGAGCCCACATCATCCATCCATCCATTCCATTAATAACAGGTTCTTACCATTGTCATAATGATATTCTTTTCCATTATACAACTAAGAATAAACTTGTGATCATTATGTCTGGAACAAAGGGTGAAGAACCAAGTGGGAATGAAAAGGATGTGACATTAGGGGAACTTGTGGATTCCTTTTGGATTCTTATTGTGATTTCTATCATGTTACTAAGGTTGTATTATATCCTTGTAGATTTAACAAAAAATGGGAGTACAAGTTAAATAAGTGTTACCTTAAAAGGTTGGCACTAATAAAAAATAAAAGAGCACAAAATAAATTTCTAGGGGTTCCACTAGAAAGATATGTTACCCATGCCTAAAAGTTGGTGGCTTCTTAGAAATGTAAAAATAAAAATAAATTATCATGAATAAAACTCCTCTCTTAGACAATACGCCAAGTGAAAATACACCTTGTAACATTGATAGACTTGCGATTATAACTTCAAGAGATGAAATGAAGCAATGTCACTGGAATGTGGTCTAGACTTGGTTTGAATCTTGAATAGAAATACTAATGATTACTTTAACCACTAATAAAATGCAAGAATTCATTATACCTATGGTAAGACATCTCACGTCCTGATTTTTGCAATCCCTTCTAAGCCCATCTCATCTCACTGTTTGAGTAGTCATAACTTATGATTTTGTATAAATAACCCAATTTGGTATATTAGCATGTGTGTTTTGCTAAATAGGTATGCATTAAATTCAACTCCTTATGTGCCTAAGAACACTTCTGGGTGTGGTTATACAAGGGCATTAAGGGTTGGAGCCTACTTTGAGGAGGATCCACTTGTATAATTGTTGTATCTAATACTTGCCAAGTAATTCCACATCATCTTGAACCTTCCAAATATCAATAAACACTTGCAATATTAATTACACTTTTTCTTCTACCAATATGAATTTATTGCCCTTCTTACCCAACTTATGAACTTTTGTATCCCAAGATTCCTTCTCTATGCACTTCCAATGACAAATTTTTATAAAAATAAGCATATTTTCATCATTCAAACCCTTTGAGCCAACCTAAAACCTTCCTAACATTCAAGAGAATTAAATTTTTGCATTTGATCCTCATGAGAAATGCATTTTCTAGAGCTCTGATATTGAGTCACTGATATTAGGTCCCACAAAAGTATAAATATGTGGAAAGTTAGAATTTTTTTTTTTCATTCTTTTTCTTTTGAAGCAACGGAGATTTTTCAATTTTTCTTTGGTGAAATGAGCTCTAACCTCCTAGCTTTCCCAAGCCCTAACTTGATCAATATCACTCTAATTTTCATAATTTTAAAACCTATTTGATCACAGAGTGCTCAACTTAGTTGTGGGGGATGCTAGTGAGGAAAATCTAAGCTAGTTTTTCAAAAAACTCTAATTCTTGGAAGGTACTTTAAGGGTAGGTATGAAGAGATAATTGGAATTCTTAAGGAATAATCAAGCATACTAAAGCCAAAACACTCGATTAACTATCTTAAGGACTAATAACCATCACACATAGGGACAAAATGAGCAATTGTGAAGGGTTATGAAGAGATTGAGACCTATGGGGTAACTTTTTGAAAATTTTCCTAACTCTGCAATCTCAATAAACTAAGGACTTAATGAACTAAGGGTATGAGTAAGGTATGAAACCATTAAGAATATGTGGAAAAACTTTAGTATTTCTAATTCCTTAATGATTGCAAATGGCCCTAGGAAGATGAGGAGAACAAGGAGGACCTTCACAAGGAGCAAGCAAATGACTGAGAGGCTAGGTTAGAGGCTGAACTAAAGGACAAGCACCTAAACATGAGGAGTAGGAAGCCCAATCATTTAGCATTCATTAAGACACTCTTTCCATAGTACAATTGGCCTAAGGAGAGGAAAAAGCACCTTAAGAGCAAGGGAAACACCTCACGTTGTCATAGGACTACCTCTAAGCAATACAAGAAAGATCCATCTTGACCACAGTCATTGTGAAAATGGACTTTGACCTATTCATGGCATTTGTTCCAAAAGTGATCATGATGCAACTCCAAGCATCACTACTGTGGCATATCCTTTTAGATAGTGATGAATGGTATCTTGGGCAAACATATTAGTTTTGGAACAATAAGGAAGAGGGAACTATAGTCAATATTGGAGGAATTTTAGTTTCATTTTCAATCAAGGTAATTACTAAAGCTTTGAATATATCAAATGAAGGGGCAAGATTAGCATATCGGTCCACCTAATTAGATCTAGAAACAAGAAAATTATGGCTATAAAATGCTTATGGAAAAGAAGATAAAGACTACAATGAACTAACTCTGGAGGAGAGAATATACTTTAAAATTGGCACTTATCATTTGTTCCTAATAAAAGGACTCAATCGACTATCAACTTATGTGGCTAGAGGAAGTGCAATTCTAATGGAAAAATTTAATGCTAATCTTGCACAAATCTATTTTATTGAAATTCAACAGCAATTCGAAAAAAGGAATGCAAGGAAGCCAACACTTCCATTCCCTTATCTCATCAAGAAGCTATGAAAGTGAGCCAAAATCCTAGGATACACTAATGACATTCCCAGGAGAGCCCAAAATGCTTCATATGTTGAGTTGGTTAAACTAGCTCCACCAAGGAAAGACCATGGTGAGGAACAAGAGCAAGAACAAGAATAAGATCAACAATGAGATTAACAATAGGATTAAGAGCAAGCAGGGCCTAGTAGCCAACAACAAGGGTAGCAAGAATAGTAAGTTCCACAACCATCACCATGAGACTATAAACCATCAATGAGCCATCTATAGAAAATTATAGATAAATTAGCCAGGAAACAAAGGAAGAGGCTAATCTGTATAGATTTATTAAAAATTCCATAAGACCTATAGTCTTAGCTAATCCAGCAAGTGGACAGGCTTCACTATAGTCAAGAGGAGAGGTATGGTCACAACAAATCTCCAGGAATGTTGCATTGTTCCAAGTGATGCTAGAAACTAGAGAAGGAGCCACAATTATAGTAATATAGTACTAGGACATAACAAGAGTAGCAGAAGTGATCATTGCTCATATCAAAAAATCCTTCAACATACCTGTTGTACCACTAGCAGATCTAACTAGATCCAGAGACACTCAAATGTTAGCCAAAACATCAATGACTCCTACTGATCATGAAGATGCACTTGATTGACTACTGTAGATAGAGAAAGTAATGACAAAACTCTTTGACATCCCAAGTGATGTTACTGTAGTGTCATTAGAGTTAATTGCCACAAAGGAAAAACTAGTCATCGCAAAGACCAAGGAGGAGCATGTAGAAGCAAAAGTTCTAAAACTTCAAGAAGAACTCATAGTCCTAAGAGCTAAAAGGAGAGATCCCACATAATTTGTTGCACGTGACTAGATTGAAAAATTTAGAGAGTATCGATCCATGGAGGCACAACATCAAAGGGACTTACAACAGGAGAAACATCATAAATCTATGAAGGGGAACTGGTCGCAGGATGTCCCATATGTCATAGGTGAAAATGAGGGTGGTGAACCTACCTCAAGAGGTCTTCTACATAATGATGTTCCTCTCGTTGACTTCGGTTGAGGGGTTGTGTATCAGAATCTTCACTCAACTATCCATAACTCAGATTCTAGTACCGATGGACACAAAGGGTCCAAAAAAGGAACATGAACACATGACAAAGATGGACATTTTGATCGTAATCGCAATCGAGGTTACGATCACTGAAGAGAAGATAGCAAGTGCCATCATGATGACGGTCCTCCTTCCTCTTCACCTTCATCATCTCCTTCCTCCTCTCCTTCAAGATCCAAACGAAGTCGTAAAGGAAAAGACCCGAAGGATAATGGTGAATGAAACAGAGATCATAGACAAAACAGTTGAGAAAGGGGATGAGGGCATTCTAGAGAAACACACCACGAAAGGAGGGAGAGTAGGGAACAACATAGGCATCATAGATGCCATAGAGAATACGATCATAATGAACCCATACTCACTACCTAAAGTATGCTAGATATAACTGAGGTTGTTAAAATCCCAACAAGGCACCAAAAAGATAGTAGGATCAAAAGATTGGACATGAACGATATCCCATGATTTGAAGGGGGATACAGGGCTGATCCTCAAAATCATTTGCAAGCATTTCATGATGCATGTGCCTTGCAAAACATAGAAAATGAGTGGCAAAAACTCAAGTTATTTCCATAGACATTGATCACGGAAGTGGAAAGCTAGTACCGATCCTTAGAACTGGAGTTCATTTGCTGATGGAGTACCATGTTAGAACTATTTAATGATAAGTATCAAACGTACTCCCGAGTGTCCAACCTGTGAAAGCAAATCCAAGGATGGAAACAAGGAGGACACGAACCCTTGGATGCTACCATGGGCCAATATGATGCATTATTACATCGTTGCCCTGGCCATGGTTACTCGTAGAGGGAACAACTACACTGTCTCATAGATGGGCTTAGGCATGAAACACAAACAACCCGTGGGACCTATGCCCAAGGAAGACTATCTAAGCTTAGAGCCCATCAAGTACAAAGATTGTTGGAGCAAGTTGCTAAAGAGGAAGGTGAGTTAAGAAAAAGAGAGAGTGCAGAAGAATATAATAGAGATCCTTCCCTTTGAAAGAAGGGAGTTATATTTTGTGAGGATGAAGAAGAGTCACCACTCAAAGAGATGGTGAATAGGAAAAATTTGCCCATTCAAAAAATTGCATCAAAAGTATCGACAAAGGTGGACCAAATGTGGGACTCCCTAGATAATAGATTTCAAACCATTCTCAAAATAGTAGAGGAGTCTAGGGAACCACGTAGTGATCGAGAAAGGAGAAAAAAGAAAGAAGCTAAATATGCACGTAACAAAGGTAAGGGCAAAGTTTCCATCATCGAAGAGGTTGTGGATTTGAATACAGAAAATGATGGTGCATGTGAGATATGCCAATATGACCATCCTAAGGGATGTTGTCTTGTAATCTCACATCTGCAGAAGTCTAGGGTGTATGCACTCAACCCACGATTAAATAGAAGGCAAACACCCCAAAGGTTACCTTATCCCCAAGGTAACCCAAGATAGTTCCACCAACCCTTGACGTATTATCCAAGTCGAACTCCACCATAACCAAATGAGTAGTACCAATAGTGGCAGCACCCACAATCATGGGGAATGTCACCACCACGTCAATAGTACCCTTACCGTCAACCTAATCCATATGGATACTACGTGTTGCAACCAATCTCTCCACATGACTCCACTAGTCACGTCACTCCTTAGCCTCACTACCAAACCCACGAGTACTATAGAACTCCCTCTCCTAGGAGAGATGTTCCACAAACATACTATCCTTCTCATCCGGCTGCATCTCTTCCATCCTTAACTTCATTACCACCTTCTCCAGCCATGCAGGGTGAGCTCCCTGCCCAGCTGCAACAACATAATGCTACAAGGGCTGTTAATCCTCACCCTACTATTGGTTTGGACAACCACATGAAGAAGAGACCTTTCTTTAGGACCGACAGTCCAACCAAGTCATTATAGTCACAAGCGACTAACTCTCCAAAGGCCTCACCATAATTTGAAACTTTGGAACTCCCTTCAAACAAAAGGCCACATTCAACACACATGGTGACGTTGATGCATGCCATTACTAATTAGATTAAAGATGGTCATATTCCTAGGAAATTCTCTAATCCTGGGAGTCCTCTTATATACTTACAAATCTCTGGAAATGAACCTTGCAAAGCTCTTTTGGATTCAGGTTCTAGTGTTAACTTAATCTCTTAAGAAATGTAGAAAGCCTGGAACCTTCCCCCACTAAAAAAGATTAACATTCATTTAGAGTTGGCTAACCAATCCATTACTATCCCATTAGGACTAGTGGAGGACATTCTCACCATTGTTTGTGGATGGTCGTATCCAGCTGATTTCCTAGTGATTGAAGTCAACAACTGTAAGGGGGACTTCCCAATTATAATGGGAAGAGCATGGCTAAGCACAATTGATGCACGCCTAGGAATATGTAATCTTTCCCTAGAGATATCAAAGGAAAATATGTTCGAAAAGATCAAGAAGGAGAAAGTTCGGTGCATCGCATACAGTGACACAAGGTGTAATTGCATGCAGAAGTCCTGGTTCATACAATGTTTAACATTGCCTGCATGCAACCAGTGTGCACAAGTAACTAACATACAAAGATGCCTATATGTAGTAGCCATAAGACAGGAAGGCACCTAGTAGCTAATAGCTGACCAAGAGAGCAATTCAACTATATTCATGGAACTAACTGAGGGTTTGACTTGCACTTACATCGATAGCATAGACACATTAGAGCAAGTTCATCACCAACTTCCAAGTCTTGACATTGAAAATACCAACTAGGGGAAGTTGGAAATCCTTGACATCTTTAAAAAAGAGCCCCTTGAGTTAAAATTGTTGTCCACCAGTATGGAGTATACATTTCTCAAAAATGGAAAATCAGTAATTATTAATGCTAAGCTTGCTCCTCAATAGAAAGAGAGACTGCTAAAAATGGTAAACAAATGGTCGAAAGCCTTTGCTTGGTCATATCCCGAATTAATTGGAATAGAACCTAGGATATGCCAACATAGGATTTACACTGACCCCTCCATGAAGCCTCGATAACAACCATAGAGGCGATTGAACCCAAAGCTGAAGCAAGTGGTTAAAGAAGAAATTGAACAACTTCTAAAAGTTGGGTTCATCTACCCCATTGCTGATAGCGAATGGGTTAGTCCATTAGTTATTGTGCCTAAAAAGGAAGGTAAATGGAGGGTGTGTATAGACCTTAGGCTACTAAACATGGCAACATTCAAATACCACTTTCCATTGCCATTCATCGACCAAGTCTTAGATATCATTATAGGGCATCGCTACTATAGTTTTCTGGATGGGTACAGTAGATACAACCAAATCCAAATAGCACTAGAAGACCAAGCTAAGACCATGTTCACAAGTCCTTGGGGGACATTTACGTATAAATAGATGTTTTTTGGCTTGTGCAATTCTCCTGCAACATTTCAACATTTAGTTCTAAGTATCTTTTAGCAACAAATAGGGAATGGTGTAGAGGTCTTCATGGACGACTTCTCCACCTATGGAGTAGACTTTGAATAAGCATTGGATCGACTAGAGCAGGTACTAACATGATGTGTTGAAACCAAATTAAGGCTCAACTAGCAAAAAAACTATTTAATGGTCCAAGAAGATGTAGTATTAGGGCATAAGATTTCACAAATAAGCATAGAAGTAGACCCCAAAAAGATCAAAGTCATCCAAGGAATCACATGCCAACCTGAAACTGTAAAAGACATCCAATCATTCCTTGGACACACTGGCTATTATAGAAGATTCATAGAGAACTTTTCAAAGGTTGCAAAATCATTGGTTGAACTAATGAAAAAGGATGTACCTTTTGAATGGACTAAGGAATGCGAACTAGCTTTCCAAACCTTGAAGTAGAGGCTTGTAGAGACACCTATTCTACAAGCTCCTGACTAGTCCAGACCATTTCACATAATGATTGATGTGTCCAACTATGCTCTAGGAGCCATACTTACATAGTTAGATGACCAGAAACAACCCTATTACATTCACTATGCAAGTCGAAGTATTGCTGGTGCACAACTCAACTACACCACAACAGAAAAGGAATTAATGGTTGTGGTGTTTGCACTAGATAATTTTAGGCACTATATATTGGGCTATAAGGTATTTGTACACACAAAACATAGTGCAATTCGGTTCCTACTGAATAAACCAACGGTGAGCCCTCACATCATACGATGGCTCATGATCTTACAAGAGTTCGATCTTACGATGATAGATTGTAAAGGCACCCAGAACATTGCTACTGATCATTTATCTCTGTTAAGATGGGACAACAAGAGGATGAATATCTGCTTTCTGATCACTTTCCTGATGAATTCCTCTTTGTAGGTGTAGTAAATAATCAATTAACCATGAAAATAAATTGGTATAGTAGCATTCTCACTTATCTGTTTACACAAGAAACACCACAAGGGTTAGAAATTAAAAAGAAACAACAATTTCTTTACTGAGCCAAATATTTCATGGAAATCAATGGACACCTCTATAAGCTATGTCCTGATGGCCTGGTACGGTGGTGTGTTCCTGATGTAAATCAATTACGAGTTCTCCAAGATGCTCATGAGGGCCTATGTGGGGGTCATTACGCAAGGAGACGAACAGCCATAAAAATCTTGCTTGCAAGATATTATTGGCCTACATTGTTCCAGGACACTCATCATTTCATCCAATCTTGTGAGTGTTGCCAACGTGATGGGGGAATGACTGCTAGAATGGAGGGTGTGCAACAATGGATTCAACCTTTAGAACCCTTCGACATATGGGGAATTGAGTTTATGGGGCCTATTACAATGATGTCCAATGAAAAAGCCTACATTGTTGTTGCTGTTGACTATTTTAAGAAGTGGGTAGAAGCAACCACTGTTATGGATTGTACATCATCTACTGCTACATGATTTGTACAACAACAAATCATAAATAGGTTTGGTGTGCCTCGTGCACTTATTTCTAACAATGGTACACACTTTTCAAGTTTGACTTTTCAAAAGTTAATGCAATGCTTAGGAGTTAAGCACAAACTGACTGCACCATATCATCCTCAAGTGAATGGTGAAGTCAAGGTTACTAATAGGGAGATCAAAAAAATATTGACATGAACCATTAGCAAGTATAGGCGAGACTAGAGCACCAAACTAAATGATGCTCTCTAGGCATACTGCTCCACATGGAAACTCCCTATAGGCTACTCTCGCTATGAGTTAATGTATGGTAAAATTTCGATGCTTCCTATTCAAGCTAAGCTCCGTAGACTATCCACAGCATGTGGCCTTAACCTTGACCTTAATCTAGCATAGAAAGAACAATTGATGAAACTTAACTTGCTAGATGAAAATCGATTAGTTTCCCTATCATCCAATGAACTACACAAGGCCTTTAACAAACAACGTCATGACTTAAGGATTAGAAAAGTTAAATATCAACCAAGAGATAAGGTTCTGTACTGGAATCCCACACATGTGCCACAATGANCAGCCCTCGGTTCCTTTTGAATTTTTTTTACATACTTTTTTTTTACACATTTTTCATCTTTACTCATTTTTTGTTTTACACCATCGTTCACATTTTTACTATTTCTTTGTTTGATTTACTTTCTTTCATCATATAGTAAGTGCTCATGATGGTGGATTGTACTATAATGATGTTGATTGCTAATGTTTGGTTTTTACCTTTAATTTTCAATGTTGATACTAAGATATCGTTCTTTTGATAAAACAGGCAATGAGACCACGTCATCCATTCATCCATGCAACTTTATGGTCTCCCTTTGGTTTGGAAATGTACTATCCCTTTTCTAAGTAAACTTATTAATGAATTGGTGGCTCAGTATTCTTCAAACCAAGGAAAGACTCAATGGTTGAAAGGGGTATGGCTTCAAGGGGATTTGACCCACTTGTACTAGCTATTCTCTTGGATACTTGGATGTTTTTCATTAAGTCTTCTGCCATTCCTCTATTGACCAAATACTAGGAAGTTGAATAAATCAAATAAGTCCTTGCATGGTGTGGTTCTCACAATAAAAAAAACTGGTGAGAATTCAAAGCATACCCCTTAGACATAATAACGAAATATTGGCTACAAGCACTGGTTATGGCACTAGAAAGACATGTTACCCATGCCTAAAGGTTCCCTCTAACTAAGGCTCTTTCTCACTTCCTGCTACTCTATCTTTCTCTCCTTCGAATGGTGGTGACTCAATGGGTGCATTCTTGTTACTTCAAGAGGATGGGTTGGTCAAATGTGTTGATAAGAGGTCACTGGATGTGGATAGTTTGAATCTAGATTTGGGTTGAATTGTATTAAGTTATCTTAACCACATACTACATAAGGGACTTTACATAACCGTGCTCTTGGGATTCCATTCCATTTTCTCCTCTCCTTCCATATTTCTTCCCATATTCCACCTCATTGTTAGTTTTCTGATTATTCTATATCTTGGTTAAGGCATTGTTCATCTTTGGTAACTTCTTATGGGTAAAGTTCTTAATCATTCTTCCATATGTCATTCCTAGAGCCCATAGACTCTTTGATTTGTGGGTCTGTTAAGGCATAAAAGGCATGAGCTTGCTTTGGGGAGGACCCACTAGCATTCCTTTTTTGTGCAATTATTAAGTTCTTTCCCTTCAACATTGTTTGTAATCAACCATTTCTCGTTTCATCCCCATCCATGAAATCCATTTTATTGGCTTCACCATTGTTATTTCTCTCATCTTTCTTGTTCCTTCAATTTTTCCATCTTATTGCTACTGGAGGTTCACTTTTAGTCATGGGGGCCCTGTCACAAATTTTTCCATTCTATTACCTATCTCACCCCCACACCTTGGGTAGTTATTGGTTAAAAAACAAACCTCTAACCTAGTATCTGCCATACCCACAACCCAGCCAAGGTACTTCATATCAAGGCAAGGTATCAACTACACTGTATCTTATCTATCCTTGCTAATTCATGACTGTGTTGTGTGTGCAAATGGTGATCACATGAACAATCAACTGGGATAGAAGGGGAGAACTCAGGATGGACTAGAGCTAGAGCATTTACGCAAGGAACAAGTTTGGTCATGTAGCTATGGATGAACAACAGAATGCATAATTCTGAAATCAGCAACAACACGCCTCATTTTCTTCTCTCTCTCTTCAAGCTGTCAAATGAGGGTCTAGATGTCATCTATGTATAGTATCCACCATAATGGTTATCAACACCAATGTTGTAATATGTTTGTCGATCCGTTCACCGAGCACTTTGAGTTTGTCATTCCATGTCACCATCAGTTGTCATTCAGTCAATAATCCCATACCTTCCTAATATTTTGTAAGAAACTTGAGGATGAGTTTTCATTCATTCGTGGGGGTATGATGAACTGTAATATCGCATCCATGATATTGGGTCCACGATATCAGAGCCTTCCAAGCGATATCAGACATCCAATGTTAGAACCTACCCCGTTGCCTACAAATAAGAGGTAGGTGCACTTGTTTTGGCAATAGGGTTAATTAGTCTTAGTCCCTTACCTAAACTCTTGCCTTTTTGCCTTTCCAGAGATAGAATTATTTCTAAGTGCCCACATTAGGAGTCATAAAGTGAACGGATCTTTATTCAAGCATTGTGTACCTGAGTAGACCTTGTGGCCAGAAATAAAGATGAACTTTCTGATAAACCTTGCAGCATTAAGAATAGCTTATTTAATGTTATTTATAGTTATTTAATGATTTCCTTAGTTAATTAATGTTCTTTCTCTTACCTTGTTAACTCTCCCAAGTAAGCATACTTAGTACAACCACTTCAAGCATGCGTGGAACACTTGGTAACCTAGTAATGATTAGCGTTTGGTAATCTCAGTAGTGTTGCACTAGTTCAGGATGTGTATGGTAAGTGGGAATGGATGCTGGTGTTAGGACTAGTTAGAGCATAGTCGATTAGTTAAATTAGATTAGTTACTTAGTTAGTTCACTTCTCCCTTTGTAGCACCAGGACATAAAACATAAGAAAATATATAAAAATCATATACCTCAAGTTTACTTAACCATACAATCGCGCTATAGAAGTAAGCTTGGGAAGACAATGATTGACTAACCCGTCTGGGTTCTGTGAAGGCGCATAAGCACTTAGTCCTTGGAATTCAACCAGATTGTGCATGTACGCTCATATTCATATGGTTGAGCGTAGGGATACCTCACTACTCATTAATGGAAATGGTGTTTACTCTAGAGAAGTTCAGGCATTATGTGCTTGGATACAAAGTGTTTGTGCACACATATCACAGTGCCATTGGCTTCCTAATGAACAAGCCAACGGTGATCCTTCGTGTCATACGGTGGTTGGTGATCTTATAGGAATTCAATATTATAATAATAAGTTGAAAGTTAACTGATAATGTGGTTACTAACCACTTGTCTTGGTTGCAATGGGACAATAAATAGGACAAAAGCCCATTATCTGATTTGTTTCCTGATGAACTCCTCTTTGCTAGGGTTAAAACTGAACAATTGCCCACTGAGCCTAAATGGTACAATGGCATTCTCACCTATCTTCTCACTCAAGAGATGTCATAAGGGTTGGACCACCGAAAGAAATAATAGTTTCTTCACCAAGTAAAATGCTTCATGAAGATCAACAGACACCTCTACAAAGTGTGCATCAATGGCCTAGTTTGTTGGTATGTCCCTGATGTTGATCAACTGTGCATTCTCCAGGATGCTTGTGAAGGTCCTTATGGGGGCTACTATGCTAGGAGATGCATGACCATTAAGATCCTAATGGCAGGGTATGATTAACCAATAATCTTCAGAGATGCTCACCAATATGTCCACTCTTGTAAACACTGCCAACAAGATGGCGGAATGACTACTTAAATGGGGCGATTTCAATAGTGAATACAACCACTGGATCCCTTCAACATTTGGGGCATTAATTTTATGGATCCCATCATTTCCATGTCAAATGAAAAGGTGTACATCATAGTCATTGTTGACTACTATATGAAATGGGTAGAAGTAGCAGCCATCACTAACTCTACATCTTTTATTGCTGTTTAGTTTGTACAATAGAATGTTGGAAAAAGGTTTGATGTGCCACGTGCATTAATTTCTAACAAAGAAACCCACTTTATAGGCACTATCTTTTAGAAACTCATGCAATGCTTGGGGGTTGAACAGAAACTAACAACACCCTACCATCCCCAAGCCAATGGTCAAGCTAAGATTACAAATAGGAGAATCACAAAGATCCTAAAGAGGACTATCAGCAAATATAGGAAAGACTGGAGCACAAAACTCAACGATGCCCTTTGGGCCTACTGCTCAACATGGAAACTTTCGATAGACTATTCTCTATGAGCTAGTGTACAAAAAATTACCAACACCTCCTATTCAATCCAAGCTCTGTACACTTTCAACAACCTGTGACCTTGACATTGACTTAAGTCTAGCATAAAAATAAATATTAATGAATCTCAACTTGCTAGACAAAAATTGATTGGTGGCCCTGTCATCTAATGAGTTGCACAAGGCATTTAGCAAAAAGTGCCATGACTTTAGAATTAGAAAAGTCAAATTTCAACTAGGAGATAAAGTCCTCTATTGGAACCCCACACACGTACCTCAACAAACTAAGTTCCAGATGTTGTGAGAAGGACCTTATATAATTCATAAAAATTTTCCTTTTGGGGCCATGATGGTCTACAAACCTGAGAGCCTAAACAAGAAACAGTTCATCAGAATACAATAAGTCAAACCTTTCCATGAGCCTAAGCAAGCCAGTGCAACAAACGCCTCATCAGATGAACAACCATGCTCAATCTTTTGGATCTCCTCCTTTCAACTTAGTCCTAGGGGATATGGCCATCCATGTTAATTATATAAGTGTCTTCTCAGTTTTTTCATCTTTTTGTTTTACATGTTTTTGTCTTACACCTTATTATTTTTACAACTTTTTGTTTCACACATTCNCTTTTTACGTTATTATTTTTTCAAAGCTTTTGTTTTACAACATCATTACTATGCTTTATTTTTCTTAAATATTTTACAATTTCTTATATATTTTCCTTTATCTGGATGTGATTTCCTAATTATGTTTTAATAATAACATGCCTTATTGCCAACTAGGTATGTTGTGTTTGATTGATATGGGCATGTGCTATTAGATTATTTGATTGTTGGTGTTTGGATTATAGATTTAAATTTTGTTATAGATAACTAGGACATGGTTTCTTTTTCATGAAACAAGAAGTAAGTCCACAACATCTACCCATCCACAAACTCTATGATTTTCCTTATTCTGGAAATGTGTAGTCCCTTTTTCATTAGTAAAACCATAATGAACTTATGACCTTGGTAGTTTCCAAATTTGGAAAGGATTTAAAGGTTTGAACAGGATATGACTTCAAAGGGATTTGGTACTCTTTATTCCTTTCTGCTTACTTGGGTGCATGTGTGTTTTCATGGGTTTCTTACCATTCCATGTTAACCAATAATAAGAAGTTAAATAAGTCTTTGCATAGTGTGGCTTCCATAATCAAAAAAGTGATGGGAATTCAAAGCATACCCCTTAGACAAAGTAAACAGGCTACAAGCGCTGGTTATGGCACTAGAAAGACATGTTACCCATGTAAGGCCCTTCCTCACTTCCTACTTCTCTTTTCTTCTTCAATAAGGAATGGTGACTTTTTTGTGGAAGCACTCTTGTGTCTCAGGGGGTGAATTGGTATTAGGATAGTGATATGATGTCACTAAATTGTTGGTTTTGGTCTGGACTAAAGTTGGATTTTATCAAGTCATTAAACCACAAAATCCACAAGGGACTTCATGTGACCTTAGTTGGGAACTCCATTCCACACTCTCTCTTATCCATCTATGTTGTCCATGTCTCACCTCATTGCCAGTTTCATGTTCTTATTTGATGTGTCAAAATTCTTAGGTAGTTTCTTCCAAGTTTTTGTACTTAACTTTCCATAACCATTAATCATCCATGGAGCCCATGGACTCCTTGGTTTGAATTTATACAAGGGCGATAAAAGGCCTGTGCTTGCTTTGGGAAGGACCCACTTGCATATCTTTTGGTTGGTTTAGTTAAGTTTTTTCTCCTTAGACATCCTCATAGTCAAATCCTTTTGCATGCCCCATTAATGACATCCAAATATGTGCATCTTCACAACATTTTTTTAGTGCAATCCTATTTTTATTATTGTGAGTCCTTAAACCCTCTTCACACATTTCATCGCATTTGAACTTTTCATAATTTAATGGACTAATCCATTTCACCTATTTTTCAACCTTCCCACTAACAATATTAATGAAATAAATTTAGCATAATCACAAATCGGCCAAGCATAACTGTCAATGAGACAAGGTACTTAAAAGATATACCTTACACATTGCACACTAATCCACGATTTTGTTGTGACTGCAGTGGGAATCGTGAATTGGAAGTGGGACTATCTTCACCAATGGATAAGAAACACCACCATGTGATGAGGACCCTTCATGATCATTGAATGTTCTCCCTCGCTCATTAGCTACCAGAGGAGTTGGATGTCAGTTTTGTCCAAGGTGTT
Source organism: Gnetum montanum (assembly GCA_015680685.1). Taxonomy (NCBI): domain Eukaryota; kingdom Viridiplantae; phylum Streptophyta; class Gnetopsida; order Gnetales; family Gnetaceae; genus Gnetum; species Gnetum montanum. The sequence continues at coordinate 322,731 of MNCI01021461.1, forward strand.
CACTTCTCTTGTTATGAACACCCAATTTTGTAAAGGATTGTAAATTTGTACACTCAAGCACTTAGAATTTGTCTATTCCATTTGAGTTAGGTTTGCATGTTAGTCAATAATCCCATACCTTCCCAATATTTTGTAAGGAACTTGTTCCTTCTTTTGTTCACTCGAGGATGAGTTTTCATTCAGTCGTGGAGGTATGATGAGTCACATTTTGACTAGCTTCAATATCAAATGCACAATATCATAGCCT
>MNCI01021461.1:323005-346664 GCA_015680685.1 Gnetum montanum
TTTATTTATGCATTCAATGTTTCATGCAATTTCCTTTAATGCTTCCAAGTAATTAAGCCAAAGTAAGCTAATTAGATTCAATAGCAATCAATAAATTAAGCACATAAGTACGACTACTTCGAGCATGCGTATGAATCTTGGTAACCCTAGAAATGCTTATCATTTGGTAACCTAGTAGCATTATACACGTTTAGGATGTGCACGGAGAGTGGGATCAGATACTTATGTTAGGATAGTTAGTTATTAATCAACAATTAGATTAAGTTAAATTGATTATAAATTATGTTTCAACCTATTCTTAATCATAGAAAAATAAAATATAAAATAATAAAAAAATCATGTACCTCAATTATATTTAACCATACAATTAAGCTCCACAAGTATAGTTGAGAAGACAATGATTGTCACAATTAGATTTCACGTCCTAGAACCAATGTACTTAAGAACTTAAGGTTTGCGAAATTCAATCAGATTGTGCATGAACGCTTGTGATTCGTATGGTTGGGTGTAGGGGTACCTTGCCACTCATCAATTTCAAGACAAAAATTAAAGTTATAATTCTTAGAAGCAAGACATACAAATTCCTTCAAAAACAAAACCACACAATTCTTTACTTTCTCAAGCACTTAAGATTCACAATGCTCATAATTAAGGTCATAATGGCCTTAGACGCATAAGACACCTTCAACTGTGCTTATACTCACTCCTTAATGCAAGGCACTAAACCAATTAATTGCTTTTGCCTTTCTAGTCTTACCTCAACTATTAGGCTTCCTTTCCTTAGTGCAAAATTTTTTTTTGTTTAAAAAATCACTTTTTACCTAACTAAAATGGCTATAACTTGCATCCTTGCTCATAATCTTGATGGTTGCAAGATGCATCAACATGCCCTATGGACTCAACTAGAAATAGAAAAATCCTTATTAAAAGTAACTCGTAGTTGGCTACTATTGTACACAACCCATGCCAACTCATACTTTCTTGTCCAAAACTTATTTCAACACTCAAAACATACCAAAACCAACCTAAACTCCTAACACAGACTTCTAAGAACTTCTACATGAATTTAAGAGTACAATTACATTAGTGAAGTAGGATGATGTCCTCATCATAGTATAGGCTTTCAAAAAAATTTTAAGTATATCTCAATAACAATAGTTAAAATTAAATATAAAATAAGAATTGAACCTCTAGGTTCTCACTTATGACTATACATGCATACCATTATTTTTCATGCTTTGTCAAGGTTGAAATTGTTATTTATTTTATTTAAAAACGTATTCCTAGTGTCACCCTTGCTTGCTAGGTAGGGATGGGATTAACATATATGTAAGCATAGGTGAACACTATCATCATAATGGTCATCAAATATATATACATTAACACAATGCATTTAATGCAAGTTAAGGCATACCCTAGACAATTTTCCCTAGACATCTATCCATAATACATTTTTCATAAAATGTTCTTTTTTAATTATAAATATAGTCATATTCATGTAGTTTTATTAAAAATGGTAAAGTTAAGTCTATTTTCATGTATTTAAGTATAAATTTGTGAGGATTCATTAGTTTTCTAAGAACCTATCTCAATGTTAGTAGTATTAGCAAAGGAGCATGTAAAAATGAGTGATGAGCAACAAGAGTCCCCTACATTTAACCATATAAATCACAAGTGTTTACACACAATTTGGTTGAATTCCAAAGGACTTTAGACTAGTATGATGTTATAGTTAACTAAGCATTAGGTTGTTGGTTGTTGTCTTTCTAGTCACTACTCATATTAGTTTAATTAGTATGGTTAAGTATGATTAGGGAATAAGATGTTTTATATTTCTATTATTAAAATATTAAAGTATTAAAACAATAAAGTAATTGAGATATTAAAATCTTAACTAACTATGAACCTAAGGGTAATTTAAACTATTCTAAGTGTAGAGCATCTATTCCCACTTTTTGTTTTTATCCTTAACTTATATCAATGTTGTTGGATTATCAAGTGCTTATTGTTGGGTGTATTAAGTACTCACCACTGGGATTACCAAACATTAATATATTATGTTCAAAGTAGTCATACTCATGCTATTATGGAATAAAATATTAATTTCCTAAGTGTTGGAAAATAAAGTGCTAAAAATAAACTAAGTGCTATTCCAAGTACTATAGTGGAAGGAATCAATTTTGATTTTATTGTCAATATGCAAAAGTGTCCAGGTACATCATGTACTTGAATAAAACTCTATTCAATTAACTCAATCCATACTATAGACACTTGGAGAGGAAAAACTCTAACTTCTATTGAATAAAATTGCAAGAGCTTTGTTGCTAGAATGACATAAGGTGCCATAAATGCAAGTGGTGTGCATATTTATATAGGTGAAGGAAGCAACTATGTCAACACATACATGTCTAAACATCAAAAGATGTGTCAATGCATACATGTTAACATGGTGAGTTTATTCACATTTCATCAATGAATAATTTTTTTTATAGCTTAGTCAAGTATTGTTTAGTAGTTAAAATAACTACTAAAGGTAAATTGTTTGACTCAAATCCATATGCAAACCATTATTTCAAAAACTTTGTCTTTAATTTGGGTAATGGTTATCCCTTGAAGATGTCCCCTTAACTAGTAATCATTGTATAACATATTATTGGTTCATTAATTGGCATTTATCCGGCCGTTGTATTTCGTAAAGTGGTGTCTCTTAGAAGGCTCGAGAGCAAAGAAAGACCAAACGAAGATGATTATGTACATTAAAAGGGTAAAAAGTTATCTTATAATTAATTTTATCCTAGGATGTAATGGTGCCCAAATGAAGGTAGTTGAAGTGTGAAAACTAAAACGAAATACACGTCGACGAGGACAGCTTGCAGGTAAGGGTAACACAAAAGATAACCAGATACATAAAATTTTTGCATAAGCATGTTGGTTTCGCCAAACTAATGTCCCTAGAAACAGAATTACTGCGGCGTGGAAGATTGAAGGGCGATACCGTGTTTTAGGCATGGTTGTCCTGACGCTTGCGTCATGCAACAAGGTTGCAAATCATGCTAGCTTTTTGCAGACGTCGAATGACTGGAAAACAATGGTGACACAGCTGTCCTCGAAAATTAAAACAGCCCTGCATGATTACCGTTGGAAAGCAGCCAATGAAACATGCACCGTGTACAAACAAAAGAGGTTCTAGATTGGCAAATACAGGGCCATTATTCTACGCACAGTCAGCGTTTCCACATACAGAAAAGACCTTACCACACACGCAAGACGACCAAGCGAAACCAAAGAAATCGGTGTACACTATTTCATCCCCTGCAACACCACACCACAGAAACAAAGTAGAAAGAGCCAAGAGACAAAGCAAACAAGCAAGCAGGCAAGCATTATGGCTCGAGCCAGCAATGTTGTGCTGGGATGTTTGAATGTGGTGGCCTTTGTGGCGGCACTCTTCCTGTTGTCGGTCGGCGCCTGGGTTTCCGCCAAGGCCGATAACCAATGCGAACGCGGGCTGCTGCAGATCCCCGCTTATACCACAGGTGCGGCTCTGTTGCTGTTATCCATTGTGGGCTTCTTTGGGGGGTGTTTCAGGGTGAAGCGATTGTTGGTTCTATATTTAATCGCGGCGTTGGTGCTTCTGGTGGTGTATGCTGGATTTGCCGTGTTTGTGGTGGTGCGCACAAACAATGGGGACAATGTGAGCGAATCCTCGCCTTGGGTGCCGAATTGGGTGTACAAACAATCCAGATGGAGAACCATCCAGAGTTGCCTTGTCCGCGCTAAAGTCTGCGGCGATCTTCAGGTTCATAACTACTCGGAGGCCCAATTCTCGTCGCTCCAACTCTCCTCTCTTCAGGTATATAATCTGAAATAGTTGCTCCTTTTGTTTTGTCAATGGATGGAATAATGGCTTGGGCGGAATCCCTTAATTTGTTTTCAAAGACTGGGTCAGACTTATACTTCCTAAAATCAGGTTCGAACATGAAACTTGTTTCGACTGCTATTGCGCGCATAGTAGCTAATTTAGTAATCAGAAAGTTTTACGTTATAGTTTGTTAGGATAATCAATATTTAGGAATATAGCATACAGAAATCTTGAAAGTCCTGTTGTAAAATTGCTCCAACCTTGAATAGAGTGACAAATAATTGCTCAATCCGCACGTCAAGATGTTAATGTCTATTTCTGTTTGATACTTTGATCCTACCATACTTGCAATAGCCTGAATCCAGCTTGTAGCTAATTGCAGTATTATTGCAACATCGTTGTGTTATAGTATCCGCCTTTTCTAATTGTTGATTCTAAATTTCTAACGGATTAGTATGTCGATCTTTCAAATCCTCTCACAAGTCTTCCTAGGAAAGGAAAGAAAACGCAGAATAATATCAAATTAACCGTCTCTTTTGTAACTCCCTCATCTGGATGTCACTACGGAAAGTTTAAAATTGGTTGACTTCTACGGTTCTACTAACTGCTGCTTCTTTATACTGTACACAAGGATTTTGAATTTTACAGTTACTGCATATCTGAACGACCCCTAAGCATCGTAACATGATTTGGGTATGCCCTATTCCAATCAGGATGCTGTACACCACCGCAACACTGCAAGTTCAAGTACAAGAATGCCACGGTTTGGACAGGAAGCAGCCAGAGTGAGGACAAGGACTGTCAAAGATGGAGCAGCGTTCAGACAGAGCTGTGCTACAGCTGTGAGTCTTGTACGATTGGCCTGTCACGCGATATGAGTTCTATATGGAAGGCAATTGCCATAGCCAATTCTTTGGTTCTCATCATTCTCATTTTGGCTTGCTCTCTGGCATGCTGCGCCCTCTACAACGACCGCCACCGCCGTCAGTTATCCGGAAAGTGATTAGAATAATTGCTGCTGGTCTGCTGTTTTGCCATTTCTGCATGCTTATATGCTCTCACTTTTTCTGCCTCATTCTTGTTGTCTACACGATCTTCGTCGTTACTATCTTTATGTAATTCACATAGAAAGCATTACAAATTACTGAATTGGTTAGAAAACAAAGTAAGAGGATTTCAGACTGCAGATTGAAATAATAATTTGTAAATTCTAAATTCAAGATTCGCACTAGATATGCTACGTAAAATTTCTCCGCAAATACCAATTTTGGACATTGAGTTAGGATTTAGATGTTTGATGTATTAATTAAATAGGGCGGTGTAGCAGAAAATGAATAAATGATATTCTAATGACAGGACATGGTGTGAACTTTATCCCTGAAAAAAAAAACAAATTTATAATTTGTGTCGCCTTTCGCGTACTCATACTTGAGGTGACATACTTAACTCGGCCCAACGTGATAATTGGTTTAAATTTTAAAATGACTTGCCAACGAAACATTGCATTCAGCAGAAAGCCGAGAAAAATCAATGTACGTCACCTCTATCTGAATACATCGTAGCCCGCTTAATTAAGCAGTAAACAAAAATTTAAAACTCTTTGCGCTTCTTTCGCAAGGCTCCTACTTTCCTTTTACCACGTAGATATGATATTATAGTTTATTTAGTCCATACCGGTTTACGGCAAGCTATAATTGCGGTCAATATTTGAATTAGCAATTACTAAATGGTTTTAAAAATTATTAGTTTTATTATAAATCAAACCCCAAATTTTTAAATTATTTTAATTCCCAAAATAATGAAAATATATAATTAGTTTTTGACCATAAGGTGGTAGCTTAGTGATAAGAGGCTTAGCTTGGTGATCCTAGGTCCAAGTTTGGGGGACCAACGTTAAACTTCAAAAAGATAAGACTGTAAAAAACTTTTTTCTTGATGAGTTAAACCTGAAATAATTGAAATATAGGTACACCCCAAGATAGATAGAAGTTTATAACTTAGTGTTGCCTAGTAGAATTGAACTCAAAATAATTGAAATACAGGTACACCCTAAGATAGATATAAGTTTTTAACTCAATGCTATCTAGTAGAATCAAACACATGACTTAGGGTTGCCAAGTCAAAACCCTTACTACTAGGCTAACACCTCATTGTTATGATGAGTTAAAAACTGAAGATGCAAACTCTATACTTGATGTTATTATGTGAATGTAATCTATTACCTTTACAAGTAAAGGCCATGTGCCAATTCATTACATACACTCATAGCTTGCATATCTTAAGGTAAAACAAATTCTCTAAAGTAATTATTGAGGATTCACAAGACACTGTTGGTATTTTTATGGAATGTAATGGATGAGAAACTAGAATATGTTTTGAGAGGATGTGTAGGGAAATCCTAAGCGTATACACCAACTAGCTAAGTAGAAAGTTTAACACACTTGTGGTCTAATGTAGAACGCAAAAAACAATTTTATTTGCATCACATTAAATTTAATAAAATAGATACAAAAGTTTACTATCTCTTAGCTACTCTTCCAATCAAGTATTAGAGTGTTATCAACAAGTTTCACTTCAATTTATATCATCTTAGAATTAAAAGTGGAAGATGGATTTAACTCCCCTAAGAAGACTATTCCTGTAGGTTGTGCAAGTCAAGAGCACCTACCAATGAGTTACATGTGTTTCTTTTTCTATGCTATGACTACTCATTTGAGACAACATTATAATGTTATCACAAAAATCTTATGTTATTTGTTTTTGTTGCCCCCATTGGTACTTTGTCAATTTATAAAGTCTATTTTTATTTTTTATGAAAATGTAATTCTGTCCAATAGATCCTATGGATCTTTGAACAGAATAAAGCTTTAGTTTTAGTTTTATAAATTAAAAAAATTCCATAAAAGAAATTCTGAATTAGTCTGATAGATCCAAGGGGTCTTAGTGGACATAAATAAAAGTTTTATTTTTAGTTTCATTTTTTCTTTAAAAATGTCTAAATATTTTACACAAAGGAAAAAACATGTACAACCAAAAATAACATGAAGCTATACAAAGAACAATAGCTTAAGGAATGCATGGAGGCCTTCATAGATACCCTAAAATCAAAGCCTACATATCTAAGAGATAATTAAAATAGTTGATAAAAAAAGTTAAAAAGACTATGTGTAATAACGTTGCTGATGAAGCATCTAGTAGTAATTTGTATGTTAATTGTAAGCCCTAGATTTGAAAAGTGTCTATCATACCCTATGTTTAGAGTCTAGTCTAGTCTATTTGACAAAGGTTAGATTTCTGAGATGCATCCTTGTCCCTTGGGTTACACTCTGAGGTTGCATGCATAATTCCAAGTTATTTAGGGTGATTTCGGCTTCATTTAGATGTCCTATGATCCTTTCAGCATGCCTCCTTGTGTTTTAGCTTGCACCCGGACTTAAAATGCAAAGTGTGGTTCCTTTTTTTTTTTTGGGGGGGGGGAGGAAGGGGAGGGGGGGGGGGGGGATGTGGGGAAGGGAGGATGCATTAACTACCTTGCATCAACACAAGGGCATTGACATACCATCATTGTAGGCTTGTTTCATCTGTCTTTGCCTCTCATGTGGTCTAGAACAGGTTGGATGTGTTGATGAGCCTCTGTTGATGCCAAGGTGCTAATGGATCCTCTTCATTCCTACACAAAAACTATAAATTCCCAGGGTGAGTTCTTCCACGAAGGAATTCATATTGAGACATTTTCTTAAAGATTTTGATGTCTAGTTGTGTGAAGAGCTCTTCTTCCCTTCGATAAGTTGATTTTCGTCCTAGTTCTATAGGTGTGTTTTGAGTCATCACTTTCATAAGTACGTAAAAGAAGATAATGATGTAAAAGATAAGGATCATCAAAGATGTTATTTCCTCCAAACACTTCCCAAGTGTTCAAGTAGGTAATTATTCACCTCAATAGATGATATTTCACTAGTACCAACTTGTGTCCATCAATCCTACCTTTCAAGCTTCTTATCATCAATAATAATTTCTATTTCCTGATCACATGCAAGATGGGATTCCAAGTCAATACAACCAAGGTCATTCAAATATTGTGATATTTCCTACTATGCTGATCTTACTTCCACTTATGTTGTTAAAAAATATTACCAAGCTTCTATTTATCTAGTTGTGGAGGAAAATTTGAGACCCAATGGCAAGAAATTTTTTCATAAGCATAAACATGAGTGTTATGGGTCTAGATCCACTCCATCTTCTTCCTCATGTGGAGAGGATAATTCTTCTAGTAGAATAGGAGTTTGAATCCAAGGGGTCCCTATACCATTTCTTGAATGCTATTAAGGTAATACATCCACTTTAGGAAAGAGTTCTTCAAGTGTATCTACCTATTCAAATGTAACGACACCTAATGGCAGTGGTATCATAACAATTACAATGTCTAAGGTTATTTTCCTAAAAAGAAGACTAATCCCAAGAGTCACATGGTGGAGATTCAAATTGGTCAGAAATGTCATTACTTAGCTCTTTGTGACGCTACTTCAGGAGTCAATATTATCTCATTACAACAACAACTCATATTGGGAGCTTTCCTCTCTCAAGAGTACTAACATCAAGTTGGAGTTGGTGGACTAATTGTACACATACCTCATGGGATAGGTGAACGATGTTATAACCACTTTGGTGGGATGGTCATATCCTACTAATTTTGTTGGTGATCAAACTAGAGAATAAGGAGGGAGACAACTTTCTTGTCATCATGGAAAGAACCTAGTTGAGCACCATTGATGCCAATTTAGTTTTCCAAGACCTCCACCTTAAAATTGGTAGGAAAGATATGACTAGAAAGATGTAGCATTAGAGCATGACTTGACTATGACTTATGGTCACAAACCATGACTCATGGAATTACAACACAACCACCTTTTCACTTATGGTCATACTCATGTTGGTCAAAATAGACTCTAAAGAAGCTAAAATTCCTATAGTAATATGCTTTGAGGGAACTTATTCTTCTACGAGCCTTTAATAATTTTTACTATTACACTTTGGTTAACAAGAATATTCTATTTTTTATTGTGTAAAATATTGATGTATTCAATCACTAATTTAGGACAAAAAAATTAATTTGATTATTTGAAAATTTTAATCTAGGAATGATTTTTATTCTTAGATATTTTTTGATTTTTGATTTTGTGAATGTGTTGTGTTTTTCAACTTTCAATTCTACAAATTCAAATATTGACATTGATAATTTCTCTTCTATGCTTATATTTTTAATTTGAAAATTTTGGTATATTACAAATTGGGGTTTTTTGGTAATTTTGGAAAATATTTTAATTTCACAATGATTATTGAACTTAATAGTCAATTTCTTGTCGATTTTTGATGAGTGGCGAGGTACCCCTACACTCAACCATACAAATACAAGCATTACACATGCGATCCGGTTGAACTCCGTAGATGGACTAGTTGTGGCATCTAGATAGTTAGCCTTAGGTCGTAGTTCGCCATCTTCCCACCTGGACTAGTATTAGCTATGTGACATATGGTTTAGTCCAGGGTGAGGTGTATGATATGGTTTCTAACCTAATGCTACTCCTGAAGGCAATGGAAAATAAGATTAACTAAGCTAAGAGAGAAAGGGTGAGAGAGAACCTAAGCTAGCCTAAGTGCGATGAGCATCCGTTCCTTGATTATCCGTACACATCTTGGACTTCGTGCACGACTACCACTAGGATTACCAAGCATAGATCCTAGGTACGCTACTGGGTTACCAAGTAGTCACACTTAAATGCTCGTAATCAAGTCATACTCATTCCACATTTAACAGGAGTTTAAGGGTGAGAAGAGATTAACTAGGAAAGTAGTAAATAACAATTAATTAAATAATTAAGCTAAGTGAATGCTGCAATGATGAAGTAACCTCAATCCTTATTTCCGGTCATGTGCGTGTCCAAGTACGTCACACTCGAATAAGGATGCCGTACAATTACAATCACCACACTGCGGGCATACATGGGGAGAGAAGGGTTGAGAGAAAGAAATTAAACACTTAAACTAAGAACTACTTACTCACTGCCTAACTTCTCTATCTACCTCTTATTTATAGATGAGGAGGCAGGTTGCGATATCGCATATGCGATATCTCGGCTGGGCTGCAATATCGTGTATATGATATCGTGGTCGTCCCAAAATGCAACTCATCATACCCCCACGACTGAATGAAAACTCGTCCTTGAGTTACAGTGATTACACAGTGGATAGGTATGGGATTATTGAATGGTGATAATGGGTTTATGCCACAGTGTGGAATCAAAAAGAAATTGGAACACACACAAAGAATGTGCTACAGCTACAAAATTGGTGGAACTCATGTACTTCCTGGTGGTAGTGGCTCCTCCATTGGTGGTTTCCCTTTGTCTTGTGCTCTAGGTCTTTGGCTTTAATGGTGTTGAAGTATGGCCTGGAGCTTTTCCTCTTTGGTCTGGGGATCTTGTGCTATCCATGCTAATGTTCCAATGTTTGACAAAGTCGACACCTCCCATGGGCAGGGTAGTTACAGGAACATTTGATTTTCCTTGACATACCAGGCCGTAAATACCCATCGTTCCTCTTCATAGGCTCTAGCTTTGTCTTTGTATTCTTGGAAATCTGCAAGTTGTTGAGCCAAATCTGTTGTGACACCTTTTTGGCCTTGGTAGCTTGCCTTTACCACCTCAAGTTCAAAATTTGCAATCTTCAGTTGTTGCAATACCTACTTGCGTTCTACAAATTTTGTTTCATATTTGATGTAGGTGGTAGCCACCTATTTCTTGAGCTCAGTTCTTGGGTGCCCTATTGTTAACATGGCAAGGTTGGCATATCGCAAGTTTGCCAACTCCATGTATTCTGTAATGTCTTGGATCTGGAGGTCCTGGTTCTTAACTTCCGCCTAGTGGGCAAAGGCATATGTGTCCAATATGGCCCGCCAATCAGTGTGTTGCGCACTGATAGCATTGATGTGGGCCTTGGCCATATGGATCTCCTTCTCAAGGATCTGTTTGTACATTCCCACCTAGTCCTGGAAGTGCTCCTTTAGCTTTTCATGTTGTTTAGCCCCATTTTGCCACATGCTTATTTCGATAGCTGACGTTTGGCGAATGACGCATACCTCATCCATTGAGAGGGTTAGATTCTCCCTGGCTAAACGACTTATGTCTTAGTTGACTCGGATGAATTGTTCTCACAATTGGTGAAAGTGTTCCTAGAGAACATTCTTTTGCTTCTCCACAGTGGTCAACCAAAGGTTGTCAGTAACAAGCTGCTTGTTCTCTTCTTGTAAGGCCTTGAGTGCCTTGATATGTGCATGAGTTTGCGCCTGTGCTACAGAGGCATCCCAAACAACCTTCTATTTTTCTTCATCCACCTTTTTATTTTCCATCAATAGCTTTGTTAGTTGCTTAGTTTTAAAGTTGTCCAGCTGGTCTACGAGAACAAATTGCAAAAGGTCTCGCTGTGCTGCTTGTAGGGCCATGAGCTTTTCTTGCAATTTTTGGACTTCTGCTTTAGCATGCTCGGCCCTCACCTCTATCAAGACCAGCTTCCCTTTGGTGGAAATGAGGTCTGATTGAATTGCTATAGCATCTTGAGGGATGTCAAACAAGGACATCATTACTTGCCCTATTTGTAGTAATTAATCGAGCGCATCCTCATGTTTAGCAGGAGTCATTGTGGTTTCAGCCAAAGTTTGAGCATCGCATGCTCCCGTGAGATCTATCGGTGGTACAACAAGTACATTGAATGATTCTTCTACAGCTCCTACTACATCCTAGTGTTGCATGACCACCACCATGGCCCCTTCACTAGTTTCTAGTTGCACTTGGAAATATGCAACGTTTCCTGAGATCTGTTATGACCAAGTACTTGCCTCTCCTCTTGTGTGGATGGATACTTCACCCCTTGTGTGATCAAAAGAAATCGTAGGCTGTACGGCATCATCGATGACGTAGAAGAGATTTGCATCATCACGACTTCCCCAATTGACTGTCTCAACGATGGCCGTGAGATGGCTCATCAATGGTCTGTAGTCTTGCGGTGGCAATGGTTAATCTTGGCTCATGTTGGACCCTACTTCCTGTTGTTGGTTGGGTCCTACAAGTTGAGTTGCAGTTGGTCCAGCCATTTGTTCTTCTTCTTGTTTTGGTACCAACGTCTCACCAGTGATTTTCCTTGTAGCTGTTGACTTTAACAATTCAACATATGAAGCAAGCTGGGCTTTTCGAAGGACATCATTAGTGTATCCTCTGATACCAGCATGTTGGCACAGCTTCCTGATAAGACAGGGGAAGGGCAACGCCATCTTCCCTATCTTTTGTTCCTCAAACTACCTCAGGATCTCTGTATAGTATACATGAGGCAGGTTAGCATCAACCTTTCCCATCAGCCTGGCACATCCTCTTGCTACATACATTCATATTCTTTTTAAGCCCTTCATGGGGAAGAGGTGATACGTTCCAATTTTAAAGTAGATCCTTTCTTCCATCGTCAACTCTCCAAATGTCTTGTCCTTGCCATACGCCCTTTCTAACTAGACTCGTCACACATCGGGGTCTGAACGGGTAGAAAAATGAGCAACCTTGGGCCCTGTATTTAAAAGGTTTAATACTTTTGAAATGGCCTACATGGAGAAATTGACTATTACACCACAAATGTTGACGGTGGTGCCTTGTTCTCTATTGTGCCAGAATTGGTACGTTTCCCTAGGTACCAGGCACCACTTTTAGAGAGAATAGGCCATAAGGGAGATCCCTTGAGGTGATCCCTAATAGCCTCAGGAGTGAACTCTGCAAAAGATTCAAAGTTTAATTCCACAATCACTGCAGCAAGGATGGACCTTTCGTGGATAGCCTGAACGCAATCTTGAGGCAACATGAGATGTTGTTCCTGTCTAGGTGCTGTAGCAGCCCCTCCTTCTGCCTACCCGAACTGTATGGTAGGAGGGTCCTCTTGATGAATGCTAAATGATTGTTCCTCTTGTTCTGCATGTTTTCCAATAGGATCTTATCTTCTGCCTCTCTGAGATCATTTACTTCCACCTTGAGCAGGACCTTCCCTTTGTCCACATTACGGGGCCATCTACAATCACACGGGGTCAAGTGTTAGTAAGGTTGTTTCCAAAGTTAAGTTATACCTTACTTATTGCCTTAACTAATTTAGTTTTATTCGATCTCTGTGTGATGTTCCCCAAATGATTGTTACTTAGGTGGTTTTCCAATTTTAGTTTCCCTGTGTTCCTAGGGATAAAATTATTTCTGACACAATTTATTCATAATGTTATAGCTAATTACCCTTAATAATGTCCTTTGGGTGATGAAAAATTCCAAAAATGTTATGCGCTATTCGATGTATGTCCCTCCCCCACAATTAAGCTGAACACTCTGGGTTCAAGTAGGTTTAGACGAAATTAAAATTGAAGTACCAGCGAGCAAGATATGGCTATGAAAGCAAGGGTCACGCAATCATAAGTTGTAGAGAAAAAAATTCGAAAACTCCCCCGCGTGAAGTGTGGAAATGAGGTTAAGTGTTGTGGGGGACCGTATCTATTTATAGCTGGATTGGATGTGATATCGCATACGATACATCACGTACACGATATCGTGGCCCTAGTGACATTAGGCACAAGAAATATACCGAATTTTTTAAGATTTTGTTGAAATTAGCGTGGTAAACTTAGGACATTGAGCCATTGTTAAGGGGTTCTAGGGTAATTTAGCTTGTTACGAAGGCATGAATAATGATGTATGGTGTAACTGATTAATAAAACCTCGGGTGGTAGAGAAAAAGGATATGTGATGGTACATAGGAACATTGAATCGGAGGGATAGTAATAAGGGAAAGAAAATCCTTGGCTATATGCTAAGGGTAATAAATGGTGTGCGAAAGATGGGCATAAGTGCAAATCAAAAAAATTATGCAAGTGGGTCCTCCCCAAAGAAAGTTCCAACCTATAATGTCCTTGCATAACCACACTTAAAAGTGTCTGTGGGCACTAAAAGGGTTAAATGTAATCCGCATTGATTTCACAAAACATGCACATGTAAATATCATCGGAATGAGGTAAGAATTCTATGCTATACGAGACACGAACAACAATTACACGAATAGTTATATGAGACGAACTAGAGAAGGGATTGGAGAGATTGGGACATGAGGTAATTGACCCAGGGCATAGTGAATCTTACATGTAAAGCATGATTAATGTGTCATTAACCTATCATTCCAAAATCAGGACCAAGTCCATTCCTCTAATCAGTGACATCACATTGTTTCATCCCATGATGAGCAACCATGAGAGTACCATAACAACAAGGCATACGATCACTTGACATTTTATTCAAGGGAGGAGTGATTTTTGTTTTGTGGCACTTTTCTTTTCATTTTCTCTCTTTTTTTTTCTTTTCTTCTCTTTTTTTTGAATACTGAATTCAGAGAAGCCACCAACCTTTAGGCATGGGTGCATGTCTTTCTAGTGGGACCCCCTAGAACAATATTGGATTTTTGAGTGCCCTTTTGATTACTCTTACTTCCATTTTTCGTTAGATCTACAAGGATCTTAGTACAACCACGTTGCATGATAACTCTCACAAATGTCACTAAAGAGAATCCACAAGTCCCCCTGATGTCACACCCTAATCATTCCCTCTTGGTCCATCCTTCTTCATTCTAGGTACAATGAACACAAAATTAATTTTAAGTTTCAAGGATGTCAAGAATATTATTGTACCCTCGAATAGAACCTCTTATTTGTAGAATGGATGAGTGGGTGTAATGGGCTTACTATCCAAATAATTGATCACTCGAAACTCGATAACATAGAACACACCTCAACCAACAAGCCACATGAGTGTTTTATTCATAGATGAGTGATGAGACGTGATTCGCATGAGCCGTGATATCGCGGTCTGTAGCCATATCTATAAATAAGAGGCAGCTCTCCCTTGTTTCCTCATCCTGAGTTAGAAGTAGGGAAACTCTGGCAGTTTGATCACTCCAGAGATAGAATATTTTCCATGTGCCCGTAGTAGGAGTCCTAAAGTGAACGGATCTTTATTTGAGCAACATTGTACCTGAACATAAGTTGTGTATGGCAATAAAGATGAGTGCATGGAATAGGATTTTATTTATTATTTTGTCTCTCACCCTTAAACTCCTAGAATGTGGTATGAGTACGACTTGATTACGAGCATCTAAGGATGTGTATGGATAGTCAAGGAATTGGCTGCTCATCACAATGCAGTATGAGTACGACTTGATTACGAGCATCTAGTGTGACTACTTGGTAACCCAGTGGTGTATTCAGAATCTATGCTTGGTAATCCCAGTGGTAGTCGTGCACCAAGATGTGTACGGTTAGTCAAGGAATCAGCTGCTCATCGCACTTAGGCTAGATTAGATTCTCTCAACCCTTTCCTCCTAGTTAAGTACCTTAGTACGACCACTTCGAGCACGTGTGTTACATGTGGTGATCCTAGCAACGATTAGCATTTGGTAGCCACAGGTGCATCGGTTTAGGATGTGTACGGTAAGTGGGAAAGGATGCTGATGCTAGGTTAATTTAGACTTAGTCATTAGTTAGAGTTAGTTAGTTTCTCAACCCTTCACCTCGATAGCATAGGAGAAAAACATAAAAGACCATAAAAATCATATACCTCGGACTTACTTAATCATACATCGTGACAACCAAAAGTAAGTCTGGGAAGACAATGAATGATTAACCCCAAATGTTCCATGGGGCGTGTAGGCACTTTGTCTGTGGAGTTCGACCGGATTGCGCATGCTACACTCATTTCGTACGGTTGAGTGTAGGGGTACCTCGCCACTCATCATTGGCGCTGTTGCCGGGGACTAAGTGTTTGTGCGCTAAATAGAACATAAGGATATCACTCACATTGTTGGGAGCCTAAACGAACCTTCGGGTTAATCAAGATAAAAAATTATATAATGGTAAATTTAGCACACCAATAACAATGTCTTCTTCTAACAAGAGCAACTCACCACCTAAGGATAATACAAAGAACATTCGGCAGTCAAAAACACATAGCCGAAATCAACCAAGTCCTAAACAATACAAGATAGTTTATACTCATCCCGATGAGTATATTCTAAACTTTACCTTTATCCTCCATCAAGACGAACAAATGCGATGGAGAAATTTGTAAGGTAACATCGTGTTACCCCCAGATCGATCAGTCTCTAACATGCTTTTCCGTGCTTTGGCATAGATTAGCATGACAGAATTGTATGTAGAATACATTGCGGAATACTTTGATTCAAGGGATTACTATCCCACAGAAGCACAACATATGAGGGACACAAGGTAGGAGAGCCAACATACACTATTAAAGGGAAAAGAGGTCCCACATGTCCTTGGTGAAACTAGAGATGGTGAACCATTTATAAATGGTTCGCGATCAAGAGATGTTCCCCCTCTTAACGAAAGTGAGGAGGTAGGGTATCAGAACCTATGATCAATGATACATATCCCTGGTTCTGATGCCCATGAACACCAACTGTTCACAGAGAGAAAAACCACTTATGCTAAGGACGGGCACTTAGATCGTTACCACGATCGGGGCCGTAGTAGCCGAAGAGAAGGCAAGAAACATCATCATGGCGATGGTTCCCCTTCTTCTTCTCCTTCTTCACATCACTCACCCTCTCCTTTCACATTTGGGCGTAGCCATCATGAACACAATGGAGAGGATAAAGGTAGAAAAAATAAGAGACCTCAACGAGAGAGTTGAGAGAGAGGACAAGGGCAAGGACGTAGGGAAAGTAGGGAACAATGAAGACATCACAGGCGTCATGAAGGAGATGATCATGACGAGCCCCTACTTGCAACCCGAAGTATGCTTGACATAACAGAGGCAGTTAGAATTCCCACAAGGCATTTAAAAGATAGTCAGATCAAATGCTTAGACATGAACAACATCCCACGATTTGAAAGGGGATACAACGCTAATCCGCAACATCATTTACAGGCATTCCACGATGTCTGTGCCTTGAAAAATATAGAAAATGAGTGGCAAAAACTTAAGTTGTTCCCAAGGACACTCACCAAGGAAGTAGAGAGTTGGTACCAGTCCTTAGAACCAGAAACCATTAGGAGGTGGAGTATGATGTTACAACTCTTCAACGATAAGTATCAGACGTACTCCAGAGTGTCCAATTTGCGTAAGCAGATCCAAGGCTGGAAGAAAGCTACTTATGAACCCTTGGATGTTGCCATGGCCCACTACTACAAATTGTTACATCGTTGCCCGGGCCATGGGTATGCTCAGAGGGATCAACTTCGCCACATCGTGGATTGGCTAAGGCATGAAACTAGAAGAACCCTTGGGACTTATGCCCAAGGGAGACTCTCACAACTTAGAGCCCATGAAGTACATCGCTTGTTGGAGCAAGTAGCAAAAGAAGAAGGTGAGCTATGAAAAAGGGAAAGTGCAAAAGAATACAACCGTGATCCCTCTCTTTGAAAGAAGGGAGTAAAATTTTGCGATGAAGAGGATGAGTCACCAATCGAAGAGTTGATGAACAGAAAGACCTTGCCGCTTCAAAAGCTCACAACGGAAATAGTGGCTAAGGTAGATGATGTATGGAGTTCCTTAGACTCTAAAATTGAAACTATCTTAAAAATTGTAGAAGAGTCAGAGGGAGAACAAAGTAGTGACAAAGGTAAGACAAAGTGGAAAGATTTAGGCCCTGTACATAACAAGGGTAAGGGGAAAATCACTAACTCTGATGTGGTTGTGGACTCTGACACAGATGATGACAGTGGATGTGAGATCTGCCACTATGACCATCCTAAGGGATGTTGCCCAATCATCTCACATCTACAAGAGTTTGGGGTGTATGCACTTAATCCAAGACTTAATCAACGGCAAACACCCCGTAGGTTACCTTATCCCCAAGGTAACCCAAGGTAGTTCCACCAACCATTAACGTATTATCCAAGTGGAACTCCACCACAACCCATTGGACAACATCATCAGTGGAAATACCCCCAGTCATGGGGGATTCCATCGCCAAAACATCAGTACCCTTACTGGTAGCCTGATCCTTATGGATATTATGTGCAACAGTCGATTTCTCCAAGTGACTCTATGAGTCACACAACTTCCCACCGTCACTACCAAGTTTGGGAGTACTTTAGAAGGACTCCTTCTCCTCCATGATACACTTCATACCCACACCATCCTCCAAATCCATTCGCACCTCTTCCACAAGTAGTTCCCATAACACCTCCTACTCCAACAATGCAAGGGGAACTTCCTACTCAACCACAGTAATGTCACACTACGAGAGCTGTAAATATTCAACCTGCTGCTGGGTCTGAAAACTGTAAAAAGAGAAGAGTTTTCTTTAGAACCAAAAGCCTAGACAAACTCTCGCAACAACAAGTGGTTGAGTCTAGGTACACTCCTCCACCATCTAACACTTCGGAGCACCCTTCAGTCCAACAGAGCTTAACGCATACAGTTATGTTAATGCATACTGTAACCGACTAGATCAAGGTAAGTCACCCTCCCAGGAAATAAAATGACCCTAGGAGTCCCTTAATCTATTTACAAATCATCAAACATAAATCACATAGGGCTCTTCTTGACTCAGATTATGGAGTTAACTTAATTTCACGAGAGATGTATCACGCTTGGAACCTACCCCAACTTAAGAAGAGCAACATTCAACTAGAGATGGTAGACCAGTCCATCACCATTCCCGTGGGATTGGTGGAGGACATCATTACCACTATGTGTGATTGGTCTTACCCAGCTGATTTCTTGGTGATTGAAGTCAACAACAATGAAGGAGACTTCCCAATTATAATGGGAAGGGCATGGCTGAGTACAGTAGATGCATGCCTTAGGATCTGCGATCTTTCCTTCGAAATCTCTAAGATAAATATTTATGGAAAGATCGAGAAGAGGAAATTTCCATGCATCACATACATTGATTCATCGAGTGATGACATGGAGGAAATGCCTCCATGTAACAGGTGTGCTCTTGAAACTTTGCAACAAAGATGCCTCTATGTAGAAACCACACAACAAGTAGTAGACACCCCATGGTTGACAACTACTTAAAGGATCAACCAAATATGCATGGAACGAGCTAAGGAAACCCATGCCCATGACGAAAGCATATATACATTGTAATATGAGCATCGCCAACTTCCACCCCTTAATCTAAGATCATCAATTGGGAGAAGTTGGGAACTTCTTAGAAATTCAAATAGGCGCTCATTATTTTGGATCTCTCCCTTTCCACTTAGTCATTGGGGAGATGGCCACCTATGCTAACCATATGGGGCCCTCAGTTCTTTTGAGTTTTTATTTTACATGTTCTTGTTTTACATGTTTTTTTCTTACACGTTTTTGTTTTACAACTTCCTTTAACTTTTCTTATTTTTTTTAGAACATTGTTATACTTTTTCATTTTGTGTGTGTGTGTGTGATCCACCTTGTAAGTTTGTCATCCAATAAGTGTTCGGAATGATGGTATGAACTATTTTCATATTGATTGCTAATGTTTGGTTTTTACCTTTAAGTCACGATGTTGATACTAAGGTATGTTTCTTTTGATATGGCAGGCAATGAGATCACTTCATCCATCCATCCACCAGTTTCTATGGTCTCTCTCAACTTGGAAATGTATAGTTCCCTTCATAATAAGAACTTTAACGAATCGGTGACTGGGCATTTCTCAAACTAAGGAAGGACTCAAGGATTGAAAAGGGTGTGACTTCAAGGGAACTTGATGCTTTTGTGTTGGCCATTCTCTTGGGTGCTTGGATGTTTTCTTCTTGAGTTTTCTTACCGTTTCGATGTTACCCAATTATCAGAAGCTAAGAAAATAAAAATAAAAAGTCTTTACATGGTGTGATTCTCATGCATAAAAACACAAAACATAAAAAAAAAAACTAAGTGAGAATTCAAAGCACACCCTTTAGACGAAATAAACTTGGGCTACAAGCACTGGTTATGGAACCAAAAGTGTTCCCTCTAACTAAGGTCCTTCTTGCTTCCCATTCCCTCCTTTGTTTCGTCGGAATGGTGGTGGCTCTTTGGAGAGGCATCCTTGTTATCCAAGTGGATGATTTAGCCGAATGCATTGATGCAAAGTCACTGGATGTGGTTGGTTTGAGGCCGGACTTGGAATGGGATTTGATAAGTCACATTAATCATGCAACATACAAGGGGTTGTACACGAGCTTGTTCTTGGGATTCCATTCCATCCTCTTTTCTCCATCCTTCTCTCCATTATTCACCTCATTGCTGGTTGTATCATTAGTGTATATTTTGGTAGATGCATTGTTTTCTTTTTGGTAACTTCTTACGGTTAAGACTTTGACTCTTATTCCAAATGACATTCCTGGAGCCTACGGACTCTTTGAATGTGGGTTTGTCAGGGCATTAAGGGCATGAGCTTGCTTTGGGGAGGACCCACTTACATTCCTATTTGGATCATTAGTTAAATTCTTTCCCTTAACATTTTACAATTAATTTTATTCTATTCGTTTCCTTCTTGACATCCATTTCATCGATGCCATAGTTGTCCCTTTTTACCTCTCTTTCTTACTCCTTTCCTTTCTCCATTGTAATGCTACCGGAGATTCGCGATTAGTCATGGGGGTATGGGGCCCGATTTTTTTGATTTTCTCTTAGCCTCGAATTTTTTAAATTTTTTCCTAACCCCTACACCTTTGGTAGTCATCATTAATACATCCCCAAATCCATAATTAGCCATACCACAACCTAGCCAATGGACCTACACCGAAGTAAGGTATTAATTACATGATGATTCATTTACCCTTACTAATATATGATTGTGTTGTGTGTGCAGATGGTGATCATACAACAATGGATTGGATTTGGAGCAAACACTTGGAATGGAGCCATGTTGGAAGCAGCTTTGTAAGGAGCAAGATCGATGGCGCGCTTATGGATGGACAACGAAAGGTGCAATCTTGGCATTGGCAGCAGCAAGACTTCTTCTCTCTTCTTCTCTCCTCTTCTCTCTTCTCTTTTCTCTCAGTTGCCAAATGAGGCCTGATGTCAATGTAATAAGGTATTCACCCTTGTTGTCATGAACACTAGTTTTGTCAAGTCTTGTAATGATGATCTGTTCACATGTCATCCCATTAGTTCCATTCCCCTCAATAATCCCATACCTTCCCAATATTTTGTAAGGAACTCAAGGATGAGTTTTCATTCAGTCATGGGGGTATGATGAGACGCAATTCGCATGAGCCGCGATATCGCATCCCATGCGATATTGTGGTCTGTTGCCATATCTATAAATAAGAGGTGGCTCTCCCTTATTTCCTCATCTTGAGTTAGAAGTAGGAAAACTCTGGTAGTTTGATCACTCCTGAGATAGAATATTTTCCATGTGCCCATAGTAGGAGTCCTAAAGTAAACGGATCTTTATTCGAGCAACATTGTACCTGAACACAAGTTGTGTACAACAATAAAGATGAGCTTCTTGGATAAACCTTGTAGTGCATGGAATAGGATTTTATTTATTATTTTCTCTCTCACCCTTAGACTCCTATAATGCGGTATGAGTACGACTTGATTACAAGCATCTAGTGTGACTACTTGGTAACCCAGTGGCATATTCAAGATCTGTGCTCGGTAATCCCAGTGGTAGTTGTGCACCAAGATGTGTACAGTTAGTCAAGGAATCAGCTGCTCATCGCACTTAGGCTATATTAGATTCTCTCAACCCTTTCCTCCTAGTTAAGTGCCTCAGTATGACCACTTCGAGCATGTGCATTACGTGTGGTGATCCCAGCAATGATTAGCATTTGGTAGCCATGGTTGCATCGGTTCAAGGTGTGTATAGTAAGCGGGAACGGATGTTGATGCTAGGTTAATTTAGACTTAGTCATTAATTAGAGTTAGTTAGTTTCTCAACCCTTCACCTTGATAGCATAGGAGAAAAACATAAAAGACCATAAAAATCATATATCTTGGACTTAACCATACACTGTGAAAACCACAAGTAAGTCTGGGAAGACAACGAATGATTAACCCCAAGTGTTCCATGGGGCGTGTAGGCACTTAGTTTGCAAAGTTTGACTGGATTGTGCGTGCTACACTCGTTTCGTATGGTTGAGTGTAGGGGTACCTAGCCACTCATCAATGAGATTACTTATAAAAAACATAAAAAGATAAAAAGACAAAATGATAAAAAAAGAAATTGAAAACTTGAGAAAATTGAAAAATAAAAAGTTGTAAAATTAAAGAAAATGAAAAATAGTTATTAATCCTGCTTGTTATTGGAATGGGGGGTATCCCCCATAACTAAACGGTTGAGCATGGAAAGGATTAATAAATGGACAATGAGGATCCTTACGTGTTGGAAATATTGAAGCTTGGTCATACTTACCCTAGTGGGGTCGACACACTTGGTTATAGTAAGCATAGTGGGGCAATTGATGAGATGTGGTAATTGGATAACGAGTTGACCCACTATGATAGTTGCGACCAAAAGATGTTATGCAAGGATCAGGATGTTGCCCTTCATGGTTATGTTCATTGCGTCGTATGGTTGTTGGAGTGTGAACTGGTAGCCCTCATGAAGTAACATGAGGCATTGGATTTGAAGATAAGGGTGCACCATAGTGTTGGGCTTGTGCTAAGTTGGAGGATGCAATGACCTTGGAATTGTGTTGTCCCTTCCTAGGATCATTTCTAAAGAAGGGACGCTTTTGATGTTGAGGAGGCCTCTTACTGCTATTGACAGTAGTAGCACAAGTGACGTTCGTGGGTTGTTGCTATGGCGCAAGCACCTTAGGAACAATTGGTGGTGATGTAGAAGAAGGGAAAGGATGAGAACGTTGAAAATTAGGAGAAGTGTAAGGTGATAGTGGTTGTGTTGAGGACATGGGTTGATAGTATTGAGGATAATGGTAATGCGGTGAGATAGAGGATGTTGACCCTATTGGGGAAATAGGATGTTGAACTAGATAAGTGTTTGGATTCGGATAATATGAACGATGTCTCCAGTTTATGGGTGGCTTCCCCCACGACTGGGATTGTTGCCACTGTGATCGAACACAATATCTCTATATGAACTCTGGATGTAACGTGCTTCCCCAATGCTCATATAAATGTAACAAGATTGGGCATTGACCCATGGGATGATTGTACAGGAAAATGTTGCATTCATATGTATGATTAGCAGTTGAGCTCTTATTTCCTTCATTCCTTCTTTCTGAATGTCTAATGATATTTTGTCTTGTTTCTTGGGTGGTCAAAACTCTATCCCCAATAAGATCGATATATTCTCCACACTTTTTATGCATCCATTCGAACATCTTATTGATCTTTGCCTCGACTTCCTCTAATGATTGCTATTGTACTGGCAAAGATGGTTCTTTCCCCTTGTGTTAGGTTGATTTTTCCTTTCTGTGATCATGGACCTTTGTTAAGTTGAGATTTTGGTCCCGTTGATGTTTTTCAACAATCTCCCATCTAGCCATTTCTCCTTCCTCTTTTGCTACCTACTTAATAAGCTCTTGGACTTTATGGGTTCATAGTTCATATAGACCTTGGGCATGCATTCCTAAGGTCTCTCTTATTTCATTACGGAGCCCATCAATGATATGGTACATTAGCCTTTCCTCGGAGAACCCATGGCCTGGGCAGTTATTTAACAGTGCATAATATCTTTCTAAGGCCATGTCCAAGGGTTCATGTTGTGCTTGTTTCCACTCTTGGATTTGTTTCCTTAAGGTTGACACTCTTGTGTAGGTTTGATATCTTT
>MNCI01021461.1:347582-362135 GCA_015680685.1 Gnetum montanum
AGTAGTAAATAAAAATTAATTAAATAATTAAGCTAAGTGAATGCTGCAATGATGAAGTAATCTCAATCTTTATTTTCAGTCATGTGCATGTCCAAGTACGTCACACTCGAATAAGGATGTTGTACAATTACAATCACCACGCTGCGGGCATACACGGGGAGAGAAGGGTTGAGAGAAAGAAATTAAACACTTAAACTAAGAACTACTTACTGACTGCCTAACTTCTTTGTCTACCTCTTATTTATAGATGAGGAGACAGGCTGTAATATCGCGTATGCGATATCTCGGTTGGGCTACGATATCGCATACGTGATATCGCGGTCGACCCAAAATGTGACTCATCAATTTTCAATCAAACTTAAAGGATTGATGAAGGGTTAATAAAAAATTTAAATTTTTGAGATTTTTTTAAGGAAAAATTACAATTAATCATTTGTGATTATAGATGGCTCCAAAATAAAATCCCAAAGTTGGAGGATCATCATAGCTATGAGAGAAGTGAACAAGAGGTAAACATGGTAAAGGACATGGTAGAGGTAGAGACTAGCCACAACAATCATATTTCAAAGAGCAAGATGTCCAATCAGGAACTATTTAGCAACCCATGCTACAAACACAATAATTCACATAAGTTGAAGTATTAGTGCCCCTTGCTCCTAAAGCAAGCAAACTCTCGTTATTAGAGAACTATGTTAAAGTGATCAATGATAAAACTATTATTACCAACTTTATAGCTAATTTTAATTTTAAGTCATTCTTGGAATTTGCACTATAGGAGGTTAAAGAACAATTGTAGGATTCACCACTTTGGCCAACTATCCCCGTAAATAATGAATGATGTTAAGGGAAAATATACAAATTTAGGCATAATAAGCAGCTAAATAACATGGTGAAAGTAGAAGATATCTCAGTCTCATATTTAGTTGAAGTCATTACTATATCATTTGGAGTACCTAATATTAAAACTAAAATAGCTGTTGTATCTACTCAATTTGACATAGAAAAAAGGAGCTTATGACTAGAAAGAGAATATAGATACAAGAACAAGTTTAGAAAATTATCATTAGCTTAAAAAATATATTTTAATATAGGAGCATATCACATCTACCCTATGAAGCACCTAAATAGAATAACAACATATGTAGCTAGAGGTAGTATCATTCTTAGTGGTAGATATCTAGCCAATATAGCCCATCTTCTCTTTTTAGAGATAGAAAGAAAATTTGAAGAAAAGTAATTAGGTAAACCCACATTGTCATTTCATTACCTAATAAGAAAGTTATGCAAAAGAGCTAGTATCAAAGGATATACTAATGACATAGTAAAAAAAAGCTTAAAATGTTCCATACATAGAAATAGCAAAGCTTATATCTATAGGAGTTAAATATGACATTCTTAATGATGTTTCTTTTCAGCTACATCTTTAAGCAAAAAGGTTCCTAATGAATACTAAACAATTAGTTTTTCTCTTATAAAGAATAAATTTCTTTTCTTTTGGACTCAACGATATTCATTATTTTTGATTGATGTGTTCTTTTCTCTTTAAAGAGAGTTTTCTCATTCTCTTTGCCAAAAACCCTTTAGTAAGAAGTGAAAACCCATGAGGGTGCTTTTCCACAATAATAAGGCTTACTCCTTTTTCTACCCTAGAGGGGAGGTTTTTTAGAATTAATTGTAAAGATAGAAACCTATAAGGCATCCCAAAACTGCTACACTTTTTTCTAAAATAAAATGAAAAAAAGCTTTATTAAGTCTAAAGACCCATAGGATCTATTAGAAAAATATTACATTTTCATGAAAAATAAAAATAGACTCTCCAAATTGATCCAACACCAAAGAGGGCATCAAAAACAAATAATACAAGTTTTTTCCTCTAACATTATAACATTGTCTCAAATGGGTAGTCACATCACAAGAAAGAAGCACATGTAACTCATATTCATGGGATCTTGATTTGCACAACCTACAAACGTGCCTTTCTCAAGTAGTAGAATCCATCTTTCACTTTTAATTATAAGATGATGAGAACTTAAGTGAAGCTTGCTGATTGCATTTTGATACTTGATTGGAATAGCACCTTAGAGATAGTGAGCTTCTACATCTAGTTTATTAGATATAATGTAGTGTAAATAAAATTCTCTCTTTCCTTCCACATTAGACTACATTTGTAAAATCTTCTACTTGACTATTTTGCAAATATGCTTAGGATTTTAATGTGCTTCCTCCCAAAAGATATTCATTTTCTCAACCATTGCATCTCATGAAAATACCAACCATGGTCTCATGAACCCTCAAGAATTACTTTAAATAATTTGTCTTTCCTTGAGATATGTAAGCTATGAGTGTATGTTTTCTTGGGGATCCAACCTTTATTCTTGATATACTACATGGATAATTAAATTTAATTTTTTTCTTAACTAAGTTTTAAGTGTATAACGTATTGTCTCCAATCCATAAAAATTATTAACGATCACTAACCAAATAAAATAACACTTTTATTTTTGTACAATTATTCAACCAAAAGAAAAAATGTATTTATTAAATACTCAAAATATATGAAGATGTACCCACTATATATTTTATGGGTTTAAATAAGGGCACATGAATCTGTTACGAATCATTTGCAAAATTTCCTCCAGAATCGCAAATCTCCTACACATAGTATATGAAGGCCTTTCTACAAAACTTGTCGTTAATAATGATAAAGGTTACATCATCAATGCTATTTAGTAATTTTAATTTGTAATTGCATAATAAAAAGTGTCACTACTATTTTCCACAAACTATTTTAATATTTGATTTTATTCAAGTATTGCCTAGAACATCATGAATCAACCTTTTTTCCTTGTGTATATGTTAATATGTGAAAATGGGTGTTGGACCTCAAAATATATATATATTAGAAATAAAAATTTAGAGTACAAAAGCAAAGGAGTGTTGCAAAAAAGGAGAAACTCCAAATTAACAAAAATAAAAGGCTTAATGATTTTAGGAACATCTTTTCAAGTTTTTATCCTTACAATCAATCTTGAAAAACCTCCCTTCTCAAGCAGGAAATCATACTTTTCATAAAAAGATTAAGATTGAGTGGAGGGGGAGGAGGCCCTTGCCCTATTAATAAAGTCAACATAATGAAAAGATATTATCTCCATATCTTGACCAATAGCTACAAATGAATTATTAGTAGTTAAAATATTTTAAACATGTAGTTCATTTTGAAGATTTGGCATGTAATTGCCAATAAACAAACTTCTTCAATGTTTTATTATTATTATTATTATTATTATTATGAAGAATCATTTGAATTAACAACAGGTTTCTGTGAGACCTTAGGAATAAATATTTGTTTCTCCTTAATCATTTTTTTGGAAAAAAATCGAGTGAATTGTTATTCCCAAAAAGAAGGCTATGCATCAGTACAGCGCAAGCCAGAGTTGCTAGCCCCACATTAACTGCGGACCCCAACCCTGGGTCCCCCGTGAACCATAATCACCACAGGGCATTACCACAGGTGGGTAGTGTGCCCCATTTCCAAACCCTTAACCAAAGATTCTGACCAATCCGGGCATGTCCCAACGACCCCCCTGCCCCCTCGCTAGAGGCTTTTGAGGGGGTTGTGGTTGGAGCCCCAACTCTCTTCGGAGGTTTGAAGTCTCAGAACCGGCTCTCCCGGGCCTGCCGTCAAGCGATATCTATTTTCCTCAATTATCTAGCCAATGCTTATCATGTGGTCTCTGATAACATTTTCGATCCATAGCAGGGTTTGGCTGTATGATTGCAGGGAAAGCAGTGGATTGTCAGGAAGCTACCCCCTGTTGTCTCTAGTTCCATCATTTGTAGTCGACGCATAACCCTGCAGGACCTGTACTAGCCCATTTCACGTGCCTTTAGTATCTTGAGAGTCCTTGGGGGATGTAGTTGAGGTCTTGTATGAGACCGCGGTACCCCCCACTGGGAGACCATGCCTCCTTCGCCTCCGTTGATACACCTACGCCGGTTGAGGCTACGGTCGAAGCAGTGGGATCAAGGTACCATCCTACTAGAGGGCACAGATTACCCCAAGGTATCTGCCAGGGTGCCATTGTTGTAGAGACTCCCAGAGAGGAAGTGGGGGAGGTTGATGGGGGTCTCAACATGCATGCTCTGGAGGAACATGAATATTTAAAGAATCTTTTCAAATTGATTTCATTAAAACATTTCTTAAAGGTACATTTTATTGAACAACAGTAAAAGAAAAGGGAGGGATAACTATTGAAACATCAGTAGAAGAAATCATTGAATGATCTACATCATATTTATAAGAAATCTTAGTAGGATCTACAACATTTGTAAGAGAAATTTTAGTAGTGTTTGTAGTAGCTTAGTACTAATGCACATGGATAGCCTTTTTTTGTAGCATAAAATGACATAAATCAAACATATAACCCTCTTGATGACAATAGTGGCATGACTTTAGAAGATTGTAATAAACAACCTTATGTAAATAATCAATTCTACCAACACATAGAAGAATTTCTTGCTTAAGTGAATCAAAATATACCTCAATTATATATTGAATTCTATAAAAACCACTAGCTATAGCTAGGGTTTTAAAATGCTTGATTGATCCAATTCAAGAGATAATACCCCTTTCAACTTTTCTAAAACTTAATAAAATATTCAATAACTTCGAAATTCAAGGGCCCTAGAAATCATTGCTGAGTCAACAAATTCTACCAATAAAAATGAGATTGACAGATAACGTGCATATACAATTTCTAATCCTCAATCTTTCCAAATCAAAGTTAAATGACTTAATAAACTTAAGGAATGAAACACCACTATTTTCGGCCTAACACTTTGAAATGAAAAAAACTCAAGCCTTTTTGAACTTTTGGAGATAAAATTTGGCTAAGGCATGACATTCACGCTGACTTGGGAACTCACGCTGATGTTGGATGCTATGGTCATGCTACAGCATGACCTCTAGCATGACCAACTTTCACAAACTCCAAACAGCCTGCAAACCAACCTAGAATGACTTGATTTCAAACGTGCAGGTCATCCTCTAGCATCCTTGAGCTCAACATCTACAACCTCTGACTTCAGCTTCCAAAATCTCCAGATTTTAAGTAAAAAAATCACAAGTTTCACAGGTGACACTGTAGGTCATGTTGAGGTCACGCTACAGCATGACCACAACATGACCCTCCCAAAATAGCCAACGTGACCTACTCAAAACCACTCAAGTCCAACCTCAAATTCCAGATTCCATAGTTAAACATTTTCAGGTAGTAGTTGCAGGCTTTAGAAATCCAAATTTTGTGTCAAAAGGTCAAGTTTTCTCCACATGCTGGAGGTCATGCTGAGCATGAGTGCAATGTCCACACATTGCATGCTAGATGCTGGACACGTTGGATGTTGGAGGTCATGCCGAGCATGAGTGCAGCATGACCACACATCAGCTTACACCGAAGCACAAATCAACTCGACTCTAAAGGAACATCAATTCACGTTGGAAGCCCTGGCAGAGCAAAGACACCTCGAATAGACTCAAATTGACATCTCGACATCCTGTAGCACACGATCCATGGTCAAGCGAGCCGGGTCAAATTTCTCTTGTTGTACATTTCATTGTAAATTCCCATTTGTGGGCAAGTTAGGCCCTCATGGTCTAAATTAAATGTACTTGCATGGTCTTGAGTAACCCATGATCTATAAAATGCAATATATTTGGTCAGGAATGTAGCTTGCTGACACATCCAATTCTTGCCAACACACGACCAACTCACACACGGTTGTCCATTCATCTCCTAGCCATTGATTCCACTTTCCTCTCATCTCCTAGCCATTGATTCCATTCATGAATTCCGTGCCTAAGCCTTGCCCAAGCCTATAAATACCCTGTCAATTCACATGAATGGGAGTTTGGCAATGGGAGACATTTGGCAATTTTGAGAAAAAATAGAAAACCAACAAATCCTTGGGTGCTCGGCACACTTGACTCCTAGCATCCAAGCATTTCTCGCATCTCATCATTACATCATCGAGTAACATCACTCCCTAGGGCTAGGTGTTTGACCTGCCATCCACATGTGCAGCTACGCTTTGACCGGTGCACATCCTTTTTTTAAGCAATAGAATCCAGTTCATTTTTTCAGTCAACCATTATTTCTATTTACTCTGCTCTACATTCACTTTATGTCCTATTTGTGTTCTATTTACGTTTTTATGCGCACTGTTCATGATCCTATTTACATTTTTACTATAACCCTAGCGTAAGCCATAGTTTACGCTCAGGGAAGTCCTCGGTTGATTTGCGTGCAAACCATTCAAGGAACTTTGCCTTTGTTCCCTTTTACAGCTTGCCCTCAAGTGATGGCAGGGTCAACTGTGCCTGCATGACGATCTTTCGGTGTTTATTTCCTTCCAACCCTTACACCGATGATTTAGGTTAGTACAGTTTTTGGTGCTAGAAGGAGGGCCAACTTGCTTGTTGTTTTTTAAAATGTCGATCACAATACCTATCAAAACTTATTTATCTTATCCTTTTGGTTCTCCCTGTCGCAGTTGGTCACACTGAGTTGCTCTTAGTTGGTCACGCTGAGCTTGCTCTTGTTGGTCATGCTGAGCTTGCTCCTGTTGGTCACTCTAAGCTTACTCCTGTTGGTCATGCTATGGTGGTGTCACGCCAGTCACATTGCGATTGCTTGCAATCCAACTCAAACTCATCTAGCTGAGTCTGCTCACGCTCACTATGGAATATTTCCAAACCAACCTAGCAATGCTGCCGATCTCAGACTTTGGGGCTGAAACCTCGAACCCTGTAACCACCACAGAATCCATAACTGTTATTGAATAGGTAAATCTCCAAGGCCCTACACACTGTCACTTAGGCTACAGGGCAAAGGCCCTACTTACACAACTCTTACACCTGAAGAGTATAACTTCATATGTGTCAAAATCCAAGCCAACCTACCTATCAACTGTATAGAGAGGGAAGCAAAGCAAGAATATGAATTTATTCACAACGAGGGATGTGAGTTCATCCCATCAGCATTTGACATCATCCCACTATCTGAAAACCATCATAAACTCATATCCTAGCTTCTCATGGCTAGAAGTCAAGCCTTATAGCTATTGCCAATAGAGCGTCAAGATGAAGAAGATGACTTTGCAGCCCAATTTGAACATGGAGATTCTTACCACATTGTCAGCCCCCATGCCTATACAAACTCATTATTCCACCCTGTTCTGGAAGAAACTGTGCTTCCTCTTTCATCTGCAAACACTCATGCATCAGTCTCCCGACAACAAGTATCTACTTCCATTCCTATCTTCTCCGTGCTCAATAATATTCACTTTGATGCATCCACTTCCATTGTACCCCCGCAAGTACAATCCCAACAAATCCCTGCCCAAACTAACAGAGGGTCAATCCTTTGCCCTCAAGTAATTGGGATGCCATCGGTCATACCAGCTTCCACGTCCACCCATTACATACCTCAGGTGTAGATCCACAAAGCACCATTAATTATTCCAATCCAACACGTTCAGGGTGTTACTTCACAACCTATGGTTGGGCAGTGGGTTCCATCAGCTGTAGTCTTAGTCCCAAATACTATCCCACCACAACAGATATCAGCCCAACAACCTCTCTTTCCACAAACAACGCAACAATTGAATCATTATCAGCCATAATCCGCTCAATCCATTGGTCTGCCTACTGCCCAAGAATGGGCCAACACACAAAAAATGATGCACTCCTTGGTAGAAGATTTAAAAATTTCTTAAAACTGCGAACATTAAGGAGGTCAAAGTACTTGATTTCTATCAAGATGATCCAATTGACCCCTTAATTCCATCCTTAACCTTGCCAAAGGGAGTCTCATTACCCTAGCTGACCAAGTACAATGGAGAGGGAGACCCAAATGCCCACCTAGTAACATTTCGAGCTGAGAGTCTTTTACTTCAGGCATGACCCCATGTAATTTTGCGAGTGTTTACAATGTCCTTAATTGGAAAAGCCTTAGACTGGTACCGATCTTTACCCCGTAGCTCTATATCTTCTTTAGAGGATTTGTTGCATCATTTTTTTACCCGTTTCAAGTACAATCTAAAACCTGAAGCCATGTTAGATAGCTTAATCCAAATCAAACAAGCACCGCTTGAGCCAGTGTAGAAATTTATCCAAAGGTGGAGTGCAGCCTTAAATAAACTTCACGAACCTACCCCTAAAACATATTTACTCACCATCCTTAAGTCGGCCGCGAATGACTTTATTAAGTCAAAACTTTACTACTTGAAAGCCTGCACATTGAGCCAAGCATTCGTGCAAATCAAGGACATAGAAGAGGTGGCACAAACAAGTAATGACCCAGCCTACTCAACCTTTAGGAGCTAACATACAAGGAAAGATAAATCCAAAACAATGATAGCAGCAATGGCTAAAATAGCCCGACCTAGTCATCTAGGACAAAATGAAAAACAACTTGCTTCCCCAAATAGATATGAAAGAAACACACCCACTCCTACACCCAAAAATTCCTCAAACAGAAACAACAACATAGGTCATGCCTGTACATTCGAAAGAAAGAACCCCACTCAATACACATCATTTCCCATGAAGCCTTCACAATTTCTTGACCAACTTCTAAAGGCCAGGCTAATTCAACACAAAAAAATGTTTCCTGCAGCTTCTTAAAGACACGATCGATTTTGTGAACTGGCCAAAGATCCAGCCTTAGAAATAGCCAACGAACCCCTCATTCCAAAAGGCTTTAGGTTGGATAGGTTTTGTGAATATCACCAACAACTTGGTCATGGGACTAATTACTGCTTTACGTTGAAACAGGATATACAACGCATGATTGATAGGGGTGAAGTAGTGTTTGACGAGGCAAACCTAGTAAGACCCCAAAACCAATCCATGGGGGTCTACAAGGATCCTCTCAATACTAATGATGCACCATATGTGATTAATACTATCCATGTGGAAGATAGACAAGAAATTCCTCAAAAACCTTTTGTGATTCGCAGGCCTTCAGAAAACACACCTACCCCAACATATCCTTAAACCCCTTTCATCATGCATACATCCCCCACACCGCTGAGACCATTCATTATCTGTGTACCTCCTTCTATTGCAACCATAACTACACCATCTGAAAACCGACCCATTCCCTTTATGATTCGGGTGCCAAAATGCCCTGATACACAAACCACCTCCATGCCCCCGCAACCTTTATGAGAACATCTTGTCGATAGACTAACAAGAGAATGCTTGGAAAGAGGAAACCATCAATACAAATTAGGACCACCAAAACCAACACCGCTAAATGTTATTCCTATGGGTCCATCCATTAATGAGCTTAGTACGAGCCATCAAAATGAGGATAATTTCATGAGTCATGTCCCAAACCCAGCATCTTCAGTAAAAACCCCTCCACGGGAAATATGAATGCTAGGTCAAATAGGCCAAATCTCTACAGACAAGGGAGCCCGAAATGGTAAAGACCTAGTGAATGCGTTGACACAAGTCGCACAAGCTTTGAAAGAAAAGAATACTTATTTAAGCCTGTATGATCTAGTAATGATTTCACCAGTACATCAAGAAGCTCTCATGCGTATGTTAACTTTAGTCCCTGTTAGTGAGGACCTTCCTGCAGATGAACCATCCATTCATGTGGTATTGTCTGCACAATCTCAAGAATCAAAGACTACATCCCTAGAGTTTCGCGCTAAGGACATTGTGCTAGATGAGAAAGGAGAAGTTACTAAAACTCCTATGTTCATAATGATATAGGTTAATCATTTCAAGATATGTAGGGTGCATGTCGATGACGGCGCAGCAAGGAAACTAATACCTTTTTCTGTCATTGAAAAACTAGGACTCACCGAACAAATACAACCCACGACGACCTCCTTCCTAAAATCCTTCAGTGGTTCCCGTGTTGGAGTGAGAGGTATGGTTACCTTAGATTTCATAGCCAGGGACCAATTTCCCACATCGCCGAATTCATAGTAATCGATGAAATGCCAAGATTTAATCTAATCCTAGGACATCCTTGGTTGGCTTAGCTTAAAGCTGTTTCCTCACCAATCCATCAAGAGATCCACCTACCTTATGAGGATGGTGAAATTATCATATATGGGGATGCAATAGTACTACCTACTTCCTCACGCCCTAGAGTAGATCAAGAGTCAGAAATTGAGGTCGTTGAGCCTAAGAAAGACACCATGAGCATATCTCAAAGCATAAATCCAACATTAGCTCCCAATCCTATTGAAAATGAAGAAACACTAGACAACACAAACATAGGTGCCATCCCTACTGATGTCTCCTAGTCGGAATTACCCTGTGATATCACCGATGAAGGAGAAGGTGAATATAAAATCTTACTCGCATGCTCAACCTCACATGTTAAACTACAAAGGATCAAAAAGCAACTCAACAAACAGAATTAAACTACGGAATGTCCGAAATGACGTTAAACTATGAAATGTCCGAAATGATGTTAAACTACGAAATGTCCAAATTGACGTTAAACTACGAAATTTCCGAAATGACATTAAACTACGAAATGTCTGAAATGACGTTAAACTACCCACTGTCTAGTATGACATTAAACTGCCAACAAACGTTTGCAATGACATTAAACTAGCCATGGTCATAAATAGCCAATTCCATTTAAAACTTTCTAAAAACGTTACTACCTTTGGCCTACCATAGCTTAAAACTGGTAATCCTTTCTTTAACAATAGATGCAACAGTCCATCATGACTTTAAACTGATGTACCCAGCTCGAAATGGCTTTAAACTAGATCCAACAAGTTACAGATTTACGAACTCCTGTCATTTTACATTGAATTTTCGCTTACAAGTTACAAATTACAATTTAGATTCTTGCACGGTTGTTGTTTCCTTTTTCAAGTATTTACCTTACATCTCGTTTTACACTTTACAAATTTATGTTATGTTTAGTTGCACACATATACTTGAGAAAAGAAAGAAAAACAATACAAAACATGAAAAATAAAAAAAAACATTTACATAGAACATCAAAGTAATGAAGGAATGCAACCAATTTATACCACAATTAAATTTAGGCCATTACATTAGTCTTTATACATTTTATCAAACATCCAAACATCCAAAAATCTA
Source organism: Gnetum montanum (assembly GCA_015680685.1). Lineage (NCBI taxonomy): Eukaryota > Viridiplantae > Streptophyta > Gnetopsida > Gnetales > Gnetaceae > Gnetum > Gnetum montanum. Next base: position 358,726 of record MNCI01021461.1, read on the forward strand.
AAAACACTCAATGGCTTAAGCCTAACTAATGCAAAGCTCATAGATGGGGCTGATCCCCAAGATCCTCTTCATCATTTGCTCCTACTCCACTAGGGCCATCTCCATCATTAACATGTCCCTATAAAGAAAAAACGAAAAATAAAACAAAACAAGTCATAAACAGAAAAAAATCAGAAAAATAGTAACATTAACAATGAAAAACCATAAAATCATACAAAATTAAATGCCACAATAAAACACTCACAAGTGAAGAAGGCCCCAAGTTGGTCTCCAAACGCCGTATTTTCTCCTTCTCGGGCACATTTGCCCAATCTTCCTCCAAGCCAAGATCAATGCCAGCAAGTGCTTTGCCTTTGTCCACTGGGGTCCAAGTAGGGCGCTTAAGAGAGAATACGCATGTCATAGTCTCCCCAGAGGCAGTGGTAATTTTTCTCTCTGGAGATCCCTCCACCTCAATACACTCGACAAACCTATCATAAGAAGACCTCAAACCTAACCCATCGATGAACATCTCCGCCCGATGATGTTCAACTGACTCTTCTTTCAACCACTTCTTATACTGATGCTTGTGGTCCTTTTGGTCCTAACCCCACTTTCGTACTTTGGTAGTAAAGGATTTCCAATCTTGACACTTCCTATTTAATAAATCTATCTATGCCTTTTGTTCTGCTAAGTCCCAAGTAGCCTACACCTTACCATTTAAAACTGTCCAGTAACGTGTGTAGGTGACTTTGGATGAGTGCCATGTGCTATCACTAGACAACCTAGCAGTAGCAAAGTCATAACGGGACTGGAGATTCCTTTTCTCCTCTCTCTCTTTTGCTAGTGTCTCCCTCAATGTGTGAACCTCATCCCATAGATGCTCAGTCGAACACCTTAGGGTCCAAACTGTCTTGGCATTCTTTACAATGCAACCAAAAACTGCATCATAGATCTTTCTTAGGACTTGATCAATATCCCCTAGTAACTCAGGGAGAGCATCAATGTGAGTAGCTTCAGAAGGATCCCACTTGAGTCTAGCGCCTGCAAGTGCACACATAAGTTAGGCATAATCGAAGATAAACACAAAGAAACATAGTCAAACCTGACACTTAGCATAACATGTAATTAATACACACCTAGTTTAGGATGAGCTTCTTGTAAGCGAGTGACCACCTCATTAACAATGCCTGCAACAAAATCCATTTTGCTAGGCATCTCAAGCCATGGCCTCAATGGGTCAATTGATGTGGGATGAGCAGGGAAGGTTTCTTCGATTGGAACCTATGATCCTGATGTAGCTTCTTGGGATATAGGTACCTCGAGAATTCTAGCATCTACCCCAAAATGGTCAAAATAGTCAAGAACAACACATAGAATCAAAAAGATACGGAATCTAGATTGAGCTAAAAAGGAACATACCAAAAAGACCTTCATTGTCCAGCCTAGGTGGATCACCAAGCTACAAAGATTCATCAAAGAAACCACCAAGGACATCCTATTCATCACTTGAATGCCTAAGTGCATCCAAGGCCTCTTCCACAAGCTTTGTTCCAACATTTCTTGTCCCCTCATCCTCTTGTGTGGCAAGAATTTCCCCCTCCTCGATTATTGCTTCCATTTCTTTTCCTTCCTCCTCAGGTATAGGAGCCAGGACCTCTCTTTCCTTCTCTAGACTTCCCTCTGAAATAACACTGGAATTTTTAAAGTTAGTTTGATATAGCACATATATACACCAAATAGCACATAAACCAAAAAATCAAATATACAACGAAAAAGACTGATGAGTGGCGAGGTACCCCTACACTCAACCATACGAAACGAGCGTCGCACATGCGATCTGGTCGAACTCCGCAGATGGACTAGTTGTGGCACCTAGATAGTTAGCCTTAGGTCACAGTTCGCTGTCTTCCCATCTAGACTAGTTTTGCATATGTCACGTATGGTTTAGTCTAGATGAGGTGTATGATGTGTTCCTAATCTAATGCTACTCCTGAAGGCAGTGGAAAATAATACTAACTAAGCTAAGCTATGAAGGAAAGAGTAAGAAAATCTAATCTAGCCTAAGTGCGACGAGCAACCGATTCCTTGATCAACCGTACACATCTTGGACTTCGTGCACGACTGCCACTGGGACTACCAAGCATAGGCCTAGGTACGCCACTGGGATTACCAAGCGCAGACCCCAAATACGCCACTGGGTTACCAAGCGTAGATCCCCCTAGCTACACCACTGGGCTACCAAGCAGTCACACTTAAATGCTCGTAATCAAGTCGAACTCGTTCCGCTTCTAGGAGTTTAGGGTTGAGAGACTAATCGCGATAAGTAACCGATTCCTTAACTAGCCGTACACACCCGTAGATGCTCGTAGTCAAGTCGTACTTACACCGCGCTATGAAAGCAATAAATAACATGAAATAAATAACAATAAATAAACTAAGTGAATGCTGCAATGATGAAGTAATCTCGATCTTTATTGCCGGTCATGTGCGTGTCCAAGTACGGCACACTCGAATAAAGACACCGTACAATTACATTCACCACACTGCGGGCAGACAAGGGAAAAATTCTAACTCTGGAGGGATCAAACTGCCAGAGCTTCGCTACACTAAAACTGGGATCCCCAAATAAGGGAGAGCCGCCTCTTATTTATAGACATGACGGCTGACTGCGATATCGCGTACGCGATATCGTAGGGAAGGATGCGATATCGCGTACGCGATATCGCGGGGGATGCGATATCGCGTCGGCTGCGATATCGCGTACGCGATATCGCGGCCGACGCAAACCGCGTCTCATCATACCCCCACGACTGAATAAAAACTCGTCCTCGAGTTACAAGGAGAATAAGCTTCAGTGATTACACAGTGGATAGGTATGGGATTATTAACTAGAAAAAGAAATGGACTAATGCCACAGTGTGGGAAGACACAACACAGAGAAAAAACTGCTACAATCTACAAAAATGTGGAACTCATGTAGTTCCTAGTGGCGGTGGCTCCTCCATGGGTGCTTTCCCTTTGTCACGTACTCTGAGTTTTGAAGATTGATGATGCTGAAGAATAGCCTGGAGCTTCTCCTCTTTAGTTCGAGGGTCTTGTGCCGTCCATGCTGATGCTCCGATGTTTTATGGAGTCAGTACTTCCCACGGATAGGGTAGTTGCGGGAACATCTGATTAACTTTGACGTACCACGCCGCAAACACCCGTCATTCCTCTTCAAAGGCTCTGGCTTTGTCTTTGTATTCATGAAGTTCTGTTAGCCGTCAAGCCAAGTGGGTTGCCACATCTTTCTACCCTTGGTAGCTCTCTTTTACCACTGCGAGTTTAGAATTTGCAACATCTAATTTTTCAGCCAACTTCTTTCGTTTTGCAAACTCTACCTCATATTTGATGTAGGTGGAAGCTACCTGTTGCTCGAGCTCTGACCT
>MNCI01021461.1:379543-413766 GCA_015680685.1 Gnetum montanum
AGGGTTGAGAGACTAATCGCGATAAGTAACCGATTCCTTAACTAGCCGTACACACCCGTAGATGCTCGTAGTCAAGTCGTACTTACACCGCGCTATGAAAGCAATAAATAACATGAAATAAATAACAATAAATAAACTAAGTGAATGCTGCAATGATGATGTAATCTCGATATTTATTGCTGGTCATGTGCGTGTCCAAGTACGGCACACTCGAATAAAGACACCGTACAATCACATTCACCACACTACGGGCAGACACGGGAAAAATTCTAACTCTAGAGGGATCAAACTGCCAGAGCTTCGCTACACTAAAACTAGGATCCCTAATAAGGGAGAGCCGCCTCTTATTTATAGAAATGACGGCTGACTGCGATATCGCGTACGCAATATCACGGGGGATGCGATATCACTTACCCTCAACTGGTAGTATAAATTGAATTTTCTTTGCCCTTGGGGGTCTCACGTCTGGGGCAGATTCCTTTGCACGATCCTTCCTTTTTACCTTTTCCTTTGACTTTCCAGCAGTCTCACTAATTAAGTGTTCAACCCTCTTAACAGATGTGTGTAGCCTTGGTAGTGCCAATCCCAAGCTGTCATGGGAGTGATGAGAATGGCTGGTCATACCTCCACTAGTAATCGATACAGACTCCTCAATCTCTTCTGGCGGATCTTGGGATCTAGTGGTGCTATATAAGTGGTGAATCCAAGGCTCGGATAGTTGTGAATGGTCTCTCAAAATGTAATGGTTATTCTCATGAACTACTAGGAATTCAGCTTACCTGTGCAATTATCCTGCAAATAAAGCAAAGGTGAAGTGGGATCTTGCATGAATGCATGAACGTAACCTGATAATTTCTCCACAAAGGCCAGACCCTAGAAATTGTGCCCAATTGTATTACATGCTTGTCTCCAAAATCGCACACATCACACACGCAAACTCAATCCCAAGGATTCTCCCTTGAGAAAGAGATTTGAGAAACACCCATGCTCGAAAGAGAGGATATAGGAAGTTCACTTCCGTCGATCGAGTATCCTCTCGCATGGAAAATCCCTTTGGGCCCTTAGGCAAACCCAACCACTGTTCAAGTTCCCTTATGACCTATCCATCCATAGTTGCCTTGTCCACAGCTATCATGGCCCCATCCATGGGAATGCCAAAAAGATCGAAAAGAAACTCAGTGGTTAGGTGGAATGATATCTTTACTCCTCGAACCTGTGTAGTAAAATGAGAAACATCACCACTGAAAGATTCAACAATCATAACCATCTTAGTAGTCGGGATGCTAGGAGTTAAGGCTGTAAATAGGTCCATCAAACCGGCCTAGGTGAGATGACTGATTATCAAATTAGAAGCTCGCTTCTATAACCACTTTTGTGATTGCTCTACTTCCCCATACTTTGTAAAAAGTGTAGCCTCAGTACGCCCTATAGTAATAGTAACTTCTTCAGGGGGGATGTCTGTTGTAAAAATAAAGAAAAACCTAGAACCAGAAGTTAGAAAAGAGATGTAACACACAATGATGTAATGGAGTTGAAAGTACGGTCATCTACCATTTGTGACTAGTAAAGGCAAGGTGGGCATAGGATCAATCGTTTGAGGAAAAATTGGTCCATTAGGAGACCAATCCTCATGCAACCAACCGCAAGGCTGGCAACGCTCAAAGGCTCTTGAAAATTGCCTATGGAAGTTAATAAGAGCTATCTTTGTCTAGTCCAATACTGTAACACCAAGAATGGGGCCTGCCATAAACGTCTCTAGTGCTGTGCACATTAAAGCAAGTCCACCATCATCATCACACATCTCATGGTCATCAAAATGGGGCCTACATGGGAAGACAACATTCACATTTAGATGATGACATAAAATTAAAAAGAAATGACAAGTTAAAGTAGGACACAAAGGAGCATACCTGTCTACTTTGTATATCGTCTTGGGTGGGTTCTGAAATAAGGTATGCACACAGAGGACTAAGAAAAGTGTGTTGCTACTGTTGTAATGACCACAGGCAGGCAGCTCCCACACACGAGTTAAAGGACGAGTGGATCTAGGACCCTCAACAGGGCCTCCCTCAACTCTAAAAAGCCCCTCATCGATATTAGTGATGAAGGCTAGTATATCTTGTATAGCCTTGAGCAAAATGGTCTCGATAATATCACGAGCCATCTGTTCACTTAGATGAGACCATATGACAACACTGAAGTTTTGCAATATGAACAACAAGAATGAACTAGCGTCGAGACGGAACCATATTGCATGGGGCCCAATGTGCGTATCATAGGGAGGTGTGTTTGGCCCAAGGAGGCCAAACCAAGCAAGTAACCCAATGAGCTCAATAATGAGAAGAGAAGATTTAGGTTCCCTGCACGTAACCAAAAAATTTAGTAAGTGAAAATCCAAGAACTAAAATAGATCAACATCACATAAAACCAAAAAATCACATAAACAAATATTCCACCCCATGAGACGAGGACACTAACATCTATTTAGTGTAATCTTATGCTTACCAAGGTACATTGAAATCGGTTTAGGAATGAATTCATGTTTAAATCATTAATCCTAGAAAAATAATAAAATAATATAAAAAATATAAAATTTAGAAATCATTGAACATTCTCTCAAAGGCAACTCCCTCAACACTCATGCTAGGTGCACCAAGTCAAGCTGGCCTGTAACCAAGTCAGGTTGCGCTGCTACTTGTTCTAAAAAACATTCTCCTTGAAAAACCCAAGACTAAAAATCCAAAATCCAAGGTCACGCTACCTTAGGAAAAAATTCAGAAATCATGGTCATGCTGCTTTAAGGGCTAGAAACTAAAAAATCAAAATCATGACTACCTTGGGAAAAAATCCAAAACCCATGATCACGCTACTCAGAAAAAAGAGAAAACTGAAAATTTGGGCCACGCTGCCCCACGGGCTGAAATTTAAAATTCATAGTCATGCTGCCCTAGTAGCCAAAAAATGTAGGGATTCATGCTGCCGCAAAGCCAAAATTCCATAACCCACTTTGCTCTTCAAAAATTGAAAAACCCTGCCCAAGAATTACAGGTCACACAGTCCCCAAAACTGAAAATTCAAAGACCTAGCTGCCCCAGGACTAAATCCAGAAACCTTAAAAATTCAAAATGTCAGTCAAGCCAGGTCACGATGAGATTCAAAAGCTAAGATAGTCATGCAAAGTTCCCCAAGAGCTCAAATTTTTGCAGTCACGCTGCCCTCTAAAATCGAAAAATTTTGCCCCAAAATTTCGAACTCACTCGGTCCATTCCCTGCCCAAAACAAATTCAAAAAATTTGCAAGTAATGCTGAATGTAGTAGTCATGCTATAAGAGGAACTAAAACCAAAGAAAAAATAGGATAGGACTAAAACCCTGCATCCATGCTACCACCAAGAAGGATGAAAACACTACGGCCCAATCTATGAATAGAAAGAAAAAACTTGCAGTTTACGCTGCACGTAGCCAAGCCCAAAAAAACAATTCACAGTGCCCTACCTTCCCAGCCAAAAACCAAAATTTCGCAGCTCACAATGTTCATGCCATAAAAAATGGAAAATCCCAGAAACCCCAAAATTGCAGCCATAAGACCTTACCCTAGGTAACGTTGCTTTACCAGAGAAAATTGGAGGCAAAGAATTTACCTATGTAGGGCCTTTTTCCATGATGGAATCCTAATTTGAGGGAGACGTTGGAGGAGCTCTTCACTCTCCTCCATGAACGCCAGGGTTTCCTACTTCCTTCCCTTGCCCCCAGTTGCCTTCCCCTTGCCTTTGTCTTTCATGGTGACGTTGATGCTAAGGCTAACACCTTGACGCTCGTTGCACTTTGGGAAGGTCACACTGCTCTCCCAATTGCTGGCAACTCACGATGACAAAAATGAGGCTTTCTTTGTGAAAATTCTCTTTTTGATCCCTCCCTAGTAGTTTAATTTTATTTATGTAATTTTTGGCCTTTTCATTTTAATTCCTCTTCTCATTTTAACTACATGCTATTGTTCAAAAACCATCTTTGCCTTATGATGAGTGGCGAGGTACCCCTACACTCAACCATACGAATACGAGCGTAGCACATGCGATCTGGTCAAACTCTGTAGATGGACTAGTTGTGGCACCTAAACAATTATTCTTAGGTCGTAGTTCACTGTCTTCCCACTTGGACTAGTTATTAGCTTTGTCACGTATGGTTTAGTCTAGAGTGAGGTGTATGATGTGTTCCTAATTCTAATGCTACTCCTGAAAGCAGTGGAAAATAATATTAACTAAGCTAAGCTAGGAGAGAAAGGGTAAGAGAATCCAATCTAGCCTAAGTGCGATGAGCAACCGATTCCTTGATCAACTGTACATATCTTGGACCTCGTGCATGAATACCACTGGGATTACCAAGCGCAAATCCTAGGTACATCACTGGGATACCAAGTAGTCACACTTAAATGCTCGTAATCAAGTCGTACTCATTCCGCATTCTAGGAGTTTAAGGGTGAGAGAGAAAATAGCAAATAATAATTAAATAAACAAATAAATAAATAAATAACAAAGTGAATGTTGCAATGATGAAGTAATCTTGATCTTTATTACTGGTCATGCACATGTCTAAGTACGTCACACTCAAATAAAGAATTCCATACAATTACATTCACCACACTACGAGAAAACACTGGAAAAATAATCTAACTCTGGAGGGATCAAACTGCTAGAGCTTTGCTACTTCTAACTCCTAATTACCTAAATAAGGAAGAGTTGCTTCTTATTTATAGACATTGCGATGGACTGCGATATCTTGTACGCAATATCATAGGGAAGACACGATATCATGGGGGATGCAATATCGCGGGGGATGCGATATCGTGTACACAGTATCTTAACCCATGTGATATTGTGTCCCATCATACCCCCATGACTGAATAAAAACTCGTCCTTGAGTTACAAAGAGAACAAGCTCCATTGATTACATAGTGGATAGGTATGGGATTATTAACTGGAAAAAGAAATGAAATAATGTCGCAATGTGGGAAGACACAACATAGAAAAATACTACAACTACAAAAACTGGGAACTCATGTAGTTCCTCGTGGCGATGGCTCCTCCATGGGTGCTTTCCCTTTGTCATGTGCTTTAGGCTTGGAAGCTTCATGGCGTTGAAGTATGGCTTGAAGTTTCTCCTCTTCGGTCCGAGGATCTTGTGTCGTCCATGCGAGTGTTCCTATGTTTGATGGAGTCAACACCTTCCATGGACAGGGTAGTTGCAGGAACATCTGGTTGGCTTTGACATACCTAAAACACCATAAAATTTTGAGCTTAGTACTTCTCTAACACGAAGCAGGTCCTTAGAACCTACAAACGACCACAACTACATCTAGTGTCATACATGGCAACTTCGAAGATAAAAATACTTAATTTTCACCAAGTATGTAGTCTCAGCATATACGCCCAGTGTATACGCCCAAGCATGTAGTCCCAGCGTATACGCCCAGCGTATACGCTTGACATTCTCAGCGTATACGCCCAGCGTAGACATCCAGCATACACGCCCAGCATACATGCCTCACATAGACGCTGCGCAAGTACAACAAATGTATATGCCTGGCATGCAATCCTCGAAGATGGCATGGAAACAACACGACAGAGCAAGATTTGGTACAAGGCAGGAACCATCAGCATATATGTCCAACACATCAGCGTATACACCCGGCGTACACGCCCAGCGTCCACAACATCTACGCCCAAATTCACAAACGGCCAGCACATCCAGCGTATACGCTCATAGTTTACACTCGCCAGACATAGCATATATGCCCAACAAATATAACATACTGTACACTTGTAAATTTTATGTTTTTGCACCCGGTCAATACACCACGTGTCGCCCAACCCGAGTCTAGTGTCAAAACCTATATAAAAACCCCAAATTTGCACTAGATCCAGGTCGGTTGGCAATTTCTAGAGCAACACCAGAGAGTAGAGACACTGAGCACCAGAGTAGAAAACCTTATATGCTGGAAAACCCTGTACGCTGAGCATACAGTCTCTACACTATGCCTACAGTGCAAACCAACCCATAGTCACCCCTGCATCCATTGGGGCTTTTCATCTGCCTTGTGTCTCAGTCACAACTGCGTTAGACCGGTGCATTGTACTCTCATTCTGTAATGCCATTGTTACATTTTCTTCCCAAAATTGTTTACAGTTTGCATTAATTGTTGCATGTATTCTGTTTACGCTTGTTTACTTTTACACTTTGTTCGCATCAATTACGTTGTTTATGCTCTGATTTACGCCCGTTACGCTGTTTACGTATAACCTAGCGTATAGCACTTCAGTGTACATTCGGGGAAATTCTTGTCTGATCCACGTGTGGACCACCCAAGGTACTCTGCCTTCGTTCATTCCAGCTTGCCCTCAGGCGAAGGCAGGGTCTTCTGTGCATGTCTGGCAATCCCACGATCTCTGTTTCCTTCCAGCCGGAGATCGACGATTTTGAACAGTACAGAAATTGGCCCTAGAAGGAGGGCCTCTACCTAAAACCTTACCTGCAAGCGTCCCAATGTTTACGCTGTTGAATGTTTACGCCATTGACCATACGTCGATTCCTTCTAAAATCCTCCTAGCATTCACACTGCTCAATTTAAAATTCATTGCTTGCAAACTATCCAGCATCTACGTTGTTCAACGTTTACGCTGCTCCTGTTAACTTACCATCTGCAAGATCCCCAGCGTTTACGCTGTTAATCATACGCTACACGCTTTACGCTGCAAATTTTACCTACACCATACACAAGACTGCTAAAGTTTACGCTGCACATTTTACGTCGTAGATACTGCCATCCATTTACACTACGCTCTCGGCGCCGTAGACCTCGTCTATGCTATACACTGATTTTTTTCCTTGCTGTTCAATTTACGCTGCGCTCTTTACGCTATAGACTTCGTCTACGCTTCTATCCAGTTTATACTGCACTCTATACACTGTAACCCTATTTTACGTTGTACCCTGACGCTGTATACGTTGCCTAGCGTATACGCTGTACCATTTACGCTGTAGACTTATCTACGCTGACCCTATACGCTGCATACCTATACGATGTATACGTTGTCGTCATATGTCGATCGTTGAAGCGTATACGCTGTAAGCTGCACTGAGTACATTAATTTCACATCCCTACATCATGTCGTATACTCAACAGGTCATCATGAACACCTCAAGCACCACCACTACAACCACCCAAGTCACTAACATCGTAGGCACCATGGCTATCCAACAACCCGTGGTCCAATAACCTGCGGTACAACCCACAGCGGGGCCTCGCCAATCCCTTAAGTTGCAGGGGAGGAACCCATCATCCCATGTCATAACCCAAGACTAATACAACTTCATATGCGTGAAGATACAAGTCGGCCTAGCCGTGGATTGAATTGAAATAGAAGTCAAGAGGTAATACGAACTCTTCTACAGGGGAGGTCAAGAGTTCATTCCTTCCCCGTACAATGTCATCCCTATCCCAGAGCCTTACTCTGATCTCATCACATAACTCCTCCTGCAAAGGAGTCAATCTCGAGATCAGCCTGCAGTAGAGCCTCAATCGGAAGATGAGGATGAGTTCGCTGCTCAATCCGAGCATGAAGACTCGTATCACACCCTTAGTCCACAAACCCATATCAACCCCATGTTTCATCCAGGCACAGGGGAAGTCATGCCCCTCCAACCCCTCAGGTTCATCCAGGTGCAAGTACCTCCGCCAGAAACCTCCGCATTTGCTCATGTTCCTCCTCCAAGCGACCCGCAAATTAGTACACTCCCTCTCACCATCATCCCCGTTGTAGCCGCAGGCCCGTCCTCGCAGGTATCACCCCCTCACAATAACGTGGGAGTAACCTTCCCGCTCTGAGTGATCGGGATGCCGCATGTGATACCGGCATCTACGTCTACTCACTATATCCCCCACATCCAAATGCACGGAGCCCCTTCCACTGCTGTAACCCAACAAGGGGTTCCTTCACAGAACATGGTCGGACAATGGGCAGCGATGGGCGCTCAACCACAACAACATCAACTCCCTCACTACAACATACCACCTCATATGATTCCACCAGCCAACATTCCCCAAGTACAGCCACAACCACAGTAACAACAACCTTTCACCTATAATGTGCCATCCTTAGTGTCACCCGCTATGAACATTCCACAAATACAACCACCAACTACACAGCTTTTAGCCTTCCAACCTACTATCCAACAATCCAATTTGTACAATATACCACATCCCCAAGCGGCCACCTTGCCTAGCACTCAAGACTGGGTGGATGCTAAAAAATTAATGCAAGAACTAACTAATGAGGTCAAACGCCTCAAAACAGCTACCGACGGAGAGTTGAAGGTAGTGGACTTTTACCACGATGACCCCATCAGCCCTTCTGTCCCACTCCTAACTTTGCCTAAAGGTGTAGCGTTGCCAATACTAACCAAATATAACGGGGAAACAGACCCCAATGCACACCTTATAACATTTAGATTAGAGTGCACATTACTCCAAGCATGACCCCATGCCATTTTGTGAGTGTTTCCTATGTCCCTCGCAGGGAGAGCACTTGATTGGTACTGAGCCTTACCGAGGAATTCCATATTTTCTTTGGAAGAGTTGTTACATCAATTTGTGACCAGGTTCAATTATAATTTGAAACCTGAAGTGACACTTGATAGCCTTATACAGGTTAAACAAGCACCTCTGGAACCTATACAAAAATTCATCCAGAGGTGGAGTGTTGCTCTCAATGAGCTACACGAGCCGATTCCCTAGACATATCTGCTCACCATTCTAAAGGGGGCTGTTAATGACTTTTTCAAATCTAAGTTATACTATCTTAATGCGCATAACCTTAACCAAGCCTTTGCACAGATTAAGAATATAGAAGAGGTAGCTCAAAACAGCCATGATCCTGTGTATTTAGCCTTCAAAAATCAACACAGTAAAAAGGATAAAGAGAAGGCTAAAGCAACTATAGTGGCAATAGTGGAAACACAATAAGCAAATGTGGCACAACAAAGCAAACCACCAGTAGCCCCTACTAACTATACTAAACCTACTCCAGCAACCGCACCAGAATCATCATCATCGTAGAACCCAACACAAAACTGTATGAGAAACTTTGAGAGGAAAGAACCCTCCCAATATACTCCGTTGCCTATGAAGCCATCCCAGCTATTTGATCAACTCCTAAAGGCTGGGTTAATGAAACATAAACAATTATCCCCTGCGGCCATCCAGAGACATGACCGGTTCTGTCAACTAGTTCAGAACCCAAGCTTAGCAATGCCAGATGAGCCCCCAGTACCCAAAGGTTTTAGAATGGATCGCTTCTGCGATTACCACCAACATAATGGGCATGGCACGGATTACTATTTCACCCTGAAGTAGGACATACAGCAAATGATCGACGAAGGTCAAATCACCTTTGATGAGGCCAACCCGGTCTAACCGTAGAATCAGGCTATGGGGGTGTATAAGGACCCTCTGAACACCAAAGAGGCACCATATGTTATGAACACCATCTACTTAGATAATGAACCATCTACCCTGACTATGAACAACAAACACCCAACAAGCCATTTGTAGTCCGAATTCCTCCCACTGTATCAACATCCATGCCTCAACCATCATACGCCCCACAACAACCATATGTAGTGTGTGTACCTCCTGTCATCACCACTTCAAATCTATCAACCCCCCCTACTCAACCTACCCCTTTCGTAGTCTGAGTGCCACCCGCAGTTGCAACAGCAGAGGTCCAACCTCTACCTAAACCAACCCCATATGTCATTAGGACATCAGAAAGTCCTAATGATTACCAAGTCTCCACCTCACAAATGCAAAGTAAACCTAGCCGCTATGTCATTAGGGTGTCCACCCAGCCTTCTGCTCAATCACATCCGACTGTCCAATCACAACCCCACCCCACTCCATACGTCGTACGAATCCCAAGGCAACTTGAGGCCTCAAAACCAACCACACCCCCACGCCACACATGAGAATGCTTAGCGGATAGGCTTACGCGTGAATGCTTGGAGAAGGAGCGTCAATGGTTAACCTTAGGGCCATCCAAACCCACTCCGCTTAATGCATTGTCGATGATGCCACCTAACAGTCAATCAAACGTAGGCCACGAGGGTGAACCATCTAAAAAAATTAATACGTCTAAAACAATGGCTCCGAGCAAAAATGACAGACCAAAGAAGCATGAAATAAAATTGTTGGGCCCAATGGACCCAATAACCGCTAATAAAAATGTGCCCAATAGTAGGGACTTAGCAACAGCTTTAACACAAGTCACACAACCACTCAAGCAAAAGAACACTTCACTAAGCTTGTATGACTTAGTTCTAACATCCCAAACACATCGTGAAGCTTTGGTGTGCATGTTAACGTCGATCCCAGTAAGCGAGGATTTGCCTCCAAATGAACCCTCCATTCATGCGGTAATGTACTCGCCCGAGGGGTCAACTTCCAAACCACTAAGTTTTCACAATGATAACATTATGGTGGATAAGAAAATAGGGGAGATAACAATAGCCCCTATGTTCATAACAATACGGGTAAACAAATTCAAAATACATAGGGTCCATGTAGACGATGGAGCTGGAACAAACGTAGTATCATATCCCATTATAGAACAACTTGGGCTTACAGAGTTGATCAGACCAACTGCAACCACATGCCTAAAATCATTCAGCGGGTCACATGTGATGGTTAAGGGGACAATCAACTTAAACTTCATAGCAGGGGACCAATTCCCCACATCTGTCGACTTCGTAGTAATCGATGAAATGCCAGGATTCAACCTAATATTAGGAAGACCCTGGTTGGCCCAACTGAAAGCGAGCTCATCCCCTATACACCAAGAGATTCATATGCCTTATGAAGGTGGTGAAATCATCATACACGAGGAGGCTGCTACACCCATCATTTCATCGTATACGGACACAAACCAAGGCTCAGAGGTCAAGCTCGAAGAGCCTAGACAAAACGACATAAACAAACAACAACTGGTAAGCGGTAATCCTTTAAACACAGGACAAAATTCACCCAAAACAGAAATACCTGCGCCTGACATTGTACATATACCTCCTCAATTAGAAACTAGCACAGAACTCACAACAAGGATCGAAACGCAAGGAAACATAGACGTGGGAACCATTCCATCAGACATCCCTTGGGTCGAATTACCGTTCAACATGATCAGCGAAGGGGACACCAAATATAGAATCATACCCACTAACTCCACTCCCGACATTAAAAAGAAAAAAAATCAAAAAACTCCTAAAATAATAACGTAATTGTCCGGAACGACGTTAAACTATCATGTCCGCAATGACATAAAACTAGCCATGATCAGAAATGGTTGGTCAACCGAGAAACCCACCCACGTTATCCAAAATGTTCCTTGTTTACAACTGGGGCCTGAAATGGCCTTAAACTATGCATGTGGCCCGAAATGGCCTTAAACTAGATCACACACTTATACTTTGTTTTCCTCTTTCGTTTATCATTATGATTTATAATTACATCCGCACATTACACTTAAAACAAAGGAAAAATAAACCAAAATATTTTACATTGCCATGTTGTGTGTGCAATTAAACTCAAAATCAACAAAAAAAATTTTATACATGTAATGCTGTACAATTATAAGTGTCAACTATTTTCGTCCATCTCAAAACTTTTTAATTTACAATTCCCATATAAATTTGAGTCAGGAAAAAACTAAAAATTAAAAAAAACTAAAAAACTAAAAAACTAAGCATCTGGGATGGGAGGATCGTCCCCTTTAGATCCATTGGCATCAGGGGCCCCCGCTCCACTGGGACCAGCTTCTTAGACATCGTCACCACCTTCATCCTAAAAATACAAAACGAGACAACCAATATAAGAACAAGAGAACGTCAAAATTTCAAACATTATTTAGCAAATCAATTTCATAATGACAAAACGCTTACCATAGGAGATCCCCCTAAGCCAAATTCTAGTCGACGAAGGATTTCCTCCTCTGAGGCACTGGCCCAATCCATCCCATCAAGGCCTAAGTCGACGTCTACTACAGTCTTTCCCTTGTCGACAGCCGACCAGGTAGGGCGTTTCAGAGGGAATTCACCCACTGACACTTCCCCAGAAGCAGTTGTAATCACCTTGTTAGGTGACTCCATCTCAACAGTTGTGTTTTGGGCAAAAGTATCAAAAGTAGAGCACAGACCCAAACCCTCCACAAACATTTCTAGTTGCCGCTTTTCAATGGACACTTCCTTTAATGACTTCTTGTAATGATGTTTGTGGTTCTTCTCATCCTGACCCCACTTGCGAACCTTGGAAGCGAAAGCTTTCCAGTCTTGACATTTGAGGTTTAGGAGATCTTTTTGGGCCTTACGCTCTGCCATTCTTCGAGTTAGTGATGCATGATGATTCAGTAGGTTCCAATATCTGGTATACGTAACCTCGGACGTTTGCCAAGAGTGATCACCACTTAGTTTGGTAGCGATGAACTCGTACCGAGCCTTAAGATCATCACGTTCAACTAACAATTTGGAGACCTCCTTTTCCTTTGCTTGAATCTACAGCCACAACTATTCGATGAAACGCCTACAGGTCCATAGCGACTTGGCGTTGTGAACAAGACCTTCTACCACCTCCTCATACATAGGTCTCGGCACTTACTCTACTTATGGGCATAGTGTGGGTAAACTCTCTATGCTGATGCTCTCAGAGGGATCCCACCTCAATTTGGCACCTATGCACACAAAAAGAACAAACGTTAAGACAACATGAACAAGGTGTGAAACTCCATAACTGCAAATGATTCAAAACATTTATACATATTTCAGGGTGGACCTCCTGAATTCGTTCGACAACCTCTTCAGTGATTCCAGCCACAAAATCCATCTTACTTGGCATTTCTGTCCAAGTAAATGGCTCACGGGTGCGGGATGAACTAACCTCCACAGTCCTCTCAAGGGGACCCGTCTTCATGGGTATGTCTAACCGCACCGTCCTAGTTTCATTGCCTTCGTCTGGAAGAAATGAAAACATGAAAAGAAAATACCATAGAAATGACAACTAATGAAGCAATATAAAATAAAATAAAAAGAAAACATACCATGCTCCTTGTCACCTTCTGAGGGATCCCCTAAGTCCAGCTTTCCCTTAAGAAAGCTGCTGAACATTTGGTCGACACCACCCTGATCATCCAACGGCTCAGTTTCTATGGTGTTCTCCTTCAACTCCTCCATTCCTTCTCCTTGATCCTTCTCCACATTTTCCTCCTCATTATTTTGCTCTGTGTTGGTCTCCTCCTCCTCAGTAATAGTTTCTAATGCCTACTTCCTCACTTCTCAAATCAAGCATAAGTATCAGTGACATGTAAGTAATTGAAGAAAAAATTATGAGTGAAACGAAAACAATAAAGCAATAAGCGGAAGAAGTCTACTTACCAGGCATCTTGAATCGTATGCATTTCACCCGTGGCTTGCTCACATTCAAGACTTCCTCAGTTGGGCATTTGTGTCTTTTAAGCTTTGATTTGGCTTGGCCAACAGTTTCTTTGATGACCCGTTCTACACTGTTCGCAGTATAGGGTACATTGTCTGGCTCTAATCCCAAACTATCACGTGTGTGGATTGAGTTGCCAAATGACCCCCCTGTAGTGATAGAGATGGATTCATCAATTCCCTCTAGTGCATCTTGGAACTTGGCTGTTTCAAACAAGTGGTTGATCCACGGGCGGGATAGTTGACCTCGATCCCGTAGAACAAACTTGTTGTCTGAGCGAACTACCAGAAACTCAGCCAAGCGGTGAAGGTAACCAGAAAAGAAGGCAAAGGTGAAGTGGGATTGCGCCTCGACATTCGAAC
Source organism: Gnetum montanum (assembly GCA_015680685.1). NCBI lineage: Eukaryota > Viridiplantae > Streptophyta > Gnetopsida > Gnetales > Gnetaceae > Gnetum > Gnetum montanum. The sequence goes on from MNCI01021461.1 coordinate 393,433, forward strand.
GCAATCGCACTATCTCCTTATGCAGGCCCGACAACAAAAATTGGGCCCAATTATAGGGCATTCCAGTTTCTAGGATAATTCGCATGACGCGTACACCTTTGACCCTAAGACTCTGCACCTTCTCTGAACCAGACCCCATTGTTGTCCACAGTTAGGTCTGGGGTAGGCACATCAGCCTCAATGGGGCCAAACCATGTTAACACCCCAAAGAGCTCAACGATGAGGAGAAAAGGCTTAGTATCCCTACAAGCAAACAGAATGCCATCGTAAAATTAGCCATGCATCAAAATGACACCAAAAAAACAAAGTTCACATCGTAGACCGACACTTCGAAAAATTTCCTAACTGCTTACGCTCGGCGTATACGCTGCTAAACCTAGCGTATATGCTGTTAAAATTTGTTTACGCTCGGTGTATACGCTGCCTGACCCGGCATATACGCTGACAACCAACTGTTTACGCTGTTGCCCGAACCTCGTACACTCAGTGTATACGCTGAAGAAACCCTCAGCGTATACGCTGTAACAGCCTTCAACGTATACGCTGATACAATCGTCTACACTTTGTGCAAGAAAAAGAGTTTACGCTGTGCACTGAAAACAAATTACGCTATGACAATCTACGCTATCAAGACTTTATGCTAACTCCTTACGCTTGGTGTATACGCCGAAATCTCTACGACTAAACTCTCTATGCTCGGCGTATACGTCGAAGCCCTCCTTGAGACTGTCTATGGTATGAAACATGCACAAGCAAAAATAACTAATAGAGGCAGGATCAGAGCTTACCTGTGTGACGATCCAGGCCATGAAGAAATCCTTAGCCTGGGTAGGCATTACAGCATGGCTTCGCTCTCCTCTGCGAAGGTCAAGTCAGGTCCCTTCCTCCCCTACCCTTCCACTTCCTTGCCTTTGCCCATCTCGGCGTTCTCTACACTAGGATCGACAGTTTACGCTGAAGGTTAGAACTGTTTACATCTACGCTGGGCCTCTACGCTGGAGTCTGAGTCTCTATGCCGATGCTCGAACTTCTACGCTCTGTGTCTACACTAAGGTTTAGCCGTTGGCGTCTACGCTGGGGTTTAGTTGAGTGGTGTCTATGCTCAGAGTTTTTATTTATGCTCACGCTTACGCTTACGCTGGGGTTTCACTGTCTACGCTTATGCTCGAATTTTACACTCACAGGTTTATGCTTGGAATCCAATGTGACAAATGATGCCCCCCCTTTATATAGCGCTCCGCCGTTGCTACCGCCGCTGCTAATGCCACCGCCTCCTAGTTTGCTACTTTTTACCTTTTTCTGCCTTTTTACTTATTTTTCATTGAAATGCACCCAAAAAAATAATTAAAAAATATATCTAAAATAAAATAAAAATTACTACATCCCGATTCCCCTATGAACCCCATTTCAGGTGTTTACGCCGAACATTCCAGCGTAAACTGCCGTTACGGCCAAGTACAACCTTAAACTACCACATACGTACCCCCTACAGCCTGGTAAGGTGTTAAACTGCCACCCACGGCCTGGTATGGCCTTAAACTGTCATGTATCCCAGTGTGATGATAATCCACCATCATGCATGTACACATAATTTAAAATTACCAAAGAACATAGAATGATACCCATTAGCTTATTCAGCTCTTTGTTTATTGGCAGGAGCAAGCTCGATGGATTACTAGCATTTAACCGCACCGTTAATCATTGATGAACCATATGACAAAATTGTAAGAGATATTAACATAAACCTTATCCACTTAAGTTCATCAACGGACGATGCAGTCATCACCTCAACACAGCAAACAATAGACAACTACAAAGGCATGACAAAACCCCTTGACATAGAAGTCAAAAATATCACTAAAGACCTGTTGACTGAAACCCCCATCACCATGCCCGATGGGAAAATCAAAATATTAAAATTAAGCACATTACTACAACCGCAACTAGCCAAAGACATTGAGGACGTGCTTAGGGAAAACATAAAAGCATTCGCTTGGTCTTACACGGACATGCCCGGGTTAGACCCTCGAATTGTCCAACATAACATTATCCTTGATCCAAAATTGAGACGAGTAAAACAAAAGGCACGAAAGGTTAAACCCGAGGTGGCATTGGCAGTTCGTAATGAGATCACCAAGCTTTATCAGGCTGGTTTCATCTGGGCTGTTGATTACGCCAAGTGGGTATCCAACATGGTCATTGTCCCGAAGAAGAACGGAAGCATTCGCTTATGCATTGACTTCTAGGGTTTAAATGTTGCAACCATAAAAGACGATTTTCCCCTACCCATCATTGATCAACTTATTGACTCGACTGCCGGGCATGCCTTATTATCTTTTATGGATGGCTTCTCAGGATACAATCAAATACGCATCAACCTGGAGCATCAGCTTTAGACAACCTTTATGACACCATGGGGAACCTTTTGTTACACAATGATGCCCTTTGGTCTCAAGAACGCTGGGACTACGTATCAAAGAGTAATGACATTTATCTTTAGCAATTACATGTTACAATCACTCAACGATTACATGGATGACATTGTGATTAAATCAAAAACATTGGAACAACATGTACAAGATCTCGACTTAGTACTAAAATGTTGTTTAAAATATGAATTGAGACTTAACCCAAAAAAATGTGTCTTTGGCGTCAAGACAGGAAAAATGCTTGGATTTATAGCCTCAGAAGCAGGGATACGAGTAGACCCTGATAAAGTTAAGACCATAACAAACCTGAAACCACCAGGCAACCTTACCGAACTTCAAGGTCTACAAGGTAGATTACAGTTTATCAGACGCTTCATAGAAAAACTGATAGACAAACTAAAACCTATGAACCACCTATTACACAAAAACATCCATTTTGAATGGACTCCATAGTGCCAAGAAGTATTTGATAACATTAAAATGGCGCTTGCCCGATTAACCATGGTTTATCCACCTCAAAACGATAAACCATTTTACATCTACCTTGCTACTTCGGATTCGTCAATCGTGTCTATGCTTTGCCAAAAACAAGATGACGGAACCGAAGTTCTTGTATATTACTTAAGCCATGCATTAGTTGCCCACGAGAAAAAGTATAACGACGTGGAGAGGTCCTGTTTAGCTTTGGTCTTTTCTTTGAGAAAATGGCGACATTACCTCTTCCGTAACCAAGTTAATATAATTTTCAAGGATAATGTACTCAGGGCCATCACAGGAAACATTTACGAAACAAGTCGGATAGCCCGTTGGAAAGCCATGATAGCTGAGTTTGACCTGCATTACATAGCACAATCATCAGTCAAGGGTTAAGCCATAGAAAATCAAATGGCCACGTCACCAACGCACGATCAAGCGATAGTAGAGCCAGAATTCCCGGATGAGAATGTAAGTGCAATAGACATAGTGCCCAATGACTACGATGCTATTCTAAACTTTGATGGAGCATCCACCTCTCGATGGGGAAGTGCTACTGTTGTCATCACCTATCCCTCCAGGGAGATCCGACCCTTTGCTTATTGTTTCAATTTTCATTGTACCAACAACATAGCAGAGTACGAAGGTCTCCTTAGAGGTCTCGCGGTAGCATTGGCTTTAGACATCACATGGCTTGTGGTCAGACGAGACTCACAACTAGTTTTAAACCAAATCACAGATGTTTATACATGCAAAGCCCAACATTTACAACCATACTGTGACTTGGAAAAACATTTAATGAGGTGATTTGAAAAGATCGATGTGCAACACATTTCTAGAAATGATAACACCATTGCAAATGCGTTAGCCACATTAGCATTAAACATATCACCGGACATGTTCCATGCATTACCAAGCTCCGTAATCAGTTGTGCCGAACCAATAACCGATACTCTTGATACGTTGCCGATCGCATCTATTAGTACAACACGTGCAATAGAATGGTATGATGACATAAAAGAATACCTTCTACACGGCGAAACTCCACAACATCTAACAAATGCACAAAAGGATGCAATACGAAAACGCTCTAAGTAGTATGCCTTGGTAGGAGACACATTGTGCCATAGATCCTACGAAGGCATATTGCTAACATGTGTTAGTAGTACCGATGCCCAAACCATTGTTGAACAGGTACATGAAGGACTATGCGGAGGACACATAGCACCAAAATCCATGGCAACAAAGATAAGACGCTTAGGCTACTATTGGCCACACATGGAATATGATTGTCTCTCCAAGGTTAAAACATGTAGTACTTGCAAAAAACATAGCAATCTAATCCATATCTCACCAAATGAGTTGCATATGGCGCAAATCACGTGGCCCTTTCAAAAGTGGGGGTTGGACCTTATTGGCCCAATAACGCCCTCATCCTTTATGGGGCATAGTTTTATCATAACCAGAACAGAATATTTCACGAAGTGGGTAGAAGCTTCTCCCCTTCGAAAAACTACATCTAAACACGTGTGCAACTTCATTCTCAAAAACATTGTAACCCGTTTTGGCATTCCCATGACAATCATCACTGATAACGGGCCACAATTTAGCAGTGCCAAGACCAAAACCTTTTGTGAAAGTCTGGGGATCAAACACTCATTTTCGTCCCCTTATTATCCTTAGAGAAATGGGCAAGCAGAGGCAACGAACAAAATGATTATTGCAATACTTAAAAGAATGCTTACCCAAAGCAAGAGAAGGTGGCACGAACAATTGGTATATGCGTTGTGGGCATACCGTACTATGCACCGAACTTCAACAGGTAAAACACCATATAGTCTTGTTTATGGTTTAGAAGTTGTTTTACCTCTGGAATTACAGGTATCATCTTTAAGGATAACACTTTCTAGACTCCTCGACGATGGGCAAAACAATGATTTGCGCATCATTGACCTGGATTCGGTGGAGGAGGAACGCATACGTGCACTCAATCAAATTGAGTGGTACTAAAAACAACAACGGCAACGACATCGGCATGACATCCATAAGCGCCCCATCAAAGAAGGTGACCTTGTACTCAAGGCTGTTCGGGAACACCCGGACAAGTTCTCAGCCAACTGGGAAGGGTCTTACTTGGTCACTAAAGCATTTGACAATGGAGCACTTAAGCTGGCCGATATGAAAGGGAATGAGCTTGCCAATCCAACCAATCACTTGTTCCTAAAACTATTTTATATTTGAGTAATAAGCTTAGGTACATGAGAGTCCTGGGGTCACGACTATAAACTGATACCACAGAACGGTCTTAGATCATGACTTAAAAATGATACCACAGCTCGTCCCGGCATCATGACGATAAACTGATACCACACAGTGTCCGCAATGACGATAAACTGCCACCGTTGCATTCACCAGTGTTCGTTAAGACTATAAACTGGTTTGCCTCTTCATGGTCCGCTAAGACTAGAAATTGACAACGTAACGTCTGCCATGACACTAAATAGGCAATGTCCAACGGGTTATGACATAAAACTAACCCATGATAGTTTGCTAAGACTATAAACTGGCGAGTTCATCTCTGGTTCCTCAATTCGTCGCCACATACAAATTTCATCAGAATCACTGCATCGCTCGCCATTAGACGATCCTACCAACGTTGCTTCCATTCATATGCAATGCCTGAAATCTTCTCCAATGTCTTTCTTCCATCTATAGTTGTTTAATTCTAAGCATGCTTATTCACTCATGGTTTTCTTGTCTCCTTGGAGTTGTGTTTGCAAGATAACACCCAGAGGTTTTTGCACAAGAATGCACTTCGTCATAAGTAGTAAGATGAGACAATGTTCATAGCACACATGGCAAGACTAAATCAAACCATTCACTAGTACATCCCCATTTCCTGGTACATTCACTATCTATTCACCGACACACTCTACTCAGCCACACCTCTGACACACCCAGTACATTCAAAACTTTGAGCATGCTATCGCACAGTGTCACACTTTAAAGCAGTGGCAACACACAACATAGCACTTGAGCATGAGTACAAGAGCAAAGCAAAACATTTAAAAAAAAAGAAAAAGCGACACTTGGCACTTCCCACACAAGCCCCAGGCAGGAAGGTAGTTTTCTTGGAACAGAGTACTCATGTCAAAACAATCAAGAAATCTCTAGTTGCATCGCTTTGGCTCTCCGTCGACAGGCTCCCCCTAAACATTAAACAAGGGCCCTATTCCCTCAAAGAATGCAACGCATCATCATGTGACTTTGGCCTTGCCAACAAGACCTCTTGGACACTAACCAGGAGTCCTGTTCCGCCAAAGGACGCCCATCGCATATCTGTATTCTGAGTCTGCTAAACAATGGCTCTTGACAAGGATCAGCATGATACACACCAGAGCATTCCCTTTCCCAAGTATAATCTCTTGGTCAGTTCCCAATCCCCACGATCTCCATTTCCCCATCCTGATACAAATTTTACGTCTCTCAATCCCATGTACTATTGAACACGGTGCGATGACGTCTAGTCAAGTGGCAACGGACAAAGTCTCTATCAAGTTGCTCGTGGTGTTTTGCACTTTTTTGTCGATGCTTCTCGGGTTGATTCCTCCAAGCATCAACAAAGAGGGGCCAATGAAACACCACAAAATTTTGAGCTTAGTACTTCTCTAACACGAAGCAGGTCCCTAGGATCCACAGACGATCACAACTACATCTGGTGTCACACATGGCAAGTTTGGAGATCAAAATACTTAATTTTCACCAAGTATGCAGTCTTAGCGTATACGCCCAGCGTATACCACCAAGGATGTAGTCCCAGCGTATACGCCTGACATTCTCAGCGTATACGCCCAGCGTAGACATCCAACGTACACTCGTAACATAGACGCTGTGCAAGCACAACAGATGTATATGCCTGACATGCAATCCCCGAAGACGGCATGGAAACAGCACCGCAGAGCAAGATTTGGTACATGGAAACAACCATCAGCGTATACGCCCAGCAACTATCAGTGTATACACCCCAACATATATGCTCAGCACATCAGCATATACGGCCGGCGTACATGCCCAGCGTCCACAACATCTACTCCCAAATTCACATACGCCCAGCACATTCAGCGTATACGCCCACAGTCTACGCTCGCCAGACACAGCGTATACGCCCAGCAAATGTAACATACTGTACACTTCTAAATTTTATGCTTTTGCACCCGGTCAACACACGACGTGTCATCCAACTCGAGTCTAGCATCAAAAACTGTATAAAAACCCCAATTTTGCATTAGATCCAGGTTGGTTGGCAAATTCTAGAGCAACACCAGAGAGCAGAGGCGTTGAGCACCAGAGCAAAAAACCTTATACGCTGGACAACCATGTACACTGAGCATACAGTCTCTACGCTGTGCCTATAGTGCAAACCAGCCCACAGTCATCCCTACATCCACCGGGGCTTTTCGTCTGCCTTGTATCCCAGTCACAACTGCGTTAGACCGGTGCATTGTACTCTCATTCTGTAATGCCATTGTTACATTTTCTTCCCAAAATTGTTTACAATTCGCATTAATTATTGCATGTATTCTGTTTACGTTCATTTACTTTTACGCTTTGTTCACATCAATTATGTTGTTTACGCTTTGATTTACGCCCGTTACGCTGTTTACGTATAACCCAACGTATAGCACTTTGGTGTACGTTTGGGGAAATCCTTGTCTGATCCGTATGCGAACCACCCAAGGTACTCTACCTTTGTTCATTCTAGCTTGCCCTCAGGCAAAGGCAGGGTCTTCTGTGCATGTCTGGCAATCCCACGATCTTTGTTTCCTTCCAGCTGGAGATCGACGATTTTGGACAATACAATACCATGCTGTGAACACCCATCATTCTTGCATTCTGTAAATTCTGTTTCATATTTAAGATGGGTGGAAGCTACCTGCTACTCGAGCTCTATTCTCGGGTGCCCTACTATTAATATGGCAAGGTTGGCATATCTAAGGTTTGATAACTCCATGTATTCTGTCAAGTCCTGGATTTGTAGGTCCTGATTTTTAATTTCTGCATGGTGGGTGCAGGCGTAAGTGTCCAATATGGCTCTCCAATTAGTGTGTTGAGCACTAATAGTATTGATTTGAGCCTTGGCCATATGGATCTCCTTCTCTAGGATTTGTTTATACATCCCCACTTGATCATGGAAATGCTCCTTTAGCTTCTCATGTCGTTTAGCCTCATTCTACCACATGCTTATCTCAATTGCTGATTTTTGGCGAATAGCGCGTACCTCCTCCATTGAGAGGGTTTGATTATCTCTAGCTAAATGGCTCACATCTCGATTGACCCAAATGAATTGTTCTCGTAGCTGATGAAAATGTTCATCGAGAACATTCTTTTGTTTCTCTACAGCAGTCAACCGAAGATTATCTGCAACCAACTGCTTATTTTCTTCTTCTAAGGCCTTGAGCCTTAAGATGTGCATGGGCTTATGCCTGTGATGCGGAGGCATCCCAAACTACCGTCTCCTTTTCTCCTACCACCTTCTTATGCTTTGTTATTAATTTTGTTATTTTCTCAGTTCTAAAATTTTATAACTGGTCTACGAGAATAAATTATAGAGGATCCCATTATGTTGCTTGTAAGGCTATGAGCTGCTCTTGTAGTTTTTGCACTTTAGTTTTTGTACCGTCCAAAATCGTCGGTATCCGGCTGGAAGGAAACAGAGACCAGGGGATCACGGGACACACATAGAAGACCCTACCTTCACTTGAGGGCGATCTGGAATGGACAAAGGTAGAGTACCTTGGGTGGTCCGCACGTGGATCAGACAAGGATTTTCCTGAACGTACACCGAGGTGTTATACGCTGAGTTATACGTGAACGCCGTAACAGATGTAAACGGAGCATAAATAGTGTAAACAGTGTAAATAGAGCATAAACAGGGCGTGAACAGCGTAAACAGGGCGTGAACAGGGCGTGAACAGGGCGTGAACAGCGTAAACAACATAAATGTAAAGATAGCGTAAACAGAATACATGCAGCAATTAATGAAAACTGTAATAGGTTTTAGGAAGAAAATGCAAAAATATTATTGCAAAGTGAGGATTATAATGCACCGGTCTAACACAGTTGTGACTTTCACATAAGGCGGACAAATAGCCCCGGTGGATGCAGGGATGACTGTGAGCTGGTTTAAACTGTAGGCACAGCATATGGAGGCTGTATGTTCAGCGTACAGGGTTGATGTCTAGCCTCAAGGTTTCTACTCTTGTTCCTTTTTTTTGCCTCTCATTTGCTAAGATTGGCAACCCCCATCTAGTGAAAAATTGGGGTTTTTTTATCTAGGTTGAGGCGTGGGATTCGGGTTTTGAAAGGGGATGATTGGCTGTAAGGTGAGAAAAATTTGGATCGGGAGACAAGTGGTGTGTTGACTGAGTGTAGGATATGTTACAACTGTACAGCGTATAGCACACCAACATACAGGATGCCAGCATACAGGAGAGGATGCCAGCGTAAGCGTAGAGGATGCCAGCGTAAGCGTAGAGGATGCTAGCGTAAGCGTATAGCATGCTAGCGTACACCAAAAATGTACCCAGCGTATACACATGAAAATGCTTTATTTTAAGGTCAAAAATTGATTTTTGGATGCCTAAGAGCTACTCGGAACCCTGAGGAAGGTCCTGGGGGGTCTAGATGCTCAGTTCTGGCATGTTCTAACTCATTTCTAGGGCCCGAAAGTCTCTCTACGCTGGCTACACCCTAGGCGTATACGCTGGGCGTAGAGGAATGAAAGACCATCATTTGGAGCCCAAAATTTGATTTTCAAGTGCCTGAGAGCTACTGGGGACCCTGGGGAAGGTCCTAAGGGGTCAAAATGCTTAGTTCTGGCATGTTTTGACTCATTTTGGGGGCCCAAAAGTCTCTCTACGCTGGCTGCACCCTGGGCATATACGCTGGGCGTAGAGGAATGAAAGACCATCATTTGGAGCCCAAAATTTGATTTTCAAGTGCCTGAGAGCTACTGGGGACCCTAGGGAAGGTCCTGGGGGGTCTAGACATTCTGTTCTGGCATGTTTTGACTCATTTTTGGGGCCCAAAAGTTGCTGTACGCTGGGCTATACGCTGGCTAGCGTACACCAAGGTGTGCCCAGAGTATACTTGGTCAAAACCAAGTATTTTGAACCCAAAACTTGAAATTCTTGATGCCGGATGCTGATGTAGTCACCTGTGGGTCCCAAGGAACTCTCTCTTTTTCAAATATGCTCCATTTGATGCTATTTTTGAGGTTCACAAGTTTTGGTCATGTTAGGAAGTATCATGACTTAGCTTGATTCTCGTCTGAAAGTGCTAGGTCCAAATTTTTGTGGTGTTTCATTGACCCCTCTTTGTTGATGCTTAGAGGAATCAACCCAAGAAGCATCGACAAAGAAGTACAAAACACCACAAGCAACTTGGCAGCATTATCTTTCGACACTTGGCCAGATGTCATCACATCGTGTTTAATAGTACATGGGATTGGGGAAATAAAGTTTGTAGTTGGATAGGGAAATAAAAATTGTTGGGATTGGGACTTGATCAAGGGATTATGCATGGTAAAGGGGATGCTCTGGTGTGTATACGGGTCATAACGATCCTTGTCAATAGCCATTGTTTAGCAGACTCAGAATCAAGGCATAAGATGTGCGTCCTTTGGCGGAACAAGACTCTTGTTTAGTGTTTAAGAGGCTTGTTGGCCATGTGATGGTGGGTTACGTTCTCTGGAGGAACAGACCCTTTATTCGGTGTTAAAGAAAACCTGTTGGTGGAGAGCCAAAGCTATGTAATGAGATGTTACTTGAGCTTTTGAGACATGAGTGTTTGTTTCCAAGAGAACTGCCTTCCTGCCTGAGGCTTATGGGAAGTGCCAAGGGTCTTGTGGTTCATTTTGCTCTTTGCTCTTTGCTCTTTTCTTTTCTTTTTTTTTTGTGTTTTATCTCTTTTTTGTCTCTTTTTTTTTTCTTTTCTCTTTTTTTTTGTTTTTTGGCAAGAGTTTTCTTTCAATTTTTTGTGCTCATGTTCATGTGCCATATTGTGTGTTGTAATTTCTTGAGAGTGTCATAGCATGTAACAGTAGGCTCAAAGTTTTGGGGTGTACTGGATGTATCTAGGAATTGTAACTAGGTAGGAAAGGGAATAAGAGTTTTGGGGAAATGGAGAATGTATTGGGAACTAGGAATGTACTTTTGATCAGATTGATTAACTTAGTTGCGTGCGTTAGAAACAATGTGACACCTTGTCACCGTGATGAAGTGTATCTATGTATGAGCACCACTGGGTGTCATCCTGCAAACATAACTCCAAGAAGACAAGAAAACCACAAGTGAATGAGTTAGTGAACACTTCAGGCATGAATGTGACTGATGCAAATAGAGGCACCATGTGAAACTTAAGGTAAACAAAATGAGCAGCAATAGTGTTGTGAGAGCTAGTGTGATGAATGATGCAGCAGGCATTGATGAAGAAATGTCATGAATTACAGCTACAGATGAATGTGCCAGAAATGATCTTGCTATTTTATAGTCTTAGCAGACTGTCATGGGTTAGTTTTACGTCATAACCCGTTGGACGTTACGAGTTTATCGTCGTAGCGGACGATACGATGCTAGTTTATAGTCGTGGCAGACTATGAAGAGGTAAGCTAGTTTATAGTCTTAGCAGACTCTGGTGAATGAGTGTGACAGTTTAGTGTCATGTCAGACAGAGCTCTGTCATGTCGGTTTACTGTCATGACACCAGGACATTCTGTGGTATCAGTTTTAAGTCATGATGCCAGGACTATCAGGGTGGATGCATGCATGTGCGTCCGTACGATCCTATAAACAAAAGCAACTAGAGAAAACAATGTTAAATAGCCACTGCAAAAAACATGAATTGAAATGCACAAGTGAATAGAAAATAATGTGAAAAGGTGGCAGTTTAAGGCCTTATCGAGCCACGTGTTCTAGTTTAAGGCCTTTTCGGGCCACATGCAAGTGCGTAAGCTAGTACAATGCAAACTAAGGTGACATATGCACAACGAACAAAGGTGAGGAGTGGGCGGCGGTTAGACGTGCCTTTGGCCATAGGGGAGTCTTGATTATGCGGTTGTTTCTTAGTCAGACATGGTCTAGGAGGCGTGTTAGTTTGCTCTGGGAGGCTTTCAGTTTTTACCCCTCGTTCGGGTTTTAGCTCTAGGTGTTGTGTTTGTTGTTGTGGATGTTGCTTCAAGAGGCTCCTCTTTCAAGACTTGTGACATGTCTATGTTGTGGTCAGCTTGAAAAGGAGTGTTGTCGTCATGTATAATGACTTGTCTACCTTCATATGGAAAGTGGATTTCTTGATGTATCGGTGAGGAAATAGCTCGTTGTTGTGCTAGCCAAGGTCTACCAAGAATCAAGTTGAAACTCGGCATCTCTTCTATGACAGTGAATTCCACGTTGGTGGGCAATTATTCTCCTGCCACAAAGGCTAAGTTGATTGTTCCCTTAACTGTGACACATGATCCATTGAAAGATTTTAAACACATGATTTCTGTTGGCATGATCTCATCTGCCATGCCTAGTTTGTCGATGACGGAGTATAGAACTACATTTATTGCCACACCATCATCAACGTGCACTGTGCAAATGGTACATTTCCCAACACGTACACTAATCAATAATGGAGCTATTGTTACTTCCCCTTGTTCAGGGTTACGTTTAACTACATCATCACGAAAGGCTAAGGTGTGTGAACCCAATTGTTGTGGTGTGTGTTGTGAAATCGTTGCATGGATGGATTCCATGTTAGCAGGGATGTCCTCTGTAACAAAAATAGATGTTAACGTTTGTGCTAAGGCTTCACGATGAGCCGATGATGTCATGACCAAATCATACAAGCTCATGGTTGTGTTCTTTTGTTTGAGCGTTTGTTTCACCTGGGCCAGTGTAGCTACAAAGTCTGTGCTGTCTGCCATTGTGTTGGTTGCCTCTGTATGGGTTAAGGGCTTGGGCCTGGTTTGTTTGAGATTAAGGATAGGGCCCCCAGTGTTCGGTTGTTGTATACTAGGTGTGTCCTTTGTTTCAGCTGTGGGTGTTGTTCGTTGTTCGTTTATCTTCTTCTGTTGCCATTTGGTAGGCTTATCCATGATGTTGGCAGGGTTGACTCTTGAGGGAGGAGAGGTTGAGACGTTTCCTATGGTTGGGCACTGGGTAGGTGAGGGGCCATCGCATGGTGGCACCTTTATGACAAATGGTAGTTTGGGAGGTGTCATTGTTGTTTGACTAGCTTGTTGTGGCACCTTGATAACGAAAGGTTTCTTTGCTATTGTCGTTGGTGCAACATGCCAGTTTAATGTCTTAGTAAATGACTGTGGTAGTACTTTGACCACAAAGGGTGTTTTTGGTGCTCGGGATTGCATTGAATCTTGCCAGTTTAACGTCTTAGCGGACGTGTGAGGTGGTGGTACTTTGACCATGAAAGGTGTTGTCGGTGCTCTAGGTGGCACCTTGATGACGATGGGAGGCCCCTTGCTCGTGGAGGTGGAGGGGATTGTTGCCTTGCTGGGAGGCACACGAATCACAAAAGGTTGCTGCACAGGTTTAGGCTTACTATCTATGCCAATGGAGTTTATGACATAGCAGGCATCGTTTGTGTTGGATTGATTCAGGGTGTTGATGTTTAGTTGGCCCCGTTCTATCATTGCTTGTAGATCATCCTTTAACCCACGATAGGTGTCGGTATTGTGACCAGACATTTGATGGTAGTGACAGAATTGGTCTAACTTGAAATGTCGTGGAACCGGGGGCTCATTTAGTGCTGCCAAGGTGGGGATCCTTAGTAACTCGCAGTACCTATCATGTCTTGGTGAGCATTCTACGCCACGTGTTTGTATTGGATTTTCTCGGCTTTAAGGAGGTGCTCTAGTAGTTCTGAAGGTCGCGCAGGTAGCGATGTATACTTAGAGTGATCCTTGAGTTGAAAATTGGACCTTAAGGTGGCCCCTGTTGTTGCAGGCAGGTTGGTACTGGTGTTAGTTGTTTTTGTGCTTGCGGCTAGAGTTTTTGTTGTTGCTTGTTGTTTGGCAATGTGTTGGTTCTTGTAAGCCACATAGGCGGGATCATTGCTGGTTTGCACAACTTGTTCAATGTTCTTGATCTGTGTGAACGCTTGGCTCAACGTTTGAGTGCTTAGGTAGTATAGTTTTGACTTAATGAAGTCATTCACGGCTCCCTTCAGAATCGTAAGTAAATACTTTTTAGGGATGGGCTCATGAAGTTCATTAAGGGTTGCACTCCATCGTTGGATGAAAATTTGCATAGGCTCGAGTGGTGCTTTTTTCACCTCTATTAGAGTGTCTAGTGTGGCTTTAGGCTTGAGGTTGTACTTAAATCAGGTAATGAACTGATGTAACAGATCTTCTAGAGAGGATATGGAGTTACGAGGCAAGGCTCGATACCAGTCTAAGGCTACACTCGTTAAGGACATAGCAAACATGCGCAAGATTGCATGGGGCCAAGCTTGAAGCAATAGAGTTTCTGATTGAAACGTGACTAAGTGAGCATTTGGATCTCCCTTCCCATTGTACTTGGTTAACTAGGGCAATGTGATTCCCTTGGGTAAAGCTAATGGTGGCACTGAAGAGCTAATTGGATCATCGCGGTAGAAATCTAGTACTTTAACTTGTTTAGTGTTGTCAGCTTTGAGTTGCTTTACCTCATCTGCTAATGCTTGCATCATCTATTTTGCTTCTACCCACTCTTGAGCGGTAGGTAGATTAGTTGGTTGGGGAGGTTGTTGGGTTGTAATTTGTTACTGTGGAGCGATGTTCAGAGTTGTGGTTGCGGGGTGTGACACGTTGAAGTGAGTGGGTTGTTGAACAAGGGGTATGGTTCCTTGCCTAGCCACAAACTGTGAAGTGATACCCTGGATGTGTAGGGCCAATGTAGTGAAAGTGGCCCCATGCGTTTGCACGTGTGGTATGTACTGGGTGGAGATGGGGGTGGGTAATCTCTATTGGAATACTGGTGCTTGTGTGCTCATTGACACTTGGTGAGTGGTCATCTGTCCCATGTGAGGATGGAGTGATGGGTTCATGTAGGCATGGGGACTGAGGGTGTGGTATGAATCCTTAGGTTCAGATTGTGCCTCGAAGTCATCTACATCATGTTGATTTTAGGGCTCCTCATTGGGTCGCCATGAGTTTTGGCCCCTTGCCATAAGGAGCTAGGAGATGAGCTTGTGCTAAGGTTCAGAAAGGGGGATGATGTCATATACAGAGGGGAAAAATTCATGACCTCCCATGTATATGCGCTCGAAGTTTCGTTTTGCTTCCTGTTCTATGTGGTCAATAGGAAGGTTGACCTGAATCTTCACACAGATGTAGTTATACTGTTCTTGTGTGGGGACTATGAAGGTGTGTGCATTAGAGGTTTGGGACTCCATGGTGATGTGTGATGGGGCAGCGTACGAGCTAGCTAACAAGTGCCAAGTGTGTTTCGGGCTAAGTGTGTAGAGTGTCCGGCGTGTGAATGTACCACCTGAAATCGTCGGTCTCCGGCTGGAAGGAAACATAGGCCGTGGGATTGCAGGACGAGCACAGAAGACCCTACCTTCACCTAACGGTAAGCTGGAATGCACGAAGGCAGAGTACCTTGGGTGGTCTGCACGCAGATCAGACAAGGATTTCCCCGTGTGTACGCAACGCGCTATACGCTGGGTTATGCATAAACGATGTAGCTAACGTAAACGGCGTAAAACAGATGCGAATAGAGCGTGAGCGTAAATGGGTGTAAACAGAATGCGTGCGCCAAGTTGACATAAAACTGTAAACAATCTTATGTAGCAAATGTAAACAATGGTATTACAGAGTCAAAGTACAGTGCATCGGTCTAACGCAATCGTGAGGGAACACAAGGCAGACGAAAAGCCTCGGCGTATGCAGGAATGACTTGGCTGGTTCGCAAGGTAGGCGGAGCGTAGAGACTGTGTATGGTGTACAGGGCTCTCTAGCGTAAGAGGGTTTCAGCTCTTGTGCGCAGTGTAAATGTTCTCTGGTATGCTTCGGGATTTTGCCAACCGACCTCGGTGAAGTGGAAAATGGGGGTTTATATACAGGTTGTTACGCTAGACTCGGGTTAGGCGACACATGGCGAGTATACCGGGTGCATACACTTTACAAATGTACAAAATATTACATCTGTTGGGCGTATATGCTGTATCAGGTCAGCGTATACGCTGGGTGTGCTAGGCGTGTGTGAACTTGGTGGAGATGTTATGCCGGGCGTATACGGTGGTGAATGTTGGGCGTATACACTGGTGAATGTTGGGCGTATACGTTGGGCGTATACGCTGAAGGATGCCCACTTGCTTCAATCCTTGCTCTTTGGTGTTTTCTTCATCTTGCCTTTGGAGATTCCGTGTCGGGCGTAAACATTTTTCGTACCCGCCGAGCGTACAGGTGAAGTGCGTACACCGGGCGTGCGAGTTGGATGTCTACGCTGGGCGTATACGCTAGGAATTCGAGCGTGTATGCTGGGGATGTACTTGAGCGTAGACGCCGGGCGTATACATTGGCACCGCATACTTAGTGAAAATGAAGCTTTTTGAACTCCAAAGTTGCAATGTGTGACACCAACTGTAGCCATGGTTGTCTGTAGATCCCAGGAACTGACTTTTTGCTGGGGAAGTAGAAAGCTCGAAATTTTGTGGTGTTTCATTGGCCCCTCTTTGTTGACGCTTGGAGGAATAGACCCGAGAAGTGTTGACAAAGAAGTGCAAAACACCACAAGCAACTTGATGTAGACACTGTCCTTTGCCACCTGACTAGACGTTATCGCACCTTGTTCAGTAGTACAAGGGATCGGGAAAGGGGGATTTTGTATCTGGGAGGTCAGGGAGATTGCAGGGATTGATGACTAGTCAAGGGGATTAATCAGGGGAAAGGGGATGCTCTGACATGTGGCATGCTGATCCTTGTCAATAGCCATTGTTTAGCAGACTCAGGGTTCAGACATGCAAGGTATGTCCTTTGGCGGAACAAGGCTCTTGGTTAGTGTGCAAGAGAACCTGTTGGCGGAGCCAAAGCTACGGGGGATGTGTTACATTCTTTTGGAGAGCAGGGCTCATGTTCAGTGTTCAGGGGAACCTGTTGGCGGGGAGCCAAAGCCATGCAACAGGATGTTTCTTGACTATTTTGGACATGAGTATTTGGTTTTGAGACGATTGCCTTCCTGCTTGGGGCTTATATGGGAAGTGCCCGGGGTCTCGTTTTTTTCTTGGAGGAAAACTTTGCTTTGCCTTTGTACTCATGCGTAGGTGTTGTGCTGCGTGTTGCAACTGTTTTAAAGTGGTACAGTGTTTTAAATGTACGGGATGTGTCAAGGGGACGCCGGGATAAAGTGTGTTAGCGAATGGATAGGGAATTTTGTCGATGAACGGGGATGTACTAGTGAATGGTTTGATTTAGTCTTGCCAGGTATGCTACGAACATTGTCTTATCTTGTTGCTCATGACGAAGTGCATCGTTGTACGAAACTTCCGGGTGTCATCCTGCAAATGTAACGCCAAGGAGATAAGAAAACCGTGAGCGAATAGACGAGCTTAGACTTACATGGTGGCCGATGGCAGAGAGGTGCTGAAGGACGGTAGGCACTGTATGGAGACGACAGTAGTACTGACAAGGGTGATTGATGGAGAGCGATGCAGTGAAGCTAATGGATGATCATGGCGGCAGATTGATGTGCCAGATGTGAACTTGCCAGTTTATAGTCTTGGCAGACTATCATGGGTTAGTTTTTATGTCATAACCCGCTGGACATTGCCTGTTTAGCGTTGTGGCAGACGTCACATTGCCAGTTTTTAGTCTTAGCGGACTGTGAAGAGGCTAGCTAGTTTATAGTCTTAGCGGACCCTGACAGTTGTGACGGTGGCAGTTTATTATCATGCCGGATGGATGCTAGCTTATCGTCATTGCAAACACTGTGGTATCAGTTTCAAGTCATGATCCAGGACTATTCTGTGGTATCAGTTTATCGTCATGATTCCAGGACGAGCTATGGTATCAGTTTATAGTCGTAATTCCAGGACTTACACGTACCTGGGCTTGTGTTCAAATATAGAACGGTTTTAGGTATAAATGATTTGTTAGATTGGCAAACTCATTTCCTTCCATGTCGGCTAGCTTGAATGCACCATTATCAAATGCTTTGATGACCACGTAAGGCCCTTCCCAGTTGGCTGAGAATTTGTCTGGGTGTTCCCGAAGAGCCTTGAGCACGAGGTCGCCTTCTTTGATTGGGCGCTTGTTGTTGTCATGCCGATGTCGCCGTTGTTGTTGCTTTTGATACCATTCGATCTGGTCGAGCGCACATACGTGTTCCTCTTCCGTCGAATCGAGGTCAGTGATACGTAAA
The DNA here is from genome assembly GCA_015680685.1 of Gnetum montanum. Classification (NCBI taxonomy): domain Eukaryota; kingdom Viridiplantae; phylum Streptophyta; class Gnetopsida; order Gnetales; family Gnetaceae; genus Gnetum; species Gnetum montanum. The sequence continues at coordinate 411,737 of MNCI01021461.1, forward strand.
TTATTGTTTTGCTCATCGTCGAGAAGTCTGGAGAGTGTGATCCTTAACGATGGTACCTGTAATTTGAGAGGTAAGACAGCTTCTGAACCGTAAACAAGACTATATGGCGTTTTACTTGTTGACGTTCGGTGTGTAGTGTGGTATGCCCATAATGCGTACATTAATTGCTCGTGCCATTTCCTTTTGCTCTAGGTTAGCATTTTTTTAAGTATTGTAATGATCATCTTATTTGTTGCTTCTACTTGCCCATTACTCTGAGGATAGTAAGGGGAGGAAAACGAGTCTTTGATCCCCATACTGTCGCAAAATTTTTTTGTTTTGGCATTGCTAAATTGCGGCCCGTTGTCAGTGATGATTGTCATGGAAATGCTGAAACGGGTTACTATGTTTTCAAGGATGAAATTTCACACGTATTTAGATGTGGTTTTTCCAAGGGGAACAGCTTCTACCCACTTCGTGAAATATTCAGTGGTGGTTATGATGAAACCATGCCCTACCGAAAATGAGGGTGTTATCGGGTCGATAAGGTCTAATCCCCATTTTTGGAAGGGCCATGTGATTTGCGCTGTGTGCAACTCGTTCGGTGAGACATGGATTAGGTTACTATGCTTTTGGCAAGTGTCGCATGTTTTAACCTTGGAGAGACAATCATATTCCATATGCGGCCAATAATAGCCTAATCGTCTTATTTTCGTGGCCATGTCTTTTGGCGCTATGTGTCCTCCGCATAGTCCCTCATGTATTTGTTCAACTATGGTTTGGGCATCAGTACTACTAACACATGTTAGCAATATGCCTTCGTAGGATCAACGACATAGTGTGTCCCCTACGAGGGTGTATTGCCTAAAACATTTTTGCACCGCATCCTTCTGTGCATGTGTTAGATGTCGTGGTGTTTCGCCGCATAGAAGGTACTCTTTTATGTCATCATACCATTCCACTACGTGTGTTGTACTAACAGATGCAATTGGCAATGTGTCGGGGGTATCGATTATTGGTTCAGTACAGTTGATTACGGAGCTTGGTAGGGCATGGAACATGTTGGGCGATATATTTAGTGCTAATGTGGCTAACGCNTAAGTGTTGGGCTTTACACATGTAAATATCTGTAACTTGGTTTACGACCAATTGTGAATCCCCTCTAACTACAAGTCGTGTGATGTCCGAAGCCAGTGCTGCCGCGAGGCCTCTAAGGAGACCTTCATACTCTGCTATGTTGTTAGTACAGTGAAAGTTGAAACGATAGGCAAAGGCTTGGATCTCCCCAGAGGGATAGGTGATGACAGCGACCGCACTTCCTCCTCGAGAGATGGATGCTCCATCAAAGTTTAGAATGGCATCATAATCTTGGGGCACTATGTCTATGGTGTTTATGTTCTCATCTGGGAATTCTAGGTCTATGGTTGCTTGATCACGTGTTGGTGACGTGGCCATTTGATCTGCTATGGCTTGACCTGTGACTGATGATTGCGCTACATAGTATAGGTCAAACTCGGCTATCATGGATTTCCACCGGGCTATTTGACTCGTTTCGTAAATGTTCCCTGTTATAGCTCTCAGTACATTGTCCTTACAGATTATGTAGACTTGATTACGGAAGAGGTAATGTCGCCATTTTTTTAGAGAAAAGACTAAAGCTAAACATGACTTCTCCACGTCGTTGTACTTCTTTTCGTGGGCAACTAAGGCATGGCTCAAGTAGTATACAGGGACTTCGGTATCTTGTTTTTGGCAAAGCATAGACGTGATGGACGATTCTGAAGTGGCAAGGTAGATGTAAAACGGTTTGTTGTTTTGGGGCGGGTAAACCGTAGGTAGTCGGGCAAGTGCTGTTTTGATATTTTCGAATGCTTCCTGACACTGTGAAGTCCATTCAAAATGAACATTTTTACGTAACAGGTGGTTCATAGGTTTTAGTTTGTCCGTCAATTTTTCTACGAAGCGCCTGATGAATTGTAGTCTACCTTGTAGACCTCGAAGTTCGGTAAGGTTACTGGGTGGTTTCAGACTGGTGATGGCCTTAACCTTAT
>MNCI01021461.1:414149-505389 GCA_015680685.1 Gnetum montanum
GGTCTTAGTTTGGGGTCGAGAATAATATTGTGTTGGACAATTCTAGGATCTAGCCCGGGCATGTCCGTGTAGGACCAAGAGAATGCTTTCATGTTTTCCCTAAGTACGTTCTCAATGTATTTCGCTAGTTGTGGTTGCAATATGGCGCTTAATTTTAATACTTTGATCTCCCCATCGGGCATGGTAATGGGGGTTTCAACTAACGGATCTTCGGTGATGTTTTTGGCCTCTATGTCAAGGAATTTTGTCATACCTTCATAATCATCTATGGTTTGCAGTGTGGAGGCTATGAACATGTCGTCCGTTGGTGAACTTACATTGATGAAATTTATGTTAATGTCCCGCGTGATGTTGCTGTATGGTCCATCCATGGTTAACGGCGCGGTTAAATGCTAACAGTCCATTGAGCTTGCTCCTGCCAATAAATGGAGAGCTGCATGAGCAAAGGGGGATCGTTCTGTGTCTTTTGGTAATTTCAAACTATGTGTATGTGTATAATGGTGGATTATCGTCACACTTGGACGCATGGCAGTTTAAGGCTATACCGGGCTGTGAGTGGCATTTTAAGGCCATACCAGGCCGTCATCGGATGGGGAAATGGCAGTTTAAGGCCGTACCGGGCCATAATGGTGGTTTAAACTAGCGTAAACGTGTAAAATGGGGTCCATGAAGAAACCAGGATGCAATAATCTCTGTTTTTACTTAATTTTTAGTTAATTTTTATCACTTTTGGGTAAATTTTGGCAAAAAATAAGCAAAAAAGGCAAAAACGGAGCAACAGCAGCGTAAGCAGTGGCGGCGTCAGTGTCAGCGTCAGTGTCATCAGGGTGCTATATAAAGGAAAGGGGGGTCCATTTGTTTCTTACTTTGAAAGTAATAGCGTAAGCGACAGAGTGCAACCTGCTAAAGCATAAGCGTAAGCGTAAACCTGCCTCTCAGCATAGACGCCGACGAGAGACCCTAGCGTAGACGCCGAAGGTTAAACCCCAGCGTAGACACGGAGTGACCTTATCGTAGACGCCGAAGAGTAGACCTGCAAGTGACAGCGTAGACAGTTGCTCAGCGTAAACTTATATTGACAACGTAGACAATCCGAGATGGGCAAGGGGAAGGAAGTGGAGGGCCAGGGCAGGAAGGGTCCCGACCTGACCTTTGCAGAAGAGACGGAGGCCATGCTGCACGGCCTACCTAGGCCAAAGATCCCATCGTGGCTTGTGACGTCCCACAGGTAGGCTCCAATCCCTGCCTCTATTGTTGTTTCTGTGCTATCTTTTGTTTGTAGCATAGACAGTCTCGGCGTATACGCTGGCGGTAGAGGGTTTTAGGCGTATGACTTGTCGGCGTATACACCGAGCGTCATTTTATAGCGTAAACCACTCTTTATTGGCGAAATGTTTGTCAGCGTAATTGATTTATCATCGGCGTAAATTTTGTTTACGGCGTATACGCTGAGGATTTGCTCAGCGTATACACTGGGCATGCGCGATTGCTTTTACAGCCTAAACTCGATTTTCACGTCTCTGGCGTAGACTGTTTACGCTGAAAGCAAACTTGGGCGTATACACCGAGGGTTTGCTCAATATATACGCTGGGCGTGAAGGGGTTCGGGCATCAGCGTAAAGCCGATTGCCGTCAACGTAGATGCTGAGTTGGGTAGTGTATACGCTGAGTTAAATTGCATTTTTTTACGTTAAGTGTTAGTCAGCGTATACGCTCTGTATACAGCGTATACACTAAGTTTAAATTGCATTTTTTACGCTAAGTGTTAGTCGGTGTATACACTCTATATACAGCGTATACACTGAGTTTAAATTACCTTTTTTACGCTAAGTGTTGACAGTTTGGCTAGCATATACACTCTGTGTGCAGCGTATACGTTGAGCGTAAACAGTTAGTTGATTTTTGAATTTTGCCGATTTATGATGCAAACTTTCGTTTTATTGTGACCTCGCGATTGGTTGCAGGGACAGTAAACGCTTCCTCATTGTCGTTGAACTCGTCAGGGTATTGACATGGGTTGGCCTCGTTGAGGATGGGGAGGTTCCTCCGGATCTGACCGTGAATGACAACAGGGTTTGGTTCAGGGGAGGTGCGTGTGGATTTCTGTCCTTCTTATTGGATAATTTCGAGGTGGCTATCTGGTCAAACTTTGATGAGGTGACTGCATAGAGTGTGCTTGAAGAGATGCTGCCGGGGGCTGCGGAGGGTGTCATGGTTTTTATATAGGACATCGACGAGGGGTCTTTTGTTAACGAAGATGGTACTACGCACGGGCCCTGGGCCACATCCCCATTAACGCCCGTGTAGGCACTGTTGTCGTGAGGGTTGGATTATCTCAACAATACGTTGTTCATAGTTGCCCGTGCACATACATTATTCCAGAACCCTCCTAGCACGGTGTATCGAGTGGCCAGGTAGGCATGTTTCAGTTTACTATTTCCTTTCGCTGTTCAGTGCTCGTTTCTTGTTATGACCCATATTTGCTTACACGCCGAAGACCAACCCAGATGGGACACTCATTGAAGATGAAGGATTAGCCCTTGCTCGCACTGCTCTAGAAGCATTTATGATGGGGCCCTCCCTTCGTGGGACTATGCTGAGGCAAATGAAGGGTTCGATGGTCCACTTTCACAAGCAGTTCTCCAGAGCGTTTGCGATGTGCAAGGCTCGTGGGTGGCTTCATGAAGACTGGACTAACAATGGGCTAGTTTTCTCTCGTGATCTTGGCAGCACGTCTAGATCTGCCACTAACGGTAAAGGATAACCTTTCCTATATATGTTAGTGGGTCTTTCTGTTTGAAGTTACGCTGATCTGATCATTTTAAATTGGTTTTACAGTCGATGCACCTCCTGGTGGGGATCCCATGACAACAGGCCAAACTGAGACTACTTTGTCCATGAAGTTCGGGGAGGTGACAAAGGTGTAGAAGTGGCTACGTAAGTAGGCTCCACCGTCCCTCACTCGTTGCCTAGATGATGCCAGCCTCATGGAGCTTTTTATGATGCCTAGCCCTGACGTCTCAATCGGGGAGATGATTGGGATCGTGGACTCTTTTAATGAGTCTGTCTCACAGTACATCACCCGGATTAAGGGTGTCAAGGTGGTGTTTCATCTATCACCTGTGTTCTTTTCCAACTTGTTTGGCGTACCGGTAGATGGCCTACCCGTAGTGTTGGACAGATCTCATAAAGAGCGTGAGATGATCTGTGAGCTGGAATCTTGGCTAGGCGTGGCCAAAAGCACCAAGGGATTCCCGATGCAGGGGAAAGCTAAAGTTGTAGAGGTGAATGAATTATACCCCCTGTTTCGGGCACGGGTGTTCCCGAAAATCCTTTCCCAGGTGAGGAGTCTTAGGGTTGAGGCGGTACACGTCATGCAAACTGTCTTGGAAGCTAGCATGCGGTATAACTGGGCTCAGTTTTTGTTGGCGGGCCTGCACAAGGAGATAGTGCGTTTGTGCTCAAATATCGAAGCACAATCTCACTTCACCTTTGCCTTCTTCACCGGTTATCTTCGCCGTTTTGGTGAGTTCCTTGTGGTTCGCGTAGACAATAAGTTTGTTCTGCAGGATCGGGGTCAACTATCCCGCCCATGGGTCAAACACTTGTTTGCGACAGCCAAATCCCAAGATGCCCCAGAAGGCATCGATGAATCCGTTTCTGTTACTAGGGGAGGATCATCTGGCGGTTCAATCCATACACGGGATAGTCTGGGATTGGAGCCAGAAGATGTACCTTTAACCGCTAGGTGGGCAGAACGGGTTATCAAGGAAACCATCGGCCGAGCCAAGTCGAAGTTGAAAAGGCCCGACTGTCCGACGGAGGAGGTCGCCGATGTCAGCCAGTCACGTGTGAAGCACATATGCTTCAAGATGCCTGGTAAGCGAGGCTCACCTGCTTATTATTTTATCATCTTCATTTGTTGATTGACTCTTATTTCGATTGCTTACGTGTTGTTGCCTTTTTTTGGCTTAAAAAAGTGAGGAAGCAGGCTTTGGAGACCATCACAAAGGAGGAGGAGACGAATACAGAGAAAAACAATGAGAAGGAAAGTCCAGAGAAAAGCCAAGGTGGAGGAACGAAACAGTTAACAGTGAAGACTACTGAAACTGAACCGTTAGACGATCAAGAAGCTATCAACCAGGTGTTTAGTAGCTTCCTTAAGGGTGATTTGGATTTGGGCAATCCCCCAGAGGGCGACAAGGATCATGGTACGTTCTCGCTTTTAGTTCGTTTTTATTTGCTGAATTAGTTATTGCTCCTACGATCTTTTATTTTCATGTTTTTATGCTTTTCAGATGAAGGTAGTGAGACCAGGACGGTACGGTTGGACGTTCCCATGAAGATGGTTCCCCTTATGAGGACTGCTGAGGTTAGTTCCTCCCGTGTCCGTGAGCCACTTATTTGGTCAGAAAAGCCAAGTAAGACGGATTTTGTGGCTGGCATCGTGGAGGAAGTCGTTGAATGGATCCAAGAAGCCCACCATGACATAGGTATACATTACTTAAAGATTTGGAGCTTCACATCTTGTTTGTATAGTTTTAACATTTGTATTTTTCGCGTGGGTAGGTGCTAAACTAAGATGGGATCCCTCAGAAAGCATTAGCATGGAAAGCCTCACCACACTCTCCCCCGAAGTAGAGCAGGTACCAAGGCCTGTTTATGAGGGAGTTGCAGAAAGCCTTGTGCACAATGCCAAGTCATTATGGACTTGTAGGCGTTCCATTGAACAGTTGTGGCTGCAACTACGGGCAAAGGAAAAGGAAGTCTCCGAACTGTCAGAGGAACGTGACGGTTTAAATGCTCGGTATGAGTTCGCCGCTGCCAGACTAAGAGGAGATCACTCCTCATGGATGTCCGAGGTCACATACACCAGGTATTGGAACTTACTAAATCGTCATGCGTTGCTAACTCAGAGGATGGCGGAGCGCAAAGCCCAAATTGATCTCCTGAACATCAAGTGTCAAGATTGGAAGGCTTTTGCTTCCAAGGTTCGCAAATGGGGTCAGAATGAGAAAAACCATAAACATCATTATAAGAAGTTGTTAAAGGAGGTGTCTATTGAGAAGCGCCAGCTAGAGATGTTTGTGGAGGGTTTGGGTTTGCACTCTGCGTTGGATACGTTTGCTCAAAACACAACTGTGGAAATGGAATCACCTACAAGGGTGATAACTACTGCTTTTGGGGAGGTGTTGGTGGGTGAATTCCCTCTGAAACATCCTACCTGGTCAGCGGTCGACAAAGGCAAGACTTTGGTAGATATTGAGTTAGGCTTGGACGGGACAGATTGGACCAGCGTTTCAGAGGAAGAAATCCTTCGTCGGCTTGAATTCGTTCTAGGCGGATCCCCTATGGTAAGCGTTTTATTCTTATGAAGTTAGTTCATTGAATAATGTTTAAAATTTTCACATTCGCTTATTTTTATGTTGGTTGTTTGTTTTTGGCGTTTTCAGAATGAAGGTGGTGATGATGCCCAAGAGGCTGGCCCCAGTGGAGCAGGGGCCCTGACGCTGGTGGCTCTAAAGGAGATGATCCTCCTGTCCCGGACGCTTAGTGTTTTTAGTGTTTTTTGGGTTTTTTGATTGATTCAAATTGATACAGGAATTGTAACTTGGAAATGTTGAGAAAAACAGGACCAATTGGTTCTTAGAATTGTATAACGTTGCATGAATAAATATTTTTTATTGATTTTCAATTTGGTTGGACACATGACACGATGTTAAGATGTTTTTAGATTTGCTTTTCTGTTTAAATGTAATGCACTGAAATAATGATAAACGGTATGTAAAAAGGAAGACAGGGTATGCGCTAGTTTAAGGCCATTTCGAGCCTGATATGCACTAGTTTAAAGCCATTTCGGGCCACTATGCGTAGTTTAAGGCCATTTCAGGCCCCATTGTAAACGAGCAATATTTTGGATAAAGTGGATAAGTTTCTTGGTGGACCGACCATTTCTGATCGTGACTAGTTTTATGTCATTGCGGACATGATAGTTTAACGTCTTTCCGGACAAAGGGTGTTGTTTAATAATGTTCTTGGCTCTATTATAGTTTAATGTCATTTCGGACTGTATGTAGTTTAACGTCGTTTCGGACAAAATGTAGTTTTATTTTAATTGTTTTTTGATTTTCTTTATTTTTATGTTAGGGGGTGTATTAGCCGGCACGATTTTGTATTCTGCGTCTCCTTCGCTGATCACGTTAAATGGCAATTCAGTCCAGGAGACGTCCGATAGAATGTTTTTGGTATCGGTATTTTCAAGTGTTTCGGTGTCCGTCGTTGTTTCTGTGTTGGTTTCTTCATGAGGCGATGTGTGTAGAGTGTTAGATTCAGGTGTTTCAGTTTTAGAAGACTCTTGTCCCGTGTTCGAAGGTTTACCGCCCACTAGTTGTGGTTTGTTTGTGTCATTTTGGCTAGGCTTGTCGAGTTCAACCTCGGAGCCTTGGTCCATGTCTGTGTGCGACAAAATGATGGGAGTGGCCGCTTCCCCATGTATGACAATTTCACCACCCTCATAGTGTAGGTGAATCTCCTGATGAATAGGAGAGGACACACCTCTCAGTTGGGCCAACCAGGGTCTTCCTAATATTAGGTTGAACCCTGGCATCTCATCGACAACTAGGAAGTCAGCGGATGTGGGGAACTGGTCTCCCGCTATGAAATCTAAGGTTATCGTGCCTTTGACCAGTACACGTGACCCGCTGAATGACCTTAAACATGTTGTTGTGGTTGGTTTAATTAAGTTGGTAAGCCCCAGTTGTTCAATGATGGGATATGGTACAACGTTTGTGGCTGCCCCATCGTCTACATGAACACTATGTATTTTGAATTGGTTTATGTGTATTGTTATGAACATGGGGACTGTCGTTATTTCCCCTGTGTTCCTGTCCACTTTGATGTTGTCATCCTGGAAGCTCAAGGGTTTCGGAATGGCCCTGTGAGATGAGTACATGATAGCATGAATGGCAAGTTCGCTTGGGGGCAAATCCTCATTGACCGGGATGGACGTTAGCATGCGTACGAGGGCTTCTCGATGAGTTTGGGATGTTAAAACCAAATCATACAAGCTTAAAGAAGTGTTCTTTTGCTTCAGCGCTTAGGTGACTTGCGTCAAGGCCGTTGCGAAATCTCTGTTGTTAGGAATGCTCTTGTCAGCAATGATTGGGTCCATTGGGCCCAACAGCTTTATTTCGTGTTTTAGTGGCCTATCATTCTTGCTTTGTGCCGTAGTTTTAGATGGTTCATATTGTTTTGATGGTTTACCCTGATTTCCTAAGTTTGATTGAATGTTAGTTGGCGACATGGGTATGGAATTAAGTGGACTGGGCTTGGGTGGCCCCATAGCCAACCGTTGGCGCTCCTTCTCCAAGCGTTCATGCGTAAGCCTATCAGCTAGGCGTTCTCGCGTGTGGCGTGGAGGTGGAGCTAGTCTTGGAGCCTCAGAATACCTTGGGATGCGCACGACATATGGAGACGAGCAGGATTGTGATTGGTGAGCGGGAGGCGTTTGAGCCAAAGGCTGGCCGGGGACCCTAATGACGTAGGGGTGAGGTTTGCCCTGCGCTTATGTGGTGGAGGTTTGACAATTGTTAGGACTTTCGGGTGTCCTAACGATGTACAAAGTTGGTTTCAGTGGAGGTTGGGCCTCTGCTGTTACGACGGCTGGTGGTACTCAGACTACGAAAGGAGCAGGCCGAGTGTGAGGGATTGGTGGCTTTGAGGATGTAGGTACGGCTGAAGGTATACGGACAACATAGGGCTGCTGTGGAGCGCGTGGTGGTTGAGGTGTGGGGGCTGACACAGCGGGAGGAATCTACACTACGAATGGCCTATTAGGTGTTTCCTGTTTATGTTGGGGGTAGATGGTGTTAATGTTACGTGCCTCGGAATCATCATCGAAATAGATCGTGTTAATCACGTATGGGGCCTCTTTGGTGTTCAGGGGATCCTTATACACCCCCATAGCCTAATTCTGTGGTTAGACCGGGTTAGCCTCATCAAAAGTGATTTGGCCGTCATCGATCATCCACTGGATATCCTGCTTTAGGGTAAAGCAATAATCCGTTTTGTGCCCGTTGCGTTGATGGTAGTCGTAGAAGCGATCCATCCTAAAGCCTTTGGGTACGGGCGGCTCATCCGGCGTTGCTAAGCTTGGGTTCTGTACGAGTTGGCAAAACCGATCATGTCTTTGGATGGCCGCAGGGGATAACTGCTTATGTTTTATCAGCCCAGCTTTCAGGAGCTGATCAAAAAGCTGGGATGGTTTCATCGGCAGAGGCGTGTAATGAGAGGGCTCTTTCCTCTCGAAATTGCGCATACGGTTTGTTGGGTTCTGTGCTGATGATGACTCCGGGGCTGTTGTGGGAGCGGGTTTATAGTAGTTAGTAGGGGTTGCGGGTGGTTTTTGTTGCTGTGTGATATTCGTTTGTTGGGCTCCTGCTATCGCTGCTATGGTTGTCTTGGCCTTCTCTTTATCCTTTTTAGCATGTTGATTTTTGAATGCCAAGTATGCCGAGTCATGGCTATTTTGAGCTGCTTCCTCTATGTTTTTGATCTGCACAAATGCATGGTTAAGATCACGTGCGTTAAGGTAGTACAGCTTAGATTTAAAGAAGTCATTAATAACCCCTTTTAAAATTGTAAGCAGGTAGGTCGGGGATATTGGCTCATGTAATTCGTTGAGAGCAGCGCTCCACCTCTGAATGAATTTCTGGACAGGTTCAAGAGGTGCGTGCTTGACCTGTATGAGATTGTCCAACGTGGCCTCGGGTTTCAAGTTGTACTTGAACCTGGTCACAAATTGGCGTAATAAATCTTCTAAGAAGAAGATGGAATTCCTCGGCAGGCTGCGGTACCAGTCGAGTGCTCTCCCCGCAAGGGACATGGGGAACACTCGGAGAATGGAATGAGGCCATGCCTGGAGTAGCGCGCATTCCAATCTAAATGTTATGAGGTGGGCGTTGGGGTCTGTCTCCCCATTATACTTAGTTAGCGTAGGTAAGGAGATGCCTTTGGGTAAGGTTAAGGGTGGGACTGAGGAGCTGATGGGGTCGTCGTTGTAGAAGTCCACTACTTTTAGCTCTCCGTCAACGGCTGTTTTGAGGCGTTTTACCTCGTCTGTCAATTCTTGTATAAGCTTTTTGGCGTCTGCCCAATCTTGGGCACTCGGTGAAGCCACGGGCTGGGGGTGTGGGGCTGCATATAAGTTAGACTGTTGAGTTGTGGGTTGAAAGGCCGAAAGCTGGGCGATCAGCGGTTGTGCTTGTGAAAAGTTTACCGTGGGTTGCACTGAGGACGACAAGTTGTATGGGAAAAGTTGCGTTTATTGCGGCTGGGGCTGTACCTGGGGAAAAATAACTGGTGGAATTGTGTGGGGTGGCACATGGGGGTGAGAAGGCTGGTGTGACGGCATACCCATTGCTGGCCATTGCTTGGCCATGTTGTGTGAAGAGGCTCTCTGTTGGGTTACGGCCGCTGAGGGGCCTGCATGCACTTGGATGTGCGGGATGTAATGAGCGGATGTGGAGGCTGGGATGACGTGTGGCATCCCTATCACTCGGGGTGGGAATGTCACTCCCACGTTAGCTAGAGGGGGCGGTGCTTGCGAGGACGAGCCCGCAGCTGTAGTAGGGATGATTGCGAGAGGGAAAGTGTTAGGTTGGGAGTCACTTGGAGGAGGGATATGCACTAGCGGTGATGTTTCCGGTGGTGGTGCTTGAGCCTGGGCGAACCTAAGATGCTGGAGGGGCAGGATTTCCCCTATTTCTGGGTGAAAATGGGGTTAGCCTGCGCTTGCAGGCTAAGAGTGTGGTAGGAGTGAACTCGTGTCCTCCCCTGTAGAAGAGTGAGCTCCGAATACTACTCCAGAACCGGGATTACATCATATGGGGAAGGGGTGAACTCGTGTCCTCCCCTGTAGAAGAGTTTGAATTGCCTCTTCACTTCCATTTCAGCTCGGTCGACAGCCAGGCCAGCTTGTATTTTAATACATATAAAATTATACTGATCCTGGGTGATGATGTTGGAGGCTAGATCTCTCCCCTGTAGCCGTAGGGATCGGTGGGGCCCTGCTGTAGGTTGCACTCTCGGGTGCTTTGCGACAGGTTGTTGGATGGTTGTGATGTCCACGATGGCGGTGGTTTGAGTGGTGGCAGTAGTGTTGTTTGTGAGATTCATGATGATATGTCGCGGATGTGAAACGGTCTGGAGATGCGACGTTAATGTGTTGTGTAGCGTGCAGGGTATACACTTCAATGAACAGCATATAGTGACAGCGCATACAACGTAGACGCTGGGGAGCGTATACGGCGTAAGATGGGTCATGATGTAAAAGAGGACAGCGTAAACTAAGTGACAGCGTAAAACAGGAGACAACGTACAAGAAGTTGCAGCGTAGAACAAGTAATCGGCGTAACACAAGAGTGTAAAACGAGTTGCAGAGTAAAATAAGGTTCAGCATAAAACAGGGCTCAGCGTAAAACAAGTTGCAACGTGAAAACGGGTCACAGCGTAAAGCGAGCTCAACGTAAAGTAGGAGACGGTAAAAGAGGTTGTAGCATCAAATAGGGGCTGGCGTAAAACGAGGCAGCGTAGTAGTCAGTAAGCTTTTAAGAGCATAAACACTGTACAGCGTAGACGCTGGACAGTTGCAAGCTGGGATTTTAGATTGGGCAGCGTAAACGCTGGGAAGGTTTGAGTAGGGAGTGGCTTGGAGTTGACAGCATAAACGCTGGGAGTTTGCAGGTAAGGGTTTTAGGGGCCCTCCTTCTAGCGCCAATTTCTGTACCACCTAAAATCGTCGGTCTCTGGCTGGAAAGAAACAGAGGCCGTGGGATCGCGGCACGAGCACAGAAGACCCTGCCTTCACCTAAGGGCAAGCTGGAATGCACGAAGGCAGAGTACCTTGTGTGGTCCGCATGCAGATCAGACAAGGATTTCCCCACGCATACGTAACGTGCTATACGCTGGGTTATGCGTAAACGACGTAGCGAGCGTAAACAAAGTGTAAACGGCGTAAAACAGATGCGAACAGAGTGTCAGCGTAAACGAGCATAAACAGAATGCATGTGCCAAGTTGACGTAAAACTGTAAACAATCTTATGTAGCAAATGTAAATAGTGGTATTAAAGAGTCAAAGTACAGTGCACCGGTTTAACGCAGTCGTGAGGGAACACAAGGCAGACGAAAAGCCCCGGCGTATGCAAGAATGACTCGGCTGGTTCGCAAGGCAGGCGGAGCGTAGAGACTGTGTGTACGGTGTACAGGGCTCTCCAGCGTAAGAGAGTTTCAGCTTTTATGCGCAGCGTAAATGTTCTCTGGTATGCTCTGGGATTTTGCCAACCGACCTCGGTGAAGTGGAAAATGGGGGTTTATATACAGGTTGTTACGCTAGATTCGAGTTAGGTGACACATGGTGCGTTGACCGGGTGCATACACTTTACAAATGTACAAAATGTTACATCTGTTGGGCGTATATGCTGCATCAGGTCAGCGTATACGCTGGGTGTGCTGGGCATGTGTGAACTTGGTGGAGATGTTGTGCCGGGCGTATACGCTGGGCGTATACGGTGGTGAATGCTGGGCGTATACGCTGGTGAATGTTGGGCATATACGCTAGGCATATACGTTGAAGGATGCCCACTTGCTTCAATTCTTGCTCTTTGGTGTTGTCTTCATCCTGCCTTTGGAGATTCCGTGCCGGGCGTAAACATTTGCCGTACTCACCGAGCGTACAGGTGAACTGCGTACACCAGGCATGCGAGTTGGATGTCTACGCTAGGCGTATACACTGGGCGTATACGCTAGGAATTCGAGCGTGTATGCTGGGGATGTACTTGAGTGTAGACATCGGGCATATACGCTGGCACCGCATACTTAGAGAAAATGAAGCTTTTTGACCTCCAAAGTTGCAATGTGTGATGCCAACTGTAGCCATGGTTGTCTGTGGGTCCCAAGAACTGGCTTTTTGTTGGGGAAGTATAGAGCTCGGAATTTTGTGGTGTTTCAGTGAACATTGAGAATTTTTCAAAGTGTCCAGCGTGTACGGTGTAAACAAGAGAAAATTTGGCTAAGTATGAAATTATGAACTATAGGCGTACGCGGATAGCGATCTCAAGTAAGAGGAAGTCATCTCGGAATCGTTATGTTGTGTGTATTGTATGCTTTGGACAAGGTGATCCATGTTGGTGGCCGTTAGTACTTAGACCGGTTTGAAGTAGGTGTGAATCGCAACGAATTCGACTTTGAAACGGGCCCATTTTGGGTGTTTTTGTTGAAAAAACACTGTAGCGGTACTGTAGGGGCACTATAGCAGTGTAAACATTGTAGCAGCATAAAAGCACTATAGCAGCGTAAACACTGTAACAGTGTAAAAGCACTGTAGCAGCGTAAAAACGTAAAAGCACTATAGCAGCGTAAAAACATTGTAGCAACGTAAAAGCACTGTAGCAGCATAGACGTTGGGAATTTGTAGACAAAGTTAGCGTATGGTTAATAGCGTAGACGTTGGAAGACTTGCAGATGGTGAGTTTTAAACAAGGCAGCGTAGACGTTGATCAGCGTAGACGCTGGAAAGTTTGCAGGTAAGGTTTTAAATTATACAGTGTAAACACTGGGAGGTTTTTGGAAAAAGTCAGCATGTACTCAACAGCGTAGACACTGAGAGCTCTGAAGCACCACTAGTTTAAGGCAAAAGCCCTCCTTCTAGCGCCATTTTCTATACCGTCCAAAATCATCGATATCCGACTGGAAGGAAATAGAGACCAAGGGATCGCGGGACATGCACAGAAGACCCTACCTTCGCTTGAGGGCGAGCTGGAATGGACGAAGGTAGAGTACCTTGGGTGGTCTGCACATGGATTAGACAAGGATTTCCCCAAACGTACACCGAGGTTTTATACGTTGGGTTATACGTGAACGACGTAATAGATGTAAACAAAGCATAAACAGGGCATGAACAGCGTAAAAAAAACGTAAACAGTGTAAACAGCGTAAACAGAGCATAAATAGGACGTGAACAACGTAAACGGAGCATAAACAGCGTAAATAGAGCATGAACAGTGTAAACAGCGTAAACGTAAATATAGCGTAAACAGAATACATGCAGCAATTAATGAAAACTGTAATAGGTTTTAAGAAGAAAGTGCAGAAATATTATTGCAAAGTGAGGATTACAATGCACCGGTCTAACGTAGTTGTGGCTTTCACACAAAGCGGACGAATAGCCCCGATGGATGCAGGGATGACTGTGAGTTGGTTTAAACTGTAGGCACAGTGTATAGAGGTTGTATGTTCAGTGTACAGGGTTGATGTCTAGCCTCAAGGTTTCTGCTCTCGTTCCTTTTTTTTGCCTCTCATTTGCTAAGATTTCCAACCCCCATCTAGTGAAAAATTGGGATTTTTTTATCTAGGTTGAGGCGTGGGATTTGGGTTTTGAGAGGGGATGATTGGTTGTAAGGTGAGAAAAATTTGGATCAGGAGACAGGTGGTGCATTGACTGAGTGACAGATATGTTACAACTGTACAGCGTACAGCATGCCAACATACAAGATGCCAGCGTAAGCGTAGAGGATGCCAGCGTAAGCGTATAGCATGCTAGCGTACACCAAAAATGTACCCAGCGTATACACATGAAAATGCTTCATTTTAAGGTCAAAAATTGATTTTTGGGTGCCTGAGAGCTACTGGGAACCCTGGGGAAGATCCTAGGGGGTCTAGACACTCAGTTCTAACATGTTCTAACTCATTTCTAGGGCCTGAAAGTCTCTCTACGCTGGCTGCACCCTGGGCGTATACGCTGGGCGTAGAGGAATGAAAGACCATCATTTGGAGCCCAAAATTTAATTTTCAAGTACCTGAGAGCTACTGGGGACCCTGGGGAAGGTTCTAGGGGGTCTAGACGCTTAGTTCTGGCATGTTTTGACTCATTTTTGGGGCCCAAAATTCTCTCTAAGCTGGCTGCACCCTGGGCGTATACGCTGGGCGTAGAGGAATGAAAGACCATCATTTAGAGCCCAAAATTTGATTCTCAAGTACCTGAGAGCTACTGTGGACCCTAGGGAAGGTCCTAGGGGGTCTAGACGCTCCGTTCTGGTATGTTTTGACTTATTTTTAGGGCCCAAAAGTTGCTGTACATTGGGCTATACGTTGGCCAGCGTACACCAAGGTGTGCCCAGAGTATACTTGGTTAAAACCAAGTATTTTGAACCCAAAACTTGAAATTCTTGATGCTGGATGCTGATGCAATCACTTGTGGGTTCCAAGAAACTCTCTCTTATTCAAATATGCTCCGTTTGATGCTATTTTTGAGATTCACAAGTTTTGGTCATGTTAGGAAGTATCATGACTTAGCTTGATTCTCATCTGAAAGTGCTAGGTTCAAATTTTTGTGGTGTTTCAGCTTCAGTATGCTCAGCCCTCACTTCAGATATGACCAGCTTCCCCTTTGTGGAAATGAGGTCTGATTGAATTGCTGTTACATCCTGGAGGATGTCATACAGAGACATCAAAACTTGTCCTATTTGGAGCAATATGTCTAGTGCATCCTCATGTTCTGCAAGAGTCATTAAGGTTCTAGCCAAAGTTGGAGCATCCTGTGCTCCTATAAGATCCGTCGATGGCACAACAGGTACCTTGAAAGATTCTTTGATGTGATCTACGACCACATTTGCAGCTCTCGCAGCATTCTGGTGTTGCATGACCACCACAGTGGCCCCTTCACCAGTCTCTAACTGCACCTAAGAAGATTCTGCATTTCCTGAGATCTATTGTGACCATATGCTTTCCCCTCCTTCTATTTGAATTTATAATTTGCCCCTTGTATTATCTAATGAAACTATAGGCTGATCAGCATCATCGATGACGTGGAAGAGGTTTGCATCATCACGACTTCCCCAACTGATCATCTCAGTGATGGCCCTAAGATGGCTCATCGACAGTCTGTAGTCTTGCGATGGCGACGGCTGATCTTGACCTGTGCCAAGCCCTGCTTCTTGTTGTTGGTTGGGACCTGTGACTGGAGGTTGACTAAGTCCTGCAAGTTGGGTTGCAGGTGGTCCAGTCATATGTTCTTCTTCTTCATCTAGTCTCAGCTCTTCGCCAGTGCTCTTTCTTGGAGCTGGTGTCTTTAGTAGTTTAGCATAAGAAGCATTCTAGGCTTTTTGGAGGACATCATTAGTGTACCCCCGAATACTAGCCCATCGGCAAAGTTTTTTAATAAGAAAGAGAAAGGGCAGCGCCATCTTCCCTAACTTTTGTTCTTCAAATCACCTTAGGATCTCTGTCAAATATAGATGGAGAAGGTTAGCGTTAACCTTTCCCATCAATACTGCACATCCTTTGGCCACATATGTTGATATTCTTTTCAAGCCTTTTGCGGGGAAGAGGTGATAGGTTCTAATTTTGAAATAAACTCTCTTCTGTCATCAATTCTCCAAAAGCTTTGTCTCTGCCATAAGCCTTCTCTAACCAATCCTTTTGCACATCAGGGTCTAAATAGGTAGATAATCGAGCAACATGAGGCCTTGTATTTGGAAGGTTTAATGTTTCCGAAATTACCTGCATAGAGAAGTCTACTGTCACACCTCAAATATTTACAGTGGTACCTTGCTCCTTATTGTGCCAGAATTGGTACGTTTCACCTAAGTACCAGGCACCACATTTAGAGAGGATAGGCCATAAAGGAGATCCTTTGAGGTGATCCCTAACAGCCTTAGGAGTGAACTCTGCAAAAGATTTGAATTTTAGCTCCACAATCATAACAACGAATGTGAACTTCTCATGGATAGCCTGAACACACTCCGGGGGCAACGTGAGTTGTTGTCCTGGTTCAGGTGCAGCAGCAGCTCCTCCTTCTGCCTACCCAGACTATCTAGTTGGAGGTTCTTTTTGATGGATGCTGAATGATTGCACCTCCTGTTCTGCATGTTATCTAGCAGGTGAAACACCACAAAATTTTGAGCTTAGTACTTGTCCAACAAGAAGCAAGTCCCTGGCACCCACAGATGACCGCAGCTACATCTGGTGTCACACATGGCAACTTCGGAGATCAAAATACTTAATTTTCACTAAGTATACAGTCTCAGTGTATACGCCCAGTTCACATCCACAGCATATATGCCCGACATCCACAGCGTATACGCCTAGCATACACGTCTAGTGTGCACGCCTCACATGTACGCTCGGCAGGTACAACAGATGCATACGCCTGGCATGAAATCCCCAAAGATGGCATGGAAATAGCACTGTAATGCAAGATTTGGCACAAGACAACGACCACCAGTGTATATGCCCCAGCGTATACTCCAGCATCCATCAGTGTATACGCCCGCATCCATTAGCGTATACGGCCAGCGTCCACAGCATCTACACCCAAATTCGCATACACCTAGCACATCCAGCGTATATGCCCACAGTCTACGCTCACCAGACGCAGCATATATGCCCACCAAATGTAACATATTGTACACTTGTAAATTTTGCGCTTTTGCACCCGATCAATGCACCACTTGTCGCCCAACCTGAGTCTAGCGTCAAAAACCTGTATAAAAGCCCCATTTTTCACTAGATCAAGGTCGGTTGGCAAATCCTAAAGCAACACCAGAGAGCAGAGACGCTGAGCACCAGAGCAGAAACCTTTTATGTTGGACAAACCTGTATGCTGAGCCTATAGCTTCTACGCTGTGCCTACAGTGTGAACCAGCCCACAGTCACCCTTGCATCCACCGGGGCTTTTCGTCCGCCTTGTGTTCCAGTCACAACTGCGTTAGACCGGTGCATTGTACTTTCATTCTGTAATGCCATTGTTACATTTTCTTCCCAAAATCATTTACTGTTTGCATTAATTGTTGCATGTACTCTGTTTACGCTTGTTTACCTTTACGCTCTGTTCGCATTAATTACGTTGTTTACGTTCTGATTTACACCCGTTACGCCATTTATGTATAACCTAGTGTATAGCACTTCGGTGTATGTTCGGGGAAATCCTTGCCTGATCTGCATGCAGACCACCCAAGGTACTCTGCATTCGTTCATTTCAGCTCGCCCTCAGGCGAAGGTAGGGTCTTCTGTGCATGTCCTGTGATCCCACGGTCTTTATTTTCTTCCAGCCAGAGATCGACAATTTCGGACGATACCGAAATTAGCACTAGAAGGAGGGCCTCTGCCTAAAACCTTACCTGCAAGCCTCCCAGCATTTACGCTGCTGAGCATTTACACTGTCGACCATACGTTGATTCCTTCTGAAAACCTCCTAGCATTTACGCTGCCCAGTTTGAAACCTAGTCTACAATCCAGCGTTTACGCTTTTCAACATTTACGCTGCTTCTGTTAAAACTCACCATCCGCAAGATCCCCAGCATTTACGCTATTAATCATACACTACATGCTTTACGCTATAGATTTTCCTTACACCGTACATAGGATTTCTAAAGTTTACGCTACATATTTTACGTTATAGACTTGTCTACGCTGTCGTCTATTTACGCTACGCTCTCAAAGCCGTAGACCCTGTCGACCCTATACACTGATTTTGCCCCTGCTATCCTATATACGCTACTCCCTTTATGCTGTGAACTCGTTTACACTACTGTTCATATATACTACACTCTATACATTGTAACCCTATTTTACGCTGCACCCTGACGCTGTATACGCTATACGATTTACGCCGTAGACTTGCTTACGCTGACCCTACGCTGCATACATATATGCTGTCATTATACCCTGGTCGTTGAAGTGTATACGCTGTACGCTACACTCAGTACACTAAGTTCACATCCCTACACCGTGTCATACCCTCAACAGGTCATCATGAACCCCGTAAACACCACCGCTACAACCACTCAAGTCATCGACATCGTAGGCACCATGGCTACCCAATAGCCCATCGTTTCACAACCAATAGTGCAACCCACAGCGAGGCCCCGCTGGTCCCTAAGGTTGCAAGGGAGAAACCCAACCTCTAACATTATAACCTAGGACCAGTACAACTTCATATGTGTGAAGATGCAAGCTGGTCTGGCCATAGATCGAGCCGAAATAGAGGTAAAAAGGCAATACGAACTCTTCTATAGGGGGGACGTGAGTTCATCCCTTCCCGTACGATATAATCCCTGTTCCAAAGCAGTACTCAGAGTTCATCACACGACTGCTCCTGCAAAGGAGCCAGTCATTGGATCAGCCTATAGTAGATCTCCAATCGGAAGAGGAGGACGAGTTTGTTGTCCAATCCGAACACGAAGACTCCTATCACACCCTTAGCCCACAAACACACATAAACCCCATGTTTCATCCAGGCACAGGAAAAATCATGCCCCTCCAACACCTCAAGTTCACCCAGGCGCAAGCACCTCCACCAGAAACATTAGCGTTGGTTCATGTTCCTCCTCCAAGTGACTTACAAATCAACACACTCCCTCTCACTATCATCCCCGCTACAGTTGTCAGTCCATCCTCGCAAGCACCAGCCCCGCACAATAACGTGGGAGCGACCTTCTCACCTCGAGTGATAGGGATGCCACATGTGATACCAGCATCCACGTCCGCCCACTACATCCCCCACATCCAAACGCATGGATCCCTCTCGACCGCTGTAACCCAACAGGGAGTTCCTTCACAAAACGTAGCTAGGCAATGGGCAGCGATGGGTGTGCCATCATATCAACCCTCTCATCACAACGTGCCACCTAATACGCTTCCACCGGTCAGCATTCCCCAAGTATAACCGCAACCACAGCAGCAACAACCTCCCACCTACAATGTGTCGTCCTTGGTGCCACACACTATGAACATTCCACAAGTACAACCGCTAACTGCGTAGCTCTTAGCCTTCCAAACTACCATCCAACAATCCAATCTGTACAATATACCATATCCCCAAGCTGTCACCTCAACTAGCGCCCAAGATTGGGTGGATGCTAAAAAATTAATGCAAGAACTAACTGACGAAGTCAAATGCCTCAAAACAGCTGCTGACGAATTGTTGAAGGTAGTGGACTTTTACCATGATGACCCCATCAACTCTTCTGTCTCGCCCCTAACTTTGCCCAAAGGAATATCATTGCCAACACTAACTAAATATAATGGGGAGATGGACCCCAATGCTCACTTAATAATGTTTAGATTAGAATGTGCGTTACTCCAAGCATGGCCCCATGCCATTTTGTGAGTGTTCCCTATGTCCCTCGCAGGGAGAGCACTCGATTGGTATCGGGCCTTGCCGAGGAATTCTATATTTTCCTTGGAGGAGTTGTTACATCAGTTCATGACTAGGTTCAAATATAACTTGAAACCTGAGGCGACATTGGACAACCTTATACAGGTTAAACAAGCACCATTAGAACCTGTGAAAAAATTCATTTAGAGGTGGAGTGCAATGAGCTACATGAGCCAATCCCCTAGACATATCTACTCACAATTCTAAAGGGGGATATTAATTACTTCTTCAAATCCAAATTATACTATCTTAACACACGTAACCTTAACCAAGCCTTTGTACAGATCAAAAATATAAAAGAGGCGGCTCAAAATAGCCATGATTCGGCGTATTTAGCCTTCAAAAATCAACATAGTAAGAAAGATAAAGAGAAGGCTAAAACAACTATAGCGGCAATAGCGGAAACGCAACAAGCACGCATGGCACAACAAAAAAAACCACTTGTAGTCCCTACTAACTATACTAAACCTACTCCCACAACCGTGCCAGAATCATCATCATCGCAGAACCCAACACCAAATCGTACGAGAAATTTTGAGAGGAAAGAACCCTCTCAATATACGCCGTTGCCCATGAAGCCATCCCAGCTCTTCGATCAACTCTTGAAGGTTGGGTTAATGAAACACAAACAGTTATCCCCTACAGCCATCCAGAGACATGATCGATTTTGTCAACTCATTCAGAACCCAAGCTTAGCAACACTAGATGAGCCCCCAGTGCCCAAAGGTTGTAGAATGGATCGCTTCTGTGACTATCACCAACGCAACGGGCACGACACGGATTACTGTTTCACCTTGAAGTAGGACATACATTGAATGATCGACGAAGGCCAAATCACCTTTGATGAGGCCAACTTGGTCCAACTGCAGAATCAGGCTATGGGGATGTATAAAGATCCTCTGAACACCAAAGAGGTGTCGTACGTTATCAACACAATCTACTTTGATGATGAACCCAAGACACCCAACATTAACACCGTCTACCCTGAATATAAACAACAAACACCTAACAAGCTGTTTGTAGTCCATGTTCCTCCCACACCATCCACATCCATGCCTCAACCATCATTCACCCCACACAATCCATATGTAGTGCACGTACCTCCCGCTGTCACTACCCCGAATCTATCAACCCTCCTACTCGGCCTGCCCCTTTCGTAGTCCGAGTGCCACCCGCAGTCGCAATAGCGGATGTCCAACCTCCGCCAAAACCAACCCCATATGTTGTTAGGACATCCGAAAGTCCTAATGATTATCAAGCCTCCACCTCACAAACACAAGGCAAACCTGGCCCCTACATCATTAGGGTGCCTGGCCAACCTTCTGCTCAACCACATCCAACTATCCAACCACAACCCCTCCTGGCTCCATGTGGTACGAATCCCAAGGCAACTCGAAGCTCCAAGACCAGCTCCACCTCCCCGCCACACACGAGAATGCTTAGCGGATAAGCTTATGCGTGTACACTTGGAGAAGGAGCATCAACGGTTAGCCATAGGGTGACCTAAACCCACTCCACTTAACGTCGTACCCATGACGCCATCCAACAGCCAACCAAATGCAAGTAACGAGGGTGAACCATCAAAAAATACTGATACGTCTAAAACAATCGCTCCGAGCAAAAACGACGGACCAACAAAGCATTAAATAAAACTGTTGGGCCCAATGGACCTAGTCACCACTGATGTAAATGCGCCCAATAGTAGAGACTTGACAACAGCTTTAACACAAGTCACACAGGCACTTAAGAAAAAGAACACTTCGCTAAGCTTGTATGACTTAGTTCTTACATCCCAAACACATCGCGAAGCTTTGGTACGCATGCCAACGTCGATCCCAGTAAGCGAGGACTTGCCCCCGAATGAACCTTATATTCATGCGGTAATGTACTCACCCCAAAGGTCAACTTCCAAACCACTACGCTTCCACAACGATAACATTAAAGTGGATAAGAAAATAGGGGAGGTAACAAGAGCCCCCATGTTCATAATGATACGCATAAATAAGTTCAAGATACATAGGGTCCATGTGGATGATGGAGCTGCTACGAACATGGTACCATACCCCATTATTGAACAACTAGGGCTGACGAAGTTAATCAAACCAACCCCAACTACATGTTTAAAATCATTCAGCGGGTCACGTGTGATGGTCAAAGGCATAGTGACCTTAGACTTCATAGCAGGGGACCAGCTTCCCACGTCTATCGATTTCGTAGTGGTCGATGAGATGCCAGGATTCAACCTAATATTAGGAAGGCCCTGGTTGGCCCAATTGAAAGTGGTCTCATCCCCTATACATCAAGAAATTCACCTGCCTTATGAAGGCGGTGAAATCATCATACACGGGGAAGCGGCTACACCTATTGTTTCATCACACATGGACATTGACCAAGGCTCAGAGGTTGAACTTGAAGGGCCTAACCGAAACGACATAAACGAACAACAACCGGTAGGCAGTAATCTAAATTCACCTAAAACAGAAACACTTGCGCCTGACATTGTACATACACCTTCTCAACTCGCCACCAATACTGAAACATCTAAAAACATTGACACAGAAGCCATTCCATCAGACGTCCCTTGGGCTGAATTACCATTCAATGTGATCAGCGAAGGGGACACTGAATACAGAATCATACCCGTTGATGCATTGCCTAACATTAAAAAGAAAAAAATAAAAAAATCCCTAAAAAAATACCATCTCAACATGTCCGAAATAATGTTAAACTACAACTCGTCTGAAATGATGTTAAACTACAACAAATTAGAAAAAACATTAAATTACACTCCCTGTCTAGAAAGACGTTAAACTATCATGTCCGCAATGACATAAAACTAGCCATGATCAGAAATGGTCGGTCAACCGAGAAACCCACCCATGTTATCCGAAATCTTCCTTGTTTTCACATGAGGCCCAAAATGGCCTTAAACTATGCATGTGGCCCTAAATGGCCTTAAACTACGCATGTGGCCCAAAATGGCCTTAAACTACGCATGTGGCCCGAAATGGCCTTAAACTAGATCACACACTTATACTTTGTTTTCCTCTTTCGTTTGTGATTACGATTTATAATTACATTCGCACATTACACTTAAAACAAATGAAAAATAAACGAAAATATTTTACATTGCCATGTCATGTATGCAATTAAACTCAAAATCAACAAAAAAAATTTTTATACATGCAATGCTGTACAATTATAAGTGTCAACTATTTTCGTCTGTCTCAAAATTTTCAATTTACAATTCTTGTATCAATTTGAGTCATCATAGTTCCAAAGGAAAAACTAAAAACTAAGCATCTGGGATGGGAGGGTCATCCCCTTTAGATCCACCAGCATTAGGGGCCCCCGCTCCACTAGGGCCAGCTTCTTGNAGATCCCCCTAACCCAAATTCTAGTCGATGAAGGATTTCCTCTTCTGAGGCACTTGCCCAATCTGTCCCATCAAGGCCTAAGTCGACATCTACTAAGGTCTTTCCCTTGTCGACAGTTGACCAGGTAGGACGTTTCAAAGGGAATTCACCCACAGACACTTCCCCAAAGGCAGTTGTAATCACCCTTGTAGGCGAATCCATCTCAATAGTTGTGTTTTGGACAAAAGTATCAAAAGCAAAACGCAAAGCCAAACCCTCCACAAACATTTCTAGTTGTCGCTTTTCAATGGACACTTCCTTTAACGACTTCTTGTAGTGATGTTTGTGATTTTTCTCATCCTGATCCCACTTGCAAACCTTGGAAGCGAAAGCTTTCCAGTCTTGACATTTGAGGTTCAGGAGTTCAATTTGGGCTTTACGCTCTACCATTCTCTGAGTCAGTGATGCATGACGATTTAGTAGATTCCAATATCTGGTATACGTAACCTCAGACATTCACCAAGAGCGATCACCGCTTAGTTTAGCAGCGGCGAACTCGTACCAAGCATTAAGATCGTTATGTTCAACTGACAACTCAGAGACTTCCTTTTTCTTTGCCTGGATTTGTAGCCACAACTGTTCGATAGAATGCCTACAGGTCCACAATTACTTAGCGTTGTGCACAAGACCTTCCGCCACCTCTTCATAAACAGGTCTTGGCACCTGCTCCACCTCTGGGGATAGTGAGGGTAAACTCTCTATGCTGATGCTCTTAGAGGGATCCCACCTAAATTTGGCACCTATGCACATGAAAAGAAAAAACATTAAGACAACATGAACAAGGTGTGAAACTTTAAAATTGTAAATGATTCAAAACACTTATACCTATTTTAGGGTGGACCTCCTGATTCGTTCAACAATCTCTTCAGCGATTCCAGCCATAAAATCCATCTTACTTGGCATTTCTGTCCAAGTAAATGGCTCATGGGTGTGGGATGAACTAACCTCTACAGTCCTCTTAGGGGGAACCGTCTTCATGGTATGTCTAACCGCATCGTCCTGGTCTCACTGCCTTCATCTGGAAGAAATGAAAACATGAAAATAAAATAAAATAGAAATGACAACTAATGAAGCAATGTAAAAATAAAAATAAAAGAAAACATATCGTGCTCCTTGTCACCTTCTGGAGGGTCGCCCAAATCTATCTTTCCCTTAAGAAAGCTACTGAACACTTGATCGATACCATCTTGGTCATCCAACGGTTCAGTTTCTGTGGTGTTCTCCTTCAACTCCTCCGTTCCTCCTCCCTGATCCTTCTCCACATTTTCCTCCTCATTATTTCGGTCCATGTTGGTCTCCTCCTCCTCAGTAATAGTTTCTAAAGCTTGCTTCCTCACTTCTCAAATCAAGCCAAAGGTATCAGTGACATGTAAGCGATTGAAGTACAAATTATGAACGAAATGAAAACAATAAAGCAATAAGCGGGCAGAGTCTACATACCAGGCATCTTGAATCGTATACGCTTCACCCGTGGCTCGTTCACATTCGAGACTTCCTTAGTTGGACGTTTATGTCTTTTCAGCTTCGATTTGGCCTCGCCAATAGTTTCTTTGATGACTCGTTCTGCCCTCCTCGCAGTATAGGGTACATCGTCCGGTTCCAATCCCAAACTGTCATGGGTGTGGATTGACATACCAGATGACCCCCCTGTCATGATAGACACGGACTCATCAATTCCCTCTGGTGCATCCTGGGACTTGGCTATTTCAAATAAGTGGTTGATCCATAGGCGGGATAGTTGACCCCGATCCCGTAGAACAAACTTGTTGTCTGCGTGAAATACTAGAAACTCGGTGAAGTGACGAAGGTAGCCAGCAAAGAAGGCAAAGGTGAAGTGGGATTGCGCCTTGACATTCAAGCGCAATAACACTATCTCCTTGTGCATGCCCAACAACAAAAGTTTAGCCCAATTATTGCGCATTCCAGTTTCCAGGATAGTTCGCATGACGCGTATAGCCTCAACCCCAAGACTCCGTACCTGGGAAAGGGTTTTGGGGAATACCCGTGCCCTAAACAGGGGATATAGTTCATTTACCTCCTCAACCTTTGCTTTCCCCTGCATCGAGAATCCCTTGGCACCCTTGGCCACGCCCAACCAGCCCTCCAATTCACGCATCGTTTGGAGCTCTTTATGAGCCCTGTCTAAAACTACACTTATGCCATCTGCTGGTACCCCAAATAAGTTTGAAAAGAACTCAGGTGACAGATGGAAAACTACCTTAATACCCTTAATTTGGGTGCTGTAGTAGGAGACAGACTCATTAAAGGAATCCACGATCCCGATCATTTCTGCAATTGATACATCAAGACTCGGGGTCGTGAAAAGCTCCATGAGGCCGGCATTGTCTAAGCAACGAACAATAGATGGCGAAGCATGGGTATGCAACCACTTTTGGGCCTTACTGACCTTTCTGAACTTCATCGACAGCATAGTCTCAGTTCAGCCCGTTGTAACCGGGTCCCCGCCAGGAGGTACATTAACTGCAAGTACATTTCGAAATCATTATATAAGTATAACCCTCCAGCAGTCGAACAAATACGTTAGCACATCCAGGAAAAGTTGTCATTTACCGTTAGTTGTGGACTTGGATGTGCTGCCAGAGTCACGAGGGAAGATCGGTCCATTGTTTGACTAGTCTTCATGCAGCCAACCACGAGCTTTGCAAATCGCGAACGCTCTAGAGAACTGTTTATGAAAATGAACGATAGCATCCTTCGTTTGACCCAATACGATTCCAGGAAGGGTGGGACCCGTCATAAAAGCCTCTAGAGCAGTGCGAGCAAGAGCAAGTCCTTCGTCCTCAATGCACGTCCCGTCCGAGTTAACTTTAGGCCTACAAACGAACGGAGGTCAGAATAGAAGCAAATGCCAATTGGTGAAGAGAAACAACAAAACTTAAATGGTCCTACCTATCCACCCGATACACAGTGCCAGGGGGATTCTGGAATAATGTATGCGTGCGTGCAGCTATGAATAAAGTGTTGTTGAGGTAGTCCAGCCCTCGCGGCAATTGTGCCCACACGCACGCTAACAGGCATGTAGACCTGGGCCCACGGGTAAAACCATCCTCGTTCACAAACAGCCCCTCGTCGATGTCTTCTATGAAGACCATGACACCCTCCGCGGCTCCCGGCAACATTGCCTCAAGCACGCTCTGCGCCACCACTTCATTTAAGTTCGACCAGATCATCACTTCAAAATTGTCTAGCATGAAGGCCAAAAATTCACATGCACCCTCTCTGAACCATACCCCATTGTTGTCCACAGTTAGATCTGGGGTAGGCTCATCAACCTCAATAGGGCCAAACCATGTTAGCACCCCAATGAGCTCAACAATGAGGAGAAAAGGCTTACTATCCCTGCAACTAATCAGGATGCCACGATAAATCATTCGTGCATTAAAACAACATGAAAAACAAAAGTTCACATCATAGACTGACACTTAGAAAAATTTCTTAACTGTTTACGCTTGGCGTATACGCTGCTAAACCTAGCGTATACGCTGTCAAAATTTGTTTACGCCTAGCGTATACACTGCTTGACCCAACGTATACGCTGACAACCAATTGTTTACGCTGTCGCCTGAATCGCTTACGCTTAGCGTATACGCTAAAGAAACCTTCAGCGTATACGCCATAGAAGCTATCAGCGTAAATAGTCTACGCTAGACACTGAACAAACAGTTCACGCTGGAAACATAAAAAAAATTCTATGTTGTATCATACTTAAAAAGACAACTGTGCACGCTCAGCGTATATGCTGAAGAAACCCTCAGCGTATACGCCGTCACAGTGTAGATCGTCTACGCTGATGAAACAGAAACTTAAGTTGATAAAACAGAAAACTTCGTGCATGGAAAACTTATTACGCCGTAGTTTACGCTGATACAATTATCTACACTTTGTGTAAGAAAAAGTGATTACGCCGTGCACTGATAAAACAGATTACACTATGACAGTCTACGCTAACCTGACTTTATGCTGTGAATTTACGCTCGGCGTATATGCCGAAGTCTCTACGCTAAACTCTTTATGCTTGGCGTATACGCCAAAACCCTCTACGGGACTGTCTACGCTATGAAGCACGCACAAGCAAAAATAACTAACAGAGATAGGATCAGAGCCTACATGTGTGATGATCCAGGCCATGACGGAATCCTTGGCTTGGGTAGGCACTGCAGCATGGCTTCGGTCTCCTCTGCGAAGATCAGGTCAGGTCCCTTCCTCCCATGCCCTATCACTTCGTTGCCTTTGCCCATCTTGGCGTCTTCTACGCTGAGATTAACAGTTTACACTAAAGGTTGGAACTCTTTATGCTGACGCTAGAACTTTTACGCTCTGCGTCTATGCTAAAGTTTGGTCTTTGGCGTCTATGCTCAGGGTTTGGGTTATACACTCATGATTAGGTTTACGCTTACGCCAGGGTTTGATAATTTACGCTTACGCTGGGAAGCTTACGCTGTAAAGTTTACGCTCAGCCACTTACGCTCACAATGCAAAGTAACAACAAATGATGCCCCCCCCCCTCCTTTATATAGCACTCCGCCGTTGCTGCCGCTGCTTCCTGGTTTGCCACTTTTCACTACTTTTTACCTTTTTACTTATTTTTTGTGAAAATTTGCCCAAAAAAATAATAAAAAAATATAAAATAAACAAAAATTACTACATCCCATTCCCCTGTGAACCCCATTTCATGCGTTTATGCCAAACATTCTGGCGTAAACCTGTTACGGCCCAGTACGGCCTTAAACTGCCACATACGAACCCCCCTACAACCCGGTAAGGCATTGAACTGTCACCTACGACCCGGTAAGGCCTTAAACTGCCATGCATCTCGGTGTGACGATAATCCACCATCATGCATATACACATAAGTTAAAATTACCAAAGAACATAGAATGATACCCATTAGCTCATTCAGCTCTCTGTTTATTGGCAGGAGCAAGCTCGATGGATTGCCAGCATTTAACCGCACCGTTAATCATTGATGGACCATATGGCAAAATTGCAAGAGATATTAACATAAACCTCATCCACTTAAGTCCATCAACGGATGACGTAGTCATTACCTCAACACAGCAAACAATAGACAACTACAAAGGCATGACAAAACCCCTTGACATAGAAGCCGAAAATATCACTGAAGACCCATTGACCGAAACCCCCGTCACCATACCTAATGGGGAAATCAAAATATTAAAATTAAGCACATTACTACAACCGTAACTAGCCAAAGACATTGAGGATGTGCTTAGGGAAAACATAAAAGCATTCGCTTGGTCTTACACAGACATGCCCGGGTTAGACCCTCGTATTGTCCAGCATAACATTATCCTTAATCCGAACCTGAGACCGGTAAAACAAAAGGCACGAAAGGTTAAACCCGAGGTGGAATTGGCAGTTCATAATGAGATCACCAAGCTNCAAATACGCATCAACCCGGAGCATCAACTCCGGACAACCTTTATGACACCATGGGGAACCTTTTGTTACACAATGATTCCCTTTGGTCTCAAGAACGCTGGGGCCACGTATCAAAGAGTGATGACATTCATCTTTAGCGATTACATGTTACATTCACTCAACAACTATGTGGATGACATTGTGGTTAAATCAAAAACATTGGAACAACATGTACAAGATCTCGACTTAGTATTAAAGTGTTGTTTGAAGTATGAATTGAGACTTAACCCGAAAAAATGTATCTTCAGCGTCAAGACAGGAAAAATGCTTGGATTTATAGCCTCAGAAGCAGGGATACGAGTAGACCCCGATAAGGTTAAGGCCATAACAAACCTGAAACCACCTGGTAACCTTACCGAACTTCGAGGCCTACAAGGTAGATTACAGTTTATCAGGCGATTCATAGAAAAACTAACAGACAAACTAAAACCTATGAACCACCTGTTACACAAAAACGTTCATTTTGAATGGATTCCATAGTGTCAAGAAGCATTCGATAATATTAAAACGGCACTTGCTCGACTACCCATGGTTTATCCACCTCAAAATGATAAACCATTTTATATCTACCTTGCCACTTCAGATTCATCAATCACGTCTATGCTTTGCCCGAAGCCCGAAACAAGATGACGGAACTGAAGTCCCTGTATATTACTTAAGCCATGCATTAGTTGCCCACGAGAAAAAGTACAACGACGTGGAGAGATCATGTTTAGCTTTGGTATTTTCTTTAAGGAAATGGCGACATTACCTCTTCCGTAACCAAGTTAACATAATTTGCATGGATAATGTGCTAAGGGCTATAACAGGAAACATTTACGAAACGAGTCAGATAGCCCGCTGGAAAGCCATGATAGCTGAATTTGACCTACACTACATAGTGCAATCATTAGTTAAGGGTCAAGCCATAGCAAGTCAAATGGCCACGTCACCAACGCATGATCAAGCAATAATAGAGCCAGAATTCCCGAATGAGAATATAAGCGCAATAGACATAGTGCCCAACGACTATGATGCCATTCTAAAATTTGATGGAGCATCCACCTCTTAAGGGGGAAGTGCAGCCGTTGTCATCACCTATCCCTCCGAGGAAATCCAACCCTTTGCTTATCGTTTCAATTTTTATTGTACCAACAACATAGTAGAGTATGAAGGTCTCCTTAGAGGTCTCGCGATAGCATTGGCTTCAGACATCACACGGCTTGTAGTCCGAGGAGATTCACAGCTGGTCTTAAACCAAATCACAGATGTTTACACTTGCAAAGCCCAACATTTACAACCATACTGTGACCTGACAAAACATTTAATAAGGCGATTTGAAAACATCGATGTGCAACACGTTTCTAGAAATGATAACACCATTGTAGACGCATTAGCCACATTGGCATTAAACATATCGCTAGACATGTTCCATGCATTACCAAGCTCCGTGATCAATTGTGCCAAACTAATAACTGATACTCTTGACACATTGCCGGTCGCATCTGTTAGTACAACACACACAATGGAATGGTATGACAACATCAAAGAATACATTCGACGCGGTGAAACACCACGACATCTAACAAATGCACAAAAGGATGCAGTACGAAAACGTTCTTGACAGTATACACTAGTAGGGGACACGTTGTGTCGTAGATCCTATGAAGGCATATTGCTAACATGCGTCAGTAGTAGCAATGCCCAAACCATCGTCGAACAAGTACACGATGGACTATGCGGAGGACACATAGCGCCAAAAGCCATGGAAACAAAGATAAGACACTTAGGTTACTATTTTCCACACATGGAATATGACTGTCTCTCCAAGGTTAAAACATGTAGTACCTACCAAAAACATAGCAATTTAATCCATATCCCACCAAACGAGTTGCATACGGTGCAAATCACGTGGCCCTTTCAAAAGTGGGGGTTGGATCTCATTGGCCCAATAACACCCTCATCTTTTGCGGGGGCATAGTTTTATTATAACCACAACTGAATATTTCACAAAGTGGGTAGAAGCTGCTCCCCTTCGAAAAACTACATCTAAACACGTGTGCAATTTTATTCTTGAAAACATTGTAACCCATTTTGGCGTTCCCATGACAATCATCACTAACAACGGGCCACAATTTAGCAGTGTCGAGACCAAAACCTTTTGTGACAGTCTAGGGATCAAACACTCGTTTTCATCCCCTTACTATCCCTAGAGCAACGGGCAAGTAGAGGCAACAAACAAAACCATCATTATAATACTCAAAAGGATGCTTACCCAAAACAAGCGAAGATGGCACGAACAATTGGTATACGCATTGTGGGCATATCATACTATACATCGGACTTCAACAGGTAAAACACCATACATTCTTGTTTATGGTTCAGAAGCTATTTTACCTCTGGAATTACAGGTACCATCTTTAAGGATCACACTTTTTGGACTCCTCGACGATGGGCAAAACAATGATCTATGCATCATTGATCTAGACTCGGTGGAGGAAGAACGCGTACATGCACTTGATCAAATCGAATGGTACCAGAAACAACAACAACAACGACATCGACATGATAGTCATAAGCGCCCTATCAAAGAAGGCAACCTTGTACTTAAGGTTGTCCGGGAATACCCGGACAAGTTCTCAGCCAACTGGGAAAGGCCTTACTTGGTCACAAAAGCATATGACAATGGAGCATTTAAGCTAGCTGATATGGAAGGGCATGAGCTTGCAAATCCAACCAATCACCTGTTCCTGAAACCGTTCTATATTTGAGTATAAGCTCAGGTACGTGCGAGTCCTGGGATCACGACTATAAACTGATACCATAGCTCATCCTGGAATCATGACAATAAATTGATACCACAGAATAGTCCTGGATTATGACTTAAAACTGATACCATAGATCGTCCTGGAATCATGACGATAAACTAATACCACAGAATAGTCCTGGATTATGACTTAAAACTGATACCATAGATAGTCCTGGCATCATGATGCTAAAATAATACCACACAGTGTCTGCAATGACGATAAACTAGCACTCATCCAGCATGACAGTAAAATGTCACAGTTACAACCACCAGAGTCTGCTAAGACTATAAACTAGTTTGCCTCTTCATGGTCCACTAAGACTAGAAACTGGCAATGCAACGTCTGCCATGACGCTAAATCGGCAATGTCCAATGGGTTATGACATGAAACTAACCCATGAGAGTCCGCTAAGACTATAAACTGGCAAGTTCATCTCCAGTTCCACAATTTACGACCACATTCAGTCATCAGAATCACTGCATCGCCTACCATCAGACAATCCTACCAACATTGCTGCCATTTATATATAGTTCCTGAAATCACCTCCAATGTCTTTGTTCCATCAGTAGCTATTTAAGTCTAAGCTCGCTTATTCACTCATGGTTTTCTTGTCTCCTTGGAGTTATGTTTGCAGGATGACACCCAGAAGTTTCGCACAAAAATGCATTTCATCATAAGCAGCAAGATGAGGCAATGTTCACAGCACACATGGCAAGACTAAATCAAACCATTCGCTAGTACATCCCCATCTCCCAATACATTCTCTATCTATTCACCGACACACTCTACTCAGCCACACCTTTGCTACACCCAATGCATTCAAAACTTTGCGCATGCTGTTGCACACTTTAACACTTTAAAGCAGTTGCGACACACAACACAGCACTTGAGCATGAGTACAAAATCAAAGCAAAGCTTCTTTCGAAAAAAAAACCTTTGGCACTTCCCATACAAGCCCCAGGCGGGAAGGCAGTTGCCTTAAAACCAAGTACTCATGTCAAAACAATCAGGAAACATCCAGTTGCATGGCTTTGGCTCTCCGCCAACAGGTTCCCCCAAAGAAGGGCCTTGTGCCTCCACAGAATGCAACACATCATCACATAGCTTTGGCCTTACCAACAAGATCTCTCGGACACCAACCAAGAGTCTTGTTCTGCCAAAGGATGCACATCACATGCCTGGATTCCGATTCTGCTAAATAATGGCTATTGATAAGGACCAACATGCCACATACCAAAGCATCCCCTTTACCGAGCACAATCCCTTGGGCAGTTCCTAATCCCTACAACCACCTAAATTTATGTCTCTTAATCCCATGTACTACTGAACATAGTGCGATGACATCTAGTCAAATGGCAACGAACAAGGTCACTATCAAGTTGCTTGTGGTGTTTTGCACTTCTTTGTCGACGCTTCTTGCTTCGATTCCTCCAAGCGTCAACAAAGAGGGGCCAATGAAACACCACAAAATTTTGAGCTTAGTACTTGTCCAACAAGAAGTAGGTCCCTGGGACCCACAGATGACCGCAGCTACATCTGGTGTCACACATGGCAACTTCGGAGATCAAAATACTTAATTTTCACTAAGTATGTAGTCTCAGCGTATACACCCAGCGTATACGCTTAAGTTCACATCCACAACATATATTCTTGACATCCACAGTGTATACGCCCAACGTACACGTCCAGTGTGCACGCCTCACATGTACGCTCGGCAGGTACAATAGATGCATACGTCCGGCATGAAATCCCCAAAGATGACATGGAAACAACACTGTAATGCAAGATTTGGCACAAGGCAACGACCACCAGTGTATACACCCCAGCGTATATGCCCGCATCCATCAGTGTATAAGCCCAGCGTCCACAACATCTACGCCCAAATTTGCATACGCCCAGCACATCCAGCGTATACGCCCATAGTCTACGCTCGCCAGACGTAGCACCCACCAAATGTAACATATTGTACACTTGTAAATTTTGTACTTTTGCACCCGGTCAACGCACCACGTGTTGCCCAACTCGAGTCTAGCGTCAAAAACCTATATAAAAGCCTCATTTTTTACTAGATCGAGGTCAGTTGGCAAATCCTAGAGCAACACCAGAGAGCAGAGATGATGAGCACCAAAGCAGAAACCTTTTATGCTGGACAAACCTGTACACTGAGCCTACAGCTTCTACGTTGTGCCTACAGTGTGAACTAGCCCACAGTCACCGTTGCATCCACCGGGGCTTTTCGTCCGCCTTGTGTTCCAGTCACAACTGAGTTAGACCGGTGCATTGTACTTTCATTCTGTAATGTCATTGTTACATTTTCTTCCCAAAATCGTTTACTATTTGCATTAATTATTGCATGTACTCTATTTACGTTTGTTTACATCTACGCTCTGTTCACATTCATTACGTTGTTTACGCTCCGATCCACGCTCGCTACGCCGTTTACGTATAACCTAGTGTATAACACCTTGGTGTACGTTTGGGGAAATCCTTGTTTGATCCATGTGCGGACCACCCAAGGTACTCTGCCTTCGTTCATTCCAGCTTGCCCTTAGGCGAAGGTAGTGTCTTCTATACGTGTTCGGTATCCCATGGTCTCTATTTCNTACTTTGCCTTCATTCATTCTAGCTCACCCTCAGGCGAAGGTAGGGTCTTTTGTGCGTGTCCTGTGATCCGACGGTCTCTGTTTCCTTCCAGCCGGAGACTGATGATTTTGGACGGTACAGCAGGGACTTGTCTTCCACCTCTCTGAGGTTGTTTCGCTCCACCTTGAACTAGACCCTCCTGTTGTGCACGTTTCGGGGCCATTCTGCAATCACATGGATCAAGCGTTAGTAAGGTTTTTTTTGGAAATCAAGTTATACCTTACTACTTGCCTTAATTAAAGATCTTATGTTATAACATGTGATCGTGCTTGAAAGTGGTAATAGTGGGTCTTGTGACTTAGGTGGTTGTCATTTTATTCTCCTAGTATACTTAAGGATTAAATGATTTTTGGCAGAATTATTCTAAGTGTTAGTGTTAATTACCCTAATTTATGTCCTTTGGGCAATGATAAATTTCAAAAAAGTTAGGTACTTTTCGATAAGTGTCACTCCACCATGACTAAACTGAACACTCTGGGTTCAAGCAGGTTCAAACGGAATTAAAATCGGAGCACCAGTGAGCGAGATATGAGTAAAAAAGCAAGGGTCATGCAATCGTGAGTCGTAGAGAAAAATTTCAAAAACTCCCCCTGCATGAAAGGAAACATGATGCTAAGTGTTGCGACGAGGGTACCTATTTATAGGAAAATAGGACGCGATATCGCGTATGCGATATCTCGGCCCTACTAATGTGAGACACATGAAAAATACTGAATTTTTAATGATTTTTCTTGAAATTAATGGTTTATATTGAGGACATTAGCAAGCATTAAGATGTTCTAGGGTAATTTCATTGATTCGAGAGGCACTCTTAATGATATTGATGTGAACTTTAGCAATAAAAATTTGGCGGTTACGAAAAAAGGGAATGTAATGGTACATTGGAACGTTAAAATTTAGAGGGATAATGGTAGGGAAAGAAAATCAATTGAAAAATTAAGCTAAGGGTAAGAAATTGTGTGTTTGAGTTAGAGAATCAGTGAAGATGATGAAAAATTACACAAGTGGATCCTCCCCAAAGTAGGTTTCAACCTATAATGCCCTTGTGTAACCACACTTAAAGTGTTCGTGGGTACTAGAAGGGTTAAATGTAATCCACACTAACTCCACAAAGCACACACATGTAAATATCACTAGAATGAGATGAAAATTCTATGCTACACGGGACACGAGCTACAATCACACGAACAGTGAGATGAGATGAACCATAGAAGGGATCGTAGAGATTGGGACATGAGGTAACTAACCCAAGACATAACGAATCCTACGTGTAAAGCATGATTAAGGTGTCACTAACCCATTGTTCCAAGATCAGGACCAAGTCCATTCCTCTAATCAATGACATCGCATTGTTTCATCCCATGATGAATGACTATGAAAGTACCATAACAACAAGGCGTATGATCACTTGGCATTTTATGCAAGGGAGGAGTGAATTTTATTTTGTGGCACTTTTATTTTTGATTTTCTTTTTCTCTTTCTTTTTTTTTCACTTTACTGAAACTAGAAAAGCCGCCAACCTTCAGGCATGGGTGCATGTCTTTCCAGTGGAACCCCCTAGAACAGCGTTTGATTTTTGAGTGCCCTTTTTTTTATTACTCTTACTTCCATTTTCCAGTAGATCTACAAGGATCTTAGTACAACCATATTGCACGATAACTCCCACAGAGGTCACCAAAGAGAATCCACAAGTCCCCTTGGTGTCACACCCTAATCATTCCCTCTTTGTCCATCCTTCTTCATTCTAGGTACAATGAACACAAAATTAATTATAAGTTTTAGAAATATCAAGAATATCACTGTACCCTCAAACAGGGCCTCTTTATTTGTAAAATGGATGAGTGGGTGTAATGGGCTCACTGTTCCAAATAATTGATCACTCATGACTTAATAACATAAAACACACCTCAACCAATGATCCACATGAGTGTTTTATTCGTAGATGAGATTACTTACAAAAGCGTAAAAAGACAAACACACAAAAAGATAAAAAGATAAAATAAAAAGTTGAAAAATGAAAAACTAGAAAACAAAAAGTTGTAAAATTAAAGAAAATAAAAAATATTTATTAATCCTACTTGTTAGTAAAATGGGGGATATCCCCCACAACTAAACGGTTGAGTATGGAAAGGACTAATAAATGAAAAATAAGGATCCTTGCATGTTGGAAGTATTGGGAATGGTCTAGACTTATCCCCTCGGGGTTCACACACTTGATTGTAATCATAGTGGGGCACTTTATACAATGTAGTTCCCGGATAACGAGTTAACCCACTATGATATATGTGACCGTTAGATGGTATGCAAGGATTGGGTTGATGCCTCCCATGGTTGTGTTCATTGGGTCATATAGTTGTTGGAATGTAAGTTGGTGGCCTTGATGAAGTTACATGAGGCATTGGGTTCGAGGGTAAGGGTGCACCACAGTGTGGGACTTGTGCTAGGTTGGAAGATGTAGTGGCCTCTGAATTTTGTTGTCCCTTCTTACGGTCGTGTTTAAAGAAGGGGTGCTTTTGATGTTGAGGAGGTTTCTCACTGTTGTTGGTAGTATTAGCACAAGTAACGTTCATGGATTGTTGCTATCGTACAAGCATCTTAGGAATAGTTGGTGGCACTGTGGAAGGAGGGAAAGGATGAGAATGTTGAAAGTTAGGAGGGATGTAAGGTGCACAAGGTGGTGGTTGTGTTGAAGGTATGGGCTGATAGTATTGTGGAGAATAGTATTGTGGTGAGATAGAGTACATCAGCCCAAATGGAGAAATAGTATGTTGAATGTGATAAGCATTTGAGTTCAGAAAATATGAAGGGTGCCTCCAGTCTAAGGGTGGTCTACCCCACAACTGGGATGGTTGCCACTATGGTCTAACACAGTATCTTTGTACGAACTCTGGATGTAACGTGTTTCCCCAATGCTCATGTAGATGTAACAATATTGGGCATTGGCCTTTGGGGTGATCGTACAGGCATATGTTGCATTCATATGTATGATTAGCAGTTGGGCACTTATTCCCTTCATTCTTTTTTTTTTGAATGTCTAATGTTTTGTCTTGCTTCTTAGGTTGTCAAAACTCTTTCTCCAATATTGTTGATATATTCTCCACACTTTTGATACATCCATTCTGGCATCTTATTGATCTTTGCCTTGGCTTCTTCTAATGATTATTGTATTGGAAAAGAGGATGTTTCCACCCTGAGATTAGTTGATCTCTCCTTGTTATGATCATGGACCTTTGTTAAGTTGAGATTTTGGTCCCGTTGATGTTTTTCAAAACTCTCCCATCGAGCTAATTCTCCTTCTTCTTTTGCTACTCACTTAATAAGCTCTTGGATTTGATGGGTTTGTAGTTTGTATAGTTGACCTTGGGCATACATTCCTAAGGTCTCTCTTGTTTCATTACGTAGCCCATCAATGATATGGTACATTAGCCTTTCCTCTGAAAACCTATGGCCTGGACAGTTGTTTAACAATGCGTAATATCTTTCTAAGGCCATGTCCAAGGGTTCATNCATGCGCAGGCATCATAGAAGGCTAGTAAATGTTAATGTGGATCTAAGTCATAGCCTCCTGAAAATTTGGGAAAGTTGTTTAAATCGAGCTTGGGTAGATGACTCTCTTTATGATGCCTACATGAGATTCGAATAGCCTCTTGTATTTGCGTTAGGCTTGTAGTGGCCAGTGGGGGTTCATCGTCATCAGGTAAGTTATGTCTTCGTGTGTTGGGATGATGTTGTTTTTGTTCATTCTTATAAGAAACTCCAACTTCAGGTTGTATACTCCAATCTTCATCGTCATATAATTCGTTGGTTCTCCAATGAACTTCTTCATTAAGTGTGGCATTATTATTATCTTGTAGGAGAGGCATTGTTGTAAAGTTGTGTGTGAATTTGGATGTGACTTTTTATAATTATTTCTTCTTTCTAAGAGATGTATTGTTAAGTCCTTTACAGCGACCTTGTATGATATAACTAATCTAGAAAACTAGCACCATCCCCGGCAATGGCACCAATGATGAGTGGCGAGGTACCCCTATACTCAACCATATGAATATGAGCGTAGCACTTGCGATCCGGTCGAACTTCGCAGATGGACTAGTTGTGGCACCTAGATAGTTATCCTTAGGTCGCAGTTCTCTATCTTCCCACCTGGACTAGTTATTAGCTTTGTCACGTATGGTTTAGTCCAGAGTGAGGTGTATGATGTGTTCCTAATTCTAATGCTACTCTAGAAGGCAGTGGAAAATAATATTAACTAAGCTAAGCTATGAGAGAAATGGTAAGAGTATCTAATCTAGCCTAAGTGCGATGAGCAACCGATTCCTTGATCAACCGTACACATCTTGGACCTCATGCATGATTACCACTGGGATTACCAAGCACAAATCCTAGGTACGCCACTGGGATACCAAGTAGTCACACTTAAATGCTCGTAATCAAGTTGTACTCATACCGCATTCTAGGAGTTTAAGGGTGAGATAGAAAAAAGTAAATAACATTTAAATAAACAAACAAACAAATAAATAACAAAGTGAATGCTGCAATGATGAAGTAATCTCGATCTTTATTGTCAGTCATGTGCATGTTCAAGTACGTCACACTTAAATAAAGAATGTCGTACAATTACATTCACCACACTGCAGGCAAACACTAGAAAAATAATCTAACTCTGGAGGGATCAAACTGCTAGAGCTTTGCTACTTCTAACTCCTAATTTCCTAAACAAGGGAGAGCTGCTTCTTATTTATAGACATTGTGGTGGACTGCGATATCGTGTACGCGATATCATACGGAAGACGCGATATCGCGGCCCATGCGATATCGTGTCCCATCACCTTATAACAACCCAAATTTCCTTAACATTTCAATCCCCCAACATTGGGTCCCAAAATTTCTTATGAACAAAGGAGGAAAGTGTAGAAAATAAACGAAAAATAAATAAACATATATAAACACTTGAAAATTCCATAAAATCCCTAGGACCTTATTGCCCACTCAAAAATTGAAAATTTAAATATAGAGCTTAAAAGTCAAAATTTTTTTAAATTTTAAATAGTGCATATACTTTGTTCAAATGGCAAATCAGCACGTGGCCCGGTATGGCCTTAAACTGCCATGTGGCCCGGTATGGCCTTAAACTGCCACAACTTCCATCGCATCTCCTAATTTTGTCAATACACAGTTTAATTATCCTATGTTCATTTACACTTTGTAACTCTCCTGTCAAGGGAGTGTCTCTTACTTCGCTCCCGTTTTAATTGGCAGGAGTGAACACCATGGCCACCAAAAACATCCTCTCAACATTGTCTCTCAGTGGACCATATGGAAATGTAGAAAGAGTGATCAACCTAGAATTCTTGGATCTAAATCCATTCACCTGTACCGATTTGATAGCTTCCACTTAAGAAACGTCAAACTGGCCTAAAAACGTAGCTAAAACTCTAGATCTAGAAGCCGATAATATCACTGAAGATCCTTTGGTTGAAATCTCCATCACCATAGTCAATGACGAAGCCAGAACCTTGAAATTAAGTGCCCTACTAGACTCACGACTTATAGGTGACATCACTCACGTGTTAAAAGACAACATAAAAACATTCGCATGGTCATACACAGACATGCCAAGACTAGACCCTCGGATCATTCAACACAACATTATTCTTGATGAAAAAATCAAACCGGTGAAACAAAAAGCACGAAAAGTTAGACCCAAAGTTGTGTTAGCAGTCTGCGTTGAAATCACAAAACCCTACTAAGCCGGTTTTATCCGAGCCATCAATTATTCTGATTGGGTATCAAACATTGTTGTAGTGCCTAACAAGAATGGTAGTATATGCATACACATCAACTTTCATGATCTCAATATAGCCACTATAAAGGATAATTTCCTGTTACCTAGTATTGATCAACTTATTGACACGACTGTTGGGCATGCGCTATTGTCCTTCATGGACGGATTTTTGGGCTACAATCAAATAAGAATCAATCCAGAACATCAACTTAGGACAACTTTTATGACACCTTGGGGAACATTCTATTATACAATGATGTCATTTGGCCTTTAAAATGCAGGTGCCACCTATTAGCAAGCAATGACATACATATTTAGCGATTACATGTTTAGTTTGCTCAATGATTATGTTGACGATATAGCGGTCAAATCTAAAACAATTGAACAACATGCAAAAGATCTTGATTTAGTGCTTAAACATTGTCTTAAATATGACCTTAGGCTTAACCCAAAGAAGTGTGTCTTTGATGTTAAAACGAAAAAAATGCTTGGTTTCCTAGTCTCCAAAATGGGGATACGGGTAGACCCCAATAAGGTCAAAGAAATAACCAATATGAAACCTCCAAGAAACCTCACCGAACTACGTGGCCTCCAAGGTAGACTTCAATTCATCAAACGCTTTATCGAAAGGCTGATGGATAAGTTGAGTCCCATGCAACATCTATTATGAAAGAATGTACACAATGCCAAGAAGTGTTCCAGAACATAAAACAAGAACTGGCTCAACTACCAACTGTTTACCCTCCATAAAGTGACAAACCTTTTTACATCTACCTTGTAACTTCTAATTCCTCCATTGCATCCATACTTTGTCAAAAACATCAAGATGGAGTCAAAATCCTTATATATTACCTGAGCCATGCATTAATCACCTATGAATGACGATACAATGACATAGAAAAATCATACCTCGCCCTCATCTTCTCCTTAAGGAAATGACAATATTATCTCTTCCGTAATCAGGTTTACATCATTCACAAAGATAATGTTCTTCGTGCCATCACTAATAATATCCATGAGTCAAGTAAGTTGGCTAGGTGGAAAGTGATGATCACAGCGTTTGACTTGCAATATGTCGCTCAATCTTCCACAAAAGGTCAAGTAATAGTCATGCAACTAACTGTCTCACCAATGCATAATCAAATGACAATAAACCCTGAATTCCTAGATGAAAATGTTAATAGTGTAGGCACTGTACCTGATAATTATGAGGTAATCCTCTACTTCGATGGAGCTTCAACCTCTCGAGGAGGAAGTGTTGTAGCCATTTTAACATACCCCTATGGAGAAACCCAACCCTTCACCTCTCGCTTAACCTTTCTTTGCACCAATAACGTGGCAAAATATGAAGGTCTTCTTTGAAGCCTTCAAGTAGCGTTAACTTCGGGAATCTCATGCCTTGTAGAGGGAATTCGCAATTAGTCATTAATCAAGTCACTAGGGTTTATGCGTGCAAAGCTTTCCATTTGCAACCGTATTGTGATTTCACCAAACATTTTGTAAGGCAACTAGCAGAAGTAGATATGCAACATGTCCCCAGAAGTGAGCTGATGCACTTGCTACACTAGCCTTAAACATGACACTTGAAATGTTCCACACATTGCCTAGCTCTATAAAAAGTTGTGCCAAACCTATAGTTAACACTCTAGATGTAATACCTGTAGCATTCGTTAGTACAACATATGCAATAGAATGGTATGATGACATAAAAGAGTACCTTCTAAGAGGCGAACCTCCACAATACTTGACAAATGCTTAAAAGGACGCCATACAAAAACGTTCCCGCCAATACGCATTAATAGAAGACACCTTGTGTCGTAAATCATATGAAGGTATTTTACTAATGTGCATTAGTAGCATTTATGATCAGACAATCATAGAACAAATCCACGAAGGAC
Organism: Gnetum montanum; assembly: GCA_015680685.1. Classification (NCBI taxonomy): domain Eukaryota; kingdom Viridiplantae; phylum Streptophyta; class Gnetopsida; order Gnetales; family Gnetaceae; genus Gnetum; species Gnetum montanum. Next base: position 455,357 of record MNCI01021461.1, read on the forward strand.
TTTGTGGAGGACACATAGCACCTAAAGCAATGGCAACAAAGATTAGGCGCTTAGGTTACTACTGGCCACACATGGAATACGATTGCATCTCCAAGGTCAGAACATGTGATATTTGCCAAAAGCATGGTAATCTGATACATGTGCCACCTAACGAATTGCATACCACACAAATCACATGGCCATTCTAAAAGTGGGGTTTAGACTTAATTGGATCGATAATGCCATCATCTTCAGAAGACATAGCTTTATTATTATTGCAACTAAATATTTCAAAAAATGGGTAGAAGCTATTCCCGTTAGGAAGACTACCTCAAAACACATTTGCACTTTCATAATGGAAAATATCGTGACCTGTTTTGGTATTCCAATGACCATCATTACTGATAATGGGCCACAGTTTAGCAGTGCAGATACAAAAAGCTTATGTGAAAGTCTAGGCATTAAACATGCATTTTCATTACCTTACTACCCATAGAGCAACAGCCAAGCAGAGGCTACAAACAAAACTGTCATCATGGTGCTCAAAAAAATGTTGAATTAGAGAAAGAAAAAATGGCATGAACAATTGGTCTATGCATTATGGGCTTACCGGATGACACATCGAACATCCACAAGTAAAACTCCATATAGTCTAGTGTACGGATTTGAAGTTGTTTTCCCTTTAGAATTGCAGGTTCTCTCATTGCGGATAGCTTTCTCTGGCCTTCTCAATGAAATTCAAAACAATGAATTGTGCATTGCTGACCTCGATTTAGTAGAGGAGGAACATGTATGAACGCTTATTCAAATTGAATGGTACCAAAAATAGCAAAGGCAGAGGCACAGTCACGATCTCCATAAATGCCCAATCAAAGAAGGAGATCTCATCCTTAAGGCCGCCCATGAACATCCAAATAAATTCTCAGCCAACTGGGAAGGGACTTACTTAGTCACCAAAGCATACAACAATGGAGCATTCAAGCTTCTTGACATGGACAAAAATGATTTCGCCAATCCTACAAACCACTTGTACTTGAAATGGTACTATGTCTAACAAATTTGAGGTACAGGACGGTCCTAGCATCATGACTTAAAACTGATACCACAGAATAGTATTGGCATCATGACTTAAAACTGATACCACAGAATAGTATTGGCATCATGACTTAAAACTGATACCACAGAACAGTCCTAGCATCATGACATCATGACTTAAAATTGATACCACAGAATGGTCTTGGCACCATGACCTAAAACTGATACCACAAAACGGTCCTAGCATCATGACTTAAAACTGATACAACAGAACGGTCCTAGCATCATGACTTAAAACTAATACCATAGAATGGTCTTGGCATCATGACTTAAAACTGATAGCACAGAATAGTCTTGGCATCATGACTTAAAACTGATACCACAGAACAGTCTTGGCATCATGACTTAAAACTGATACCATAGAATGGTCCTGGAATCATGACTTAAAACTAATACCACAGAACAATCCTCACATCATGACTTAAAATTGATACCACAGAACAGTCCTCGCATCATGAATTAAAACTGATACCACAGAACAGTCTTGACATCATGACTTAAATTGATACCATAGAACAATCCTAGCATCATGACTTGAAACTGATACCATAGAACCGTCCTAGCATCATGACTTAAAACTAATACCACAAAATAGTCCTAGCATCATGACTTAAAACTAATACCACAGAATGATCCTAGCATCATGACTTAAAATTGATACCACAGAACAGTCCTAGCATCATGACTTAAAACTGATACCACAGAACAATCCTGACATCATGAATTAAAACTGATACCACAGAATAGTCCTGGCATCATGACTTAAAACTGATACCATAGAATGGTCCTGGCATCATGACTTAAAACTGATACCACAGAACAATCCTGGCGTCACGACTTAAAAATGATACCACAGAACAGTCCTAGCATCATGACTTAAAACTGATACCACAGAACGGTCCTGGCATCATGACTTAAAATTGATACTACAAAACGGTCATGGCATCATGACTTAAAATTGATACTACAGAACGGTCATGGCATCATGACTTAAAATTGATACCACAGAACAGTCCTGGCATCATGAATTAAAACTAATACCACAGAACAGTCCTAGCAGCATGACTTGAAACTGATACCACAGAACAGTCCTAGTATCATGACCTAAAATTGATACCATAGAACGGTCATGGCATCATGACTTGAAACTGATAACACAGAACAGTCCTGGCATCATGACTTAAAACTGATACCACAAAACGGTCCTGGCATCATGACTTAAAAATGATACCAGAAAACAATCTTGGCATCATGACTTAAAACTGATACCACAGAACAGTCCTGACATCATGACTTAAAACTAATACCATAGAACAGTCTTGGCATCATGACTTAAAACTGATACCATAGAACAGTCTTGGCATCATGACTTAAAACTGATACCATAGAACAGTCTTGGCATCATGAATTAAAACTGATACCACAGAGCTCTGTCTGGTATAACACTAAACTGTTGCATCCATCCACCATGACATAAAACTAGCACCTAGAGTTCACTAAGACTATAAATTGGTTTGCCTCTTCACAGTCCGCTATGACTATAAACTAGCAATGCACTATCTGCTACGATGCTAAACTAGCACCGTCCAAGGGGTTACGATGTGAAACTAACCTGCAACAGTCCGCTAAGACTATAAATTAGCAACATCATCGACGATCAGGCAAAAATTGAAAAGATGCATTGCTGTAATTAGTTGTTCATGTTTCACAAAGACTTGCTACATGATTTGTCCCATGGACCCTAATGAAGCTGATGTCGTTCGTGACTCTGTCTATTGCTCTGGGTGGCTTCATCTGCTTGTTCAAAATGCTTAGTTAACCAATTCATTTGTGTTTCTTTTGTCTTCTTGGAGTTGTGTTTGCACGATGACGCTCCTGAGGTGTTCGTACATAGATGCACTTCATCATGATGACAAGGTATCACATTATTCCTGACGCATGTAACTAGGTTAATCAATCCATTCATAAGTACATTCCCAACTCCTGATACATCTAATATTTTCCCATCATGTCCCAATTTTCCTATTCAATTACACCCCTGGATACATTCCACTCTATTCAAAACCCTGGATACACTGTCGCAAACTATGACTCTCTAAGCAATTGCGACACAAAACACAGTACACAGTAAAGGATGCAAGAATGAAAACACTCATACATGAGCATGGCACAAAAATCAAGCTCTTTCAAAAAGACCCAAAAGAAGAAAAGAAAAACAGAAGACAAAGCAGAAAAATAAAGGCAAAAGAAAGCCAAAAACAAGCCAAAAACAAAAGAAAAGAAGAAACAAACAAGAAAACAAGAAAAGAAAAAGAGAACAAAAGGGTCAAAGAGCAAAATGCATGGAAAAAGTCTTCATGACCGTTGACATCATAAACAAAGGACTATTGGCGATTCTCATACAAGCCCCAGGCGAGAAGGAAACTATCTTGAAAAAATAGTTACACTTATGTCTCAAAGAGACCATGTTGCACATCATCACGTGGCTTTGGCTATTTACAACGGGCCCTGTAAACACTCTTTAAGAGTCCCGTTTCTTCAAAGAACGCACTTGCTATGTCTTGGTCCCGAGTCTACTGAAAACTCGGCTGTTGACAAAGACCATTGACATAACTTGTTCACACAAGAGCATTCCCTTCTCACAATTCCAACAATAGTTATTAGCCCTTGATCAACTTCTGATTTCCCCTAGTTACAACGAATTCCTTGCATCTTGAACCACATTCCCTCAGTCCTATGTACTTCTAAAAATGGTGTGATGACATCCAGCCAAGGGCTGACGGTTAATGCTTGGTACTTGGTTGTTCATGGTGTTTTTCACTTCTTTGCCAATGCCTCTCAGGTGAATTCCTCCAGATGTCAACAAAGAGGGGCCAATGAAACACCACTATTTTTGGCCTATCACTTTGAAATGAAAACAACTCAAGCCTTTTTGAAGTTTCAAAGATAAAATCTGGCTAAGGCGTGACATTCATGCTGACTTGGGAACTCATGCTAATGCTGGACGCTATGTTCATGCTGCAACATGACCTCCAACGTGACCAACTTTCACAGACTCCAAACAACCTCCAAATCGACCTAGAATGACTTGATTTCAAATGTGCAGGTCATCCTCAGGCATCCTCAAGCTCAGCATCTACAACTTCTAACTTCAGCTTCCAGAATATCCAGATTTTAAGTCAAAAAATCGCAAAACCACTCAAGTCCAACCTCAAATTCTAGATTCCAGAGTTAAACATTTTCAAGCAGTAGTTGCAGGCTTCAGAAATCCAAATTTTGTGTTAAAAGGTCAAGTTTTCTCCACACGCTAGAGGTCACGCTGGGTGTGAGTGCAGCGTCCACACGCTGCATGCTAGACACTGGATGCTAGAGGCCACGCCAAGTGTGAGTGTAGTGTGACCACACATCAGCTTACATCGAAGCACAAATCAACTCAACTTTAAAGGAACATCAATTCACATTGGAAGCCCTAGCAGAGCAGAGATGCCTCGAATAGCCTCAAATCAACATCTCGACATCCTATAGCACACGACCCATGGTCAAGCGAGCTGAGTCGAATGTCTCTTGTTGTACATTTCATTGTAAATTCCCATTTGTGGGCAAGTCAGGCCCTCATGATCTAAATTAAATGTACTTGCATGGGCTTGAGTAGCCCATGATCTATAAAATGCAATGTATCTTGTCAAGAATGTAGCTTGCTGACACATCCAATTCTTGCTAACACACAACCAACTCACACACGGCTGTCCATTGGACACGTGTCACTAGATTCGCTTTCCTCTCATCTCCCAACCATTGATTCCATTCATGAATTCTGTGCCCAAGCCTTGCCCAACCCTATAAATACCCTATCAATTCAAATGAACAAAAGGTTGGCAATGTGAGACATTTGGTAATTCTGAGAACAAAGAGAAAACCAGCGAATCCTTGGGCGCTTGGCACACTTGACTCCTGGCATCCAAGCATTTCTTGCATCTCATCATCACATCATCGAGTAACATCACCCCCTGGGGCTAGGCGTTTGACCTACCATCCACACGTGCAGCTACGCTTTGATCAGAGCACATCCTTTTTTTAAGCAATACAATCCAATTCGTTTTTCCAGTCAACCATTATTTTTGTTTACTCTATTCTACATTCACTTTACGTCTTGTTTGTGTTCTGTTTACGTTTTTATGTGCACTTTTCATGATCTTGTTTACATTTTTACGATAACCCCAGCGCAAGTCATAGTTTACGCTCGGGAAAGTTCTTGGTTGATTTGTATGCAGACCATCCAAGGCACTCTGCCTTCATTCCCTTTTACAGCTTGCCCTCAAGCGAAGGCAGGGTCAGCTATGCCTACTCGATGATCTTTCGGTGTTTTTTTCCTTCCAGCCCTTGCACTGATGATTTAGGTCAGTACAAGGAACAAAATAAATAACTCAAAATTTGAATAAAAATATATCTTCAAAAAATTTTCTAAGTGATAGATTCATAGAAATGATCAAGTCCTAGAATGGCAAAGAAGAAGTGGATCCACTTAAAGAATCACCTACTAAAGCTCGTGACACTACATTCAATTCCAAAGAGATTTGCTAAAGAAATATCATATCTCCTCCTTTAAGATCATCGTTAACACATGAAAATCACATCACATATACCACTTCTTCTCTGTAATGTATAAGTGTGTGTAGAAGGCTTTGAAATAAATATTTTTGAAAAACAATTATGCAAAGGCTTTGAAATAAATATATTTGAAACACACAAATAATATATAATTAAAGGACTTTTTTTTGACACACGACCTTATTGAATGAGACCTTTTAATTAAAATGAGACATTTTTACAGAGTGATCAACTTATTTATTTACTTACCAAGATGGTACTGTTAACTTTTTATCATTGGATATCAACCCAACAACATATTCGATAAAGGAGGGTGTGATTCCAAACTCCATGATAATTATTTTCAATGAAAAAAATAGGGGCAATTATTAACCATCACGACACCCAAATAAAAGATTCGTGACTAACAAATTCGGGACATATATTTCCAACCTAAGGACAATGGGAAGTAACTTAATTAAGCTAGTAATAAGAAATAAAATCTAAGCTAACCTAAGTGCGATGAGCATCCATCCTTAATCATCTGTATGCATCTTGGACTTCATGTACTACTTTTGGGATTGCCAAGCACACATCACTCAAAAAACTACTTGATATGCTACTAGGTTACCACGTAGTTACACTTAAATGTTCGTGATTAAGACATACTCATTCCACATTAACAACAAGAATAGTAAATGACAATAAAAGAAATATTAAGTAAGAAAACAACAATAAATAATTAACAATTAAATAATTCAAAACTAAGTGAATGTTTCAATGATGGAGTAATCTCAATCTTTATTACCGATTATGTGCATGTCCAAGTATGTCACACTTGAACAACGGTTTTGTACAATTACAAGCATCACACTATGGGCATGCACTTGGGAAAAGAATTGAAAACTAATAACAAGAGTCCAAACTCCTAATGACTAACTTTTTTCTCCCCATGCGCTTGAGTGCTATATTTATAGGCTAACACAGGAATCACGATATCATGTATACAATATCATATCTAGGTTGCGATATTGCGTACCTAATATCATGTACTCAATATCAAGGCCTAGCAAACCATGATTCATTAGTGCCTAAACATAGCCAAGGAACTATATTCATAAGCATTTTTTTGTGACTATGTCAACATAGATGTGTTGATAGGCTTAGTTAACTAACTAACGTTGGCAAAGCTACATTGACATTGCACTTTTATTATTTGTTAACTTGATTATTAATATTATTTTTCATCTTCAAGTTAACATTGTTTTTTTTAGATAATAACAAACTTACCTTATGAGCGACTTCCTATAGTACAAGTAAAAACATTCACAGATGTTGTTGTCTTTCCTAGCTTCTTTCTTACCATTTAATCATTCTAATCTTATAAAGGAATATGAAAATTTCAATGGATGTCTCATCACTAATTCAAAAGTTTACTATTTATCAATTATACTCCCAATGAAATACTGCATTTACACTAGCAAGCTTTGTTTGAGTTTACATAATCTTAGGATTAAAAGTAGAAAATGGATGCAACTTTCTAAAAGAAGTGCACATGTCAGCTATGTGGGTCCAAAGATTTTAATAATGAGCATCATTTTAATAAACCTAGGATTTTTAGAATGATTATCATTTTTTCTTTTAGCCTTACATTTTTTTTGCAGTTCAAACTTGGCTTAATAGAGGGTTTTGTACCTTTGATTTATCTATAATATGAAATATTTTATCATTTTATTATTATTTTGGCATTTTGACACAAGACTTAATTAGCATAATTATACTTTGATTTTCTTTTAATGAGTCTTCCTTCTTTATGATGATGTTTGAAATAAGACTTTATACTTTAACTTTTGCAAGTATTTTAACTACATGATCATTATCTTTAGTGGCATGCGACTTCATTAATAGTTTAACTATGCATGAGACTCAATTATTAGTTAATTTGGCTTGAGATCCTACTAATGTGATTTTTATTTAATAAGTGTCAACTCCTTGTATTTGTGATTAATATGAAATTTGATATTTTTATATTTTGATTATTATTTTATGATACTAACCTTGTTGTCTTTGGATAAGAACAAGATGATTAGATGTGGGCCCTACTAAAGATTATATTTATCTTTATCTTAATTCTATCACATAGTACAAGTTACTTAATAAGTCTTAGGTCATAACCTTCTAGAAGTCATGCATAGATGATGAGTCATCATTATGTCAACCTTGATATCGAGGCTCCAATATTGAATATGCAATATCAAGTCCCAAAAAAATGATGTTAGATATTTGATATCGTCTCTTTCATTCTAGCTTATAAATACAACACTTGGATGCATAGTTTAAACATAGTTTTAGTTGTTAGTTTTTGATAGTCTTTCTTAGATTTCTGAATTCAAGTTCTATTTTCCCCAGTGCATGCCCGTAGTATGATGTTTGTGCTTGTACAGCATTCTTATTTGAGTGTGATGTATTTGGACACTAATGAGCAATGAGGTACCCCTACATCCAACCATACAAATCACAAGTGTTCATGCACAATTCGGTCGAATTCTGTGGATGGGACTACTTGTGGCATCTAGATCACTATGCCTTGATCACAGTTCATTGTCTTCCCACTTAAACTAGTGGTAACTTTATCAGGGATGGTTTAGTTTAGAGTGGCGAATATGATTTTTATTATTTTATGTTTTATTGTTCTACGATTAACAATTGGTTGAAACTCAATTTATAATCAATTCAACTAATCTAATTGCTAATTAATAATCAACTACCATAACATAAGTATTTGATCCCTTTTCTTGTGCACATCTTGAACACATATAACGCTACTGGGTTACCAAATGTTAAGTGTTACTGGGATTACCAAGAGTCATACACATGCTCGAAGTGATTGTACTTATGTGCTCAATTAATTAACATACATGAAAAGTAAATTGCATGGAAAGTAAATCAAAGTGCTACAATGAATAAGAATCAATCTCAATCTTATTGCCATTCATGGAATATGTCCAGGTACATTGCCAGTCAAATAAGACTTCGTACAATTGACTCTGATCCACTTCGTGGGTGCTCACTGACTCTTCTCTAAGATCACAGAATAAAATTGCAAGAATTCAGTTACTCTATTAATAAAACTATGAAAAACTACTAAAAAACTAATGAAAACTCAACTTCAAACCATGCACCCAAGCACTATATTTATAGGCTGGTCCATACCCCCTGACATCGAATATTTGATGTCATGTCCTGGGCTCTGACATTGGATACGCAATGTTGGGGGCTTGTTATTGGAGCCTTGTTATCGAGGCCTTGTTATCAGAGCCTTATTATTGGGGCCTTGTTATCAAAGCCTTGTTATCAGAGCCTTATTATCAAAGCCTTATTATTAGAGCCTTGTTATCGGAGCTAGCAAAAAAGTTAACTTTTTATCAAATAACCTAGCCAACTGATGATTCAATAGACACATTCCATGACTAGAAATAAATATCACGATTACTTCCATTATTGTAGCATCCACTTAGATGATTAATGCTTTTAATTGTTAATTGTTTAATTATTTACGATTTTCCTTATTTAATATTTTCACTTATTTCTTTTTATGATTCCTGTTGTTAAGTGGAATGAGTACATGTAATCATGAGCACTTAAGTGTAATTACTTGGTAATATCGCAATGTATTATTTGGCAAACCTAGTGATGTACGCTTGGCAATTCTAGTGGTGGTTATACAACGTCCAAGATGTGTGTGGACAATTAGAAATGTATACTCATCGCATGTAGGCTAGTTTAGATTTTACTTTCAATTGTTCATTATCTTAATTAATTAATTATCTCTTTATTGTTATTAGGAGCAACATAGGATTAGACAACGCCACACACCTCACTTTGGACTAAACCATACATGACAAGCTACCACTAGTCCAAGTGGGAAGACAGTGAACAGCAAGCAAAGCATAACAATTTAGATGCACAACTAGTCCCATCCACAGAATTTGACCGAATCATGTGTGAATGCTTGTGATTCGTATGGTTGGGTGTAGGGGTACCTTGCTGCTCATCCACAAATATTTGTGATTTGACCTTTATAAGTAGGTTATGGGTTTTTTCCTTAACCATCATTTTCCATTCATGTCTTCTTTTATCTTAAAATTCTTGGTGCTTTATGTTAGGATCTTAAGAGGCTTGTTCATTAAGAGGGAATATCTCATTAATTCAGGAAGGTAGTAGATCTGTTCTTTAGTTTGAATTCCTTCTTTTAGTCTAATGCGAATGTTTATTCTTAATGTTTTTTTTTTTGAGATTTATGGTTGCTAGGGTTACCTTAGCTATTAGAGCTTTGAGGGTATTAGTTGATTTAGATTTTGTAGAAGTTGCAAAAGATGCAAGCAACATCAACTTAATAGCAACATATAGTCTTGACATGGTATGGGACATGGGTGAGGCTCAGTTAGTGCCTAAAAAGATATCATATGCATGCAATCCTTATGGGTCTAAAGGAGCTTTCAATCCTTTAGGAAGACTCAAATCTAGTTACCTAGGGAATACTTCTAGATGAGACTTAGACTTAGTTAATCTAGAAGGAAAGTGAAATTAGGCTGAAGATTATAGTTAGTAGGTTAGTGATGAGGGGCATGTATCTCCTACACCCAACCATACGAATCATAAGTGTTCACTAGCTATCTGGTTGAAGTCAGTAGCCTTAGTTATCCAAATGGCCAATATTCCTAAATAGTGATTCATGCGGTTACAAGATCGTTGTCTTCTTAACTCATACTTGTGTGTTATTAGTATGTATGGTTAAGTGTGAATAAGACATACAATGTATATTTTTATAATTATTTTTAAGATATTTTTATCCTAACGACTAGATGGGGGAATGAAGGTTTAACAATTAATTATCTAACTGATCAGCTAATCTAGTAACTAACTATCCTAATGTGGAGTAAATTTTTCCACTTGCTGTACACATCCTACACTAGTGGTAACACTATTGAATTACCAAGTGGCTATTACTAGGCAGATTAAATATCCATTGCTGGAATTACCGAGCATTAACATGTTATGTTTGAAGTGGTCATACTCATGTATTTATGTGTAATAACATTAATAATATTAATTACTTAATTACTAATGGTAATGTAAAATGCAAGCAAAGTAATGTTAATCTAGTTTAAGTGCTACAATGGCTATAGGAAATCTCGATTTTATTGTCGCCATGCCAATGTGTTCAAGTACATGGGCATTCGAATAAAACTCCATACACTCTCTTAGATCTATACTGTAGTCACTTAGAGAGAAAATATTCCAACTTTAGAGAAAGGAAACTGCAAGAGTTTAGCTAAGACTATGATTGAAATGTGTCATAAATGTGAGGGATGCATATATTTATATAGGCAATAATTGCATCATTGTCGACATATTTGCATCAATGCATCCTACCATGCATTGACAGGGATACGTCGATGGGGATCCATTGATGTAGCCTGTCTTATTGATGTTTCATCACTTAGCTGAAAAGAAGAAATAGAGGTGATTATGGTGGCTCCTATCATGCAATTTGAGTTTTAGGAACTTCCTACTTGGGCCACACAATTGTTGCAAACCTGTCGAGGTTACTTGGTAGCATAATCATTGGATACTCTTAATGGAGATCAATTGATGATAAGGTTTTTTTAAGATGTTTAATGATGAGGAGGTTGCAGGTAGGCTAGGCCATTTTATATTATTTGTTATAATAGGAGTTGGGGTTAGAAGCATCTGAAAACCTTGTTAACAAGAGTTGAGACTTCATTGTTGGGTAGCCAACCTATAGTTAACTTAAGGTTAGATTGAACATTTAAAATAGAATTATAATATTACATCAAAAATAAGTACAATCTTTTCTTGTTACATTTATTGTTAACCACTTTTTTGAGTGATATTTAACTTTCACAAAATAAATGTAATGTCTATTAAATGATCCTTTAGATTATTGACTGTAATAAACCATGGATTCCAATTTTATTATTATTATTATTTTATGTGCATGTAAATGATAAATGAAGTTTTCCTTTATATAAAGAAGTGACCTCACAAATAACATTCCTTGTAAAAGAAGATTTACAAGGCTAAATGCAAATGGATTCACTAGATTCGAAACCGTACGTACGTACGTATAGTAATCATGATAGCAATTCGCAACGAAGAAAAAATCAAAAGTACAAAATAGCACTTCACCAAGAGCAAGCAATCTGCAATGGTGCAAAAAGAAATGGTTGTCATTCCTGCCCACTCAACGTAAATGTTTCGTTGTGCTTTCCGCCTCAGCTGTTGCACTTGCTGCTGCTGAGCACTTAGAACATCTTCATAGCATCGTGTCGGTGCCAAGCAAATTTACAACTGCCCACAAAGAAACTCCTACTGACCTACAACTTTTCAAATGCCAAGCAACACACACGGATAGAAACCTACACTAATTCAATGAAATGGATGATTTAAACATAACAGATAGAAATATTATATCAACATGTTTATAATTATTCAATAAAGCATTCCATGATCTTATAATATTTCTATCTGTTATCGTGATATTTGTAACTATACATTTTCAATTATGCAAGTTTGTACACTGATAATTTCTGTTGTATTACACCATGTTTATAATCATTCAATAAAGCATTCCATGGTCTTATAATATTTCTATCTGTTATGTTTAAATCATCCATTGAATTAGTGTAGGTTTTTGTTGAGATTATCTGTTATGGATACCATCATTGCAACCTAGTCAGAGCTACTCAAAACAAGCGGCAAATGCATCATTATGAAGGGGCAACTTGAAATAGCCTAAGTTGAGAACCAATGCTTGGCTATGGAAGTTACTGAACTGAGAGCCTGCCTCACTGATCTTGTGCTACTTAAATAAGTAATCACATGGGATAAAGCTTTCTAATAGCTTCAGGCCAAACTCAAAGAGGCTAAGTACACCAAGGAGTCAGTAGTCTTTGACAAGTCCTTAGCCAATGCCACAATGTACAACATCTAGAAGGACTTGCTCCAGACTCATCGAGAGAATGAGGCCCTAACCATAAAAAATCATTGTCTACGAAATGTTAATGTAAAAAAACAATAAATGTTCAAATTTATCCATCAATGGCAAGAGCAACTTACCATCATGAATACTAAATTGAGGAGGTTGGTAGCAAAGAACAAAAACCTCTCAATGGAGGAAGTCTGTGCCTTGTGCTAAAATCTATAATCGCAATTACTACCTAGAAAAAGGACAGGTGGGATTATAGAAAGAAATTAATGAGAATCACATTCAATTGGTGAAGGAAAAAGTAAATGAGATCCTCTAGTAACTCCAGCAAAGAGGCAATGTATAGCAACCTATCCTTGATGGGCTGAATGCATACAATAAGGTTAAAATCTGCATGAAGGAGCTGTAGATCGAAGAAATGGCCAAGTATATGAAGCTTGTCAACCTTTGATATGCAAACCTAGTGATGCTGACTACCAAAAGTCCATGTTTGAATTTGAGAAGTAGATGGCTAGCTCATACTTGTTGTACAAGGCAAAGTACAAGCACCATAAAGAGACTAAGCAAAAGCTTGAGACTGCAAATGTGGAACTCAAGGTTCTCAAGGTAAAGCTCACTAATCAGAGATCAAAAACTAAGAACTTGGCTAAGTGAATGAATGACTACCAAGAGCTGCAAAATGCACTCAAGGCTTTCAACATCGAATGTAAATAGTTTGCTGCTTGGTTTGTCAATATGAAGGAGTTGTTCCCTATAATGCCCTGTCCGTGGGATATTCCAATTCTGGCCCACATTGATGAAGTAGCATGGACTATGAATGATCACCAAAGTAAGAAGGAGAAGATGAAGGCATTATTAAATGCCTTCCATCTTCCACAAGAAGTTGCAGTTGCAGTAGAGCAACCACAACAACTGCCTCAACAACTACATGAACCTAAAGTAGGAGAAGGTCCTTCAAAACCTTAGGAGCCTCCACCACCTTGAACCATTTGATTTTCTTCATCATCTTCTATGCATTTGAGAAGTTGTGTTTGTCATTTTTTCTAGTGTTCAATTTTGTTGTTTAGAACACCAATTTTTGTAATAATGATAAATTCGTATACTTGCACACTTAGTTTTTATTGTGTTTTATTATGTTTGTTTTATGTATATGTAGTTATTCAATAATCCCATACCTTCCCAAAATTTTGTAAAGAACTCAAGGACGAGTTTTCATTCATTCGTGGGGGTATGATGAGTCATCATAGGTGGCCCACATCGATAGGATGTCATCGATGCAACCTCGTCGATGAGATCTTGTTGACGTGATCCCGTCAACATAGGGTATGACGTTGATGTGTATCCATTGACATGGAACCCTATCTCTGCTTATAAATGTGTGCCTACCCACTGCATTTATGGTAATCTTTTCATAGTTGTAGTGAAGCTCTTGGAGTTTTTCCCTTTGAAAGATAGAATATTTTCTGAGTGCCCACAATAGAAGTCAAAGAAGTGTATGGATCTTTACTCAACCATTGATGTACCTAAGCACCTTAGTGCAAATGACAATAAAGGTGAGCTTTTCTCATAAACTGTTGCATCACTTGGAATAGAATAATGTTTTATTTATGCATTTAATATTCATGCAATTTACTTTAATGTTTCTAAGTAATCCATTGATATTAATTAAATAGCAAACATAAGGATGACCACTTCGAGCATACGTTTAACACTTGGTAATCCTAGTTGTGCTTAATGCTTGGTAACCCAATGGCACTATAATGTATTCAAGATGTGTTTCGAAAGGGGGAATGAATGCTTATGTTAGAATTAGTTAAATATTAGCTAGTTATTAAATTAATTAAGCATTTAATTACTTTATTCTTGTTCTTAAGCAACTTAATTCATAAAAGATAAAATGATAAAAATCATGTGCCTCAGTTACACTTAACCATATGCTCTCACTTCACAAGTGGAATTGAGAAGACAACGATTGCAATGGTTAGATTCACCTCTTAGAAATTGGTGTACTTAGAAAGCTAAAGTCTATGGAATTCGACCGAATCCTTGAGTGAACACTAGTGATTTTTATGGTTAGATGTAGGGTATACTCGCTACTCATTAGATATATTTTGTTTATTTTAATTTATTTGATAGATCATTTGGTGTAAGGGTAAGGTGTTTGTTTTCCATGTTGTAATATCTGAGTTTGAGTATGAGCTTGGATACATCCACTTGTAAATAGTTTAGGCTTTCATTCATTCAGTAACCACATGTTTGTTCCAAAAGGTATGTTGATACATAGTAAAATATATATTTAGCAACTATGGCATTAACATAGATAGTCAACCATAGTAAGCTATTGTCAAATCTTATACCTACCTTAATGGTTTGCCCATCATATATGGAATAAAGGCACCAAGATGATGATGATGAAGCTATAATTTTAATCTTAGTTTCATTAAAATTCAAATTTATTGCATTTGATGTAAAAGCACCTAAGAGTGTAAAGTAGTGGTTAGAGGACATCTCTTAAAATGAAGCTTGTGAATTAGATAGTGTTGGAAGACATTGATATCCTTGGAATATATTAAACCAAGTTCACAATTTCCTTTTACATAATGTTTTTTTAACTATTGCTCACTGAAAATCAAATTTGTAATGCATAGTTACGAAGCAACACCTTATCATTATAATTCATATGTTATTACATTGAAAATTATATCGATCTTGCCATGCCATAAAGAAACACATAGAAAAATTTGTATGAACTAGCTTAGTTATATATTTAACATATATACCTATAATTTGGCCAATAGAATCTTGCAAATATGGAATTGAAGTTTAGTTTATTTATTATATTAAAAATTACCAAGTTTCCATTTTACCAAATTCTATGTATTTTATAATAGTTTTGGTTATATCACTATGATTGCATGATGAGAAGATAACTAATTCTAAGTTGAGTCATAAATCTTGTATCGTAAAATATTTTGAATTTTATTTTGGTGCATTGTGATAAAAAGACATAAACATACAAACCACAAGATGGAGCAAATATGTTGGTGTTATGATGAAACAAATAGGCTCTTATTTAATACCTTTTCTCTCTAGTGTTATGACCAAATATTATTTAGTTTTACTATAAGCTTTCCCTAAAGAATTATGGACAAAATACTATTTACAATGATTAATTTATGTATGATAGTTGGTCTTGCCCTAAAGAATTATGAACAAAATATTATTTTATCAATATCAATTTATTAATGGTGGTTGGCCTCTCGCCAAAAAATACGAACAATACCAATTCGCAATTGGCGCAAAAACGTAACTTCACTTTTCACCAACTACAAAACAGGAACAATGCAGACTTATGCATCAAAAGAATCTGGAAGCGAGGAGGAATCAAGGATTCGTGATTTTGAATGTGTTTGGGTGCGTGTGTCTCAAGAAAAAGTGGGGAGGGGACATGATTGAGAAAATTTAAATATATTAGTTTTTTAAAAAATTAAATCTCATATATCATAAAAATACATTATAAAATATAGAACAAGTACAATGTAAATCCAAAATATTGTTAATACTTAAAAATTGCACAGAAGATTGCAATATCACCATTAAATTGAAGCACGAAAATTTGCAAAGGTATGGAGGGCATTGAATCCATTTCCTTACTCAGGAGCCATAATCTGGCCAAACCTATAATTTTTGCAACAACCAAAATGACAACAATAAAATGAAACCCTTTTGTTACTCAATCCAATATTTCCATTAAGGCTCAAGCCCCAACCAAATTTATAACAAATCAAGTCTACTAATACTTTTGTTCAACAATTGTAAGAAAACACAACTTGACTAAACTAGGCACAGCCGGTAACTCACCTCACCTACAATGATTGAAAACCTTTCAGGTTGAAAAACCAGCACTAGTCATGATATTGAAAACCTTTCAGTTGAAAAACCAGCACTAGTCATGATGAAGGGGAAAGTAAAAACAAAGCACCATGAACTTGCATATGGCCATTGGCCATATTCTGGTGGGCTTCGTTGCTTTATAAGCAAACAGATTTTTAAAAAAGTTGAACAAGCATCCATACGTCATCATGTTCATGACTCATGACCCATGACGATACCCTGTTTTGTTTTTTTTGTTTTTTTTCAGCAGAGATACGAGGAAAAAGAGCAAAAACCAGCAATGAAGAATAAACACGCGTGAATGTGTAAGTCATGGCGGAACCTTTGACCCTCCCAAAGGGAGGCGAATCCATGCAAATGCAATGTTTTCCTCGCACGCCCCGTCCAAAACTTGATTTCCGTATGACCCATACTTGCCCCTTCGGCCTTCGGTTACCATAGTAGCCCTTTCATGATTTCCGTGTGTTTGTTTATTCATTCATACTCCCTTGTTTTCTGCGGTCCGTTTCATGCCGATACCATGAATCTTGATTGCTTGCTTGCCACTTAACAATGAAATGAAATTTTTGGTATGATTCACAACAGGAAAAGATAAGTAAGATTTTAATTCAGACATCGCAAGAACTAAAAAGGCAAGAACATTACGAGGCGAGGCAAGGTAAAACAAGGCGACCATTTCAATGTATATGTACAAATCCAGACAAAATTTCATTGAAAATTATGAAATACGTACCCATTGCGAATTTTCCCGAATCCGACGCGAACAGTTCGTCAAAATTTATCCAGAATCGTGAATCTCGGACGCATAGATGCAAACACACCCAACGACGCATAGATGCAAACACACACAAAGGAAAGGTTTCCTTATCATCTCAGCCGCCCTTGCACTTGCTGCTGAGCGCGTAACGTCTGGATAACATCGGCACCGACCAGAAGAATACCCACCAACATGGCCACGGCGGTCCAGGGCCGCGAAAAGTAAGTTTCACAGAACTCCCTGAAAATGCTTGCTCCTGTAAAATTTAAATGCTTCTGAGATTGCTCCTGTAAAAATTCTTTATAAGCACCTCCTGCAATTCCTCCTTGAGTGGTGACGGCGGCTGCAGGCGCCCTGAGAAGAAGGGGCGGCAAATGTCGTGTCACATTTTGGCGATGTCGGAGTCCTTGAGCATGAGGCTGTCGCGGACGATCACATGGCCGTGGCGCAACATCCTAACCTCGGGCCATTCTGAGAGTTCACATCCTAAATGGTCAAGATGTAGTTGCAAACTTCCCCTCCTTAGCCTATAATTTCCACTACGGGAGAATGGTATCTTGGTGAAATATCCTTGTTCTCAAGCAATCGCCAAGGAGACACCATACTGAAGATTAAAGGTATTACCATTTCTTACTTTATGGAGGCCATTGTGAAGGCCTTAGGATTATCCAATGAGGGGGCAAAGCTTGTGGATGTGTTTACATAGTTTGATGCAAAAATAAAAAAGAAATGGATCTAATGGTATTATGATATTAATTATAAAGGGTATGACCTTAACAAAGGTAGAGCATATCTACTTCAAGATAGTGGTGTACCATCTCAATCCTATAGTGCAGCCCAACAAGGTAACATCCTTCTCTGCTAGGGCTTGTGGGCCTCTTAATGGGACCTATCCTATCAACTTACCCTAGTTGATCTTTTTAGAGATTGAGAAACATTTCAAGAAGAATGAAAATGGTAGGAAGACACTCCCCTTTCTTGCTTAATCCAAAAAATTTGCACAATGGGAGGGATTGCCCACTATGCCAATGACATACCCAAAAGTCCCAAGCTACATCATGATAAGAAATCATAAAGAAGAAGCCACCTATGAGGTTTCAAGAAAAAGAGGTGCCACCACCACCACCACCACTAGCCAAAGACATCATAGGCGTAGAGGAGTGCTTAAGACAACTCAAAGAAAAACAATGGTAAGCATCTTATGCTAAGTCATTAAACTATCATTCTACCATGAACCACTTAAATGAGGTTGCAAGGATCATCAGTTGGCCATAGGACAATTTGGCCAATTTATTGTTAGCACAATAAAGTCAAGCTATTATTCTTGCCAACCCTACTAGGAGAGAATTTGTAGTATCCCTATTATTAGAACAAGTTCCAAATATTTTTGGCAATGATGCGGCCTCCTTTGTGGTACTAGAAGAAGAGGTAGGCACAATAGTGATGATTATGCCATACAAAGGGCAAGAAATTGCTAATAAGATGGTGGAAAATTGGATTTTGAAGGTTCTTTAGGCACTAATACCTGATATATTTGCAATGGAAAACATCGAACTATCTGTAAGAATTGGTTCAAGGAGGATGATAGTAGTGTAGTATGATAAAGTGTTAGAAAGACTAGTGTGAGCCAACTAACCGATTCCAGAGATATTTGACATCCCAAAAGATATTTCTACAATCTAGTTTGCATTGATGAAGACAAAGGACAAACTCTTCATCAATGAGACACAACTGTAAGAAGCTACCAACCTAAATTAATAGTTAGAAGTAGAAGTTATGCAACTAAAAACTTGTTTGTTTAACCATGCATATATTGGGCTTGAGTTGACAAGAGATGAAATCTTCAAAGAGCTTAAAAAATCAAAGAAGGCTAAAGATGATAAAGAAAGGGCCATTTGGAATGTGCCATTTTTGGATGTCATGCTGCATGCTACAAAGAATGACCTAATTGAGATGTGCAAGGAAAATAAAAAACTGAGCAAGAAGAAGAGGCAGGTGCTTAAGGTGAAAAAGTAAAAGAAACAACTTTAAGAATGCTTGAAACACTAGTAGGAGTAGTTGTCTAAGATGAATTAGGACATGAGAAGGTTAGCCATGGAAAACAAAAATCTCTCAATGGAGAAGGTGCACATAACTAGGTAAAAATCAATACTCAAAATCACTACCTAGAATAATGAGGTCTTGAAGTATGAAAAAGCTAAAAACCACTATAGAAACTAGGTTGGTATGCTCAAAGAAATGAACAAGAAGAAGTTTTGACTAGTTGATGAGTGGCAAGGTACCCCTACACTCAACCATATGAATACGAGCATGTACATACGATTCATTCGAACTCCGTAGATGGACTAGTTGTGGTATCTAGATAGTTACATGTTGATCGCAATTCGTTGTCTTCCCACCTAGACTAGTATTACTTTGTCATGTATGGTTTAGCCCAAAGTGAGGTGTATGATGTGGTTCTAAACTAGAGCTACTCTTGGAGGAAATGGACAATAACTTTGATTAAGCTAAAAGAGAATGGGAGAAGAGAATCTAAGCTAGCCTAACTGTGATGAGCATCTATCCTTAATCATCCATACACATCTTGGACCTTGTGTACTACTTCTAGGATTACCAACCATATATTACTTGAGCACTCCTAGATACGCTACTGGGATACCAAGTAGTCACACTTAAATGCTTGTGATTAAGTCGTACTCATTCTGCATTTAACAACAGGAATAGTAAATGATGGTAAAGAAATATTAATTAAGAAAATAATAAATAATAATAACAATTAGACAATTAAAACTAACTGAATGCTGCAATGATGGAGTAATCTCGATCTTTATTGCCGATCATGTGCATGTCCAAGTACATCACACTCAAATAAAGATTCCGTACAATTACAAGCATCACACTGTGGGCATGCACTTGGGAAAATAGTCTAACTCTTGTGGAAACAAGCTACAAGAGCTTTGCTACAACTTGAACAAAAGATGCCTAAGTGCAGTGGGTGTGCACTTATTTGTAGCTAGAGATAGACACTACGTTTACGAGGGTGTGTCAACACATGGATAGATGCATTGACAAGGCCACATTGATGTAGCCGTGTTGATGGGGCTTCATCAACATAGCCTAGTTGATGAGGGCCTAATATTGGGTGTCTGATAATAGGGGTCTAATATCGAGACTCATTAGATATTAGGGGTCTGAGAATAGGGGTTTGATATCAGCACTTGGTTAACAAGGGTCCGATATCAGCACCTAACAAACCACAATTCATCATACCCCCATGATTGAATAATAACTCGTCCTCAAGTTAAAGAAAGTGAGGAACAAGATTAATTGAGTACATAGTGGATAGGTATGGGATTATTGATTGACTAGGAATTTATTCATGTTGTAGTGTGGGATTGAACAAAATCAAAATTAGGACACAAACACAGAATTACAAAACTTTGTTGGAACTCATGTGGTTCTTGGTGGTGGTGGCTCCTCCATGGATGCCTTTCCTTTGTCCTGTGCTTTAGGCTTCTGAGATTGATACTGTTGAAGAAGCGCTTGATGTTTCTTCTCTTCTATCTGAGGATTATGAGCCGTCCATGCTGATGTTCCAATGTTTGATGGAGTCGGCACTTCCCATGGACACGGAAACTATGGAAACACTTGATTGGCCTTATCATGCCATGCTGCAAATTACTGTTGTTCCTCTTCATAGGCTCGGGCCCTAACCTCTCCACCTCTTACTTGGCTAGATTGTGCAGTGATAGGAGTTCCCTGATAGATGTTGAATGATTATGCCTCCTACTTTGCATGTTCTTCATGAGGTCCTTGGCCTCTACCTTCCCTTGGGCGTTCAGTTGCACCTTGATAAGGTCCTCCTTGTTGTCCTCTTTTAGGGGCCATCTATAATCTCACAAAGATCAATTGTTAGTAAGGTTATTGAAAGAAGTTCAATTATTTCATACCTTACCTATTGGCTTTAGTAAATGTTGAATTCTTTGCTTAGTGTGATTTTAGAGTTAGAAATATTGGAGGACACATAATGGTTTTGAGGAACGTTTGATAAAATGATGACAAAGGAAAGAATAGATTTGGCAATGAAGTGCTTGGAGGGTATAAAATGATGTGGTGATGTGAAACAAGTACAGATTACAAAAGTCATGCAAGTGGGTCCTCCCCAAAGCAGGTTCCAACCTATAATGCCCTTGCATAATAACACCTTAAAAGGTCCATAGGCACTAGAAGGATTAAATGTAATCCACACTAGTTCCACAAAACACACACATGTAGATACCATCGTGAAGAGTTATGAATTCAATGCTACACAAGACACAAGTCAAAAATTCATGAACAGCGAGATGAGATGAATTGTAGAAGGGATTGTAGAGATTGGGACATGAGGTAACTAACCTAGGGCACAATGAATCCTGTGTGTAAGGCATGATTAGTGTGTCATTAGCCCATCACTCCAAAATCAAGACCAAGTTCATTCCTCTGATCAGTGACATCGCATTGCTTCATCCTAATGAGAGACAACCATAAGAGCATCATGATAGAAAGGCATACGATCACTTGGCATTTTGTGCAAGGGAGGAGTGATTTGGAATTTTCTTGTGGCATTTGTTTTTTTGGAGTATTGCTTAATCCAGAGAAGCTGACTACCTTTAGGCATGGGTGCATGTCTTTCTAGTGTGACATCCTAGAATAGCATTATTTTTTTCTGGTTGTGTGCCTTTTGATTACTCTTACTCCCATTTTTGTTAGATCTACAAGGATCTTAGTACGACCAAGCTGCATGATAGCACCTATGGAAGTGGCCAAAGAGAATCCACAAGTCCCCTTGATGTCACACCCTAGCCATTCCCTCTTGGTCCATCCTTCTTCACTATGGGTATAATGAGCATAAAATTACTTTAAGTTTTAATGATGTCATGAATATCATCATACCTAGAGTAGAACTTCTTATTAATAGAATGGTTGGGTGGATGTGATGAGCTCGTTGTTCAAATAATTAGTCACTTGAGACTTGATAGCATAGAACAACACCTCAACCAACGAGTCACATGATTGTTTTATTCGTAGATGAGATTACTCATAAAAAGATAAAAAGACAAAAAGATAAAACAATAAATTAAAAGGTGAAAAACTGGAAAACAAAAATTTGAAAAATTAAAGAAACTAAAAAACATTTATTAATTCTATGTTGTTAGAATGGAGGATACCCCCTGTAGATAAATAGTTAAGCATGGCTAGAATTAATAAATGGAAGGTTAGGATCCTTGCATGTTGGAAATATTGGGACTTGATCATACTTACCCCATTGGGGTTCACACACTTGATTAGAGTTGACATAGTGGGGAAAATTATAAGATGTGGTTAATTTATAAGGAATTGACCCACTATGGTACTTGCGACTGTAAGATGGTATGCAAGGATTAACATGTCTCCCCATGTGGCTATATTCATTGGGCCTCATGGTTGTTGGACTATTGAGTGGTGGCCCTGATAAGGTAACATGAGGTGTTGGGTTTGAAGAGGAAGATGCACAACAGTGTTGGATTTGTGCTAAGTCAGCGGATGTAGTGGCTTCTGAACTATGGTGTCCCTTTCAATGGTTATGTCTAAAGAAAGGATGCTTTCAACATTGTGAAGGGTTCCCACTGCTGTTGACAATAGCAACACAAGTAACGTTCATGGGTTGATGCTATGGTGCAAAACCTTCTGGCATAATTGATGGCGATGTAGAAGAATGTGAAGGATGAGAATGTTGTTGTTGAGAGAAAGTGTAAGGTACATGAGGTGGTGACCTTGGTAGAGAGGCCAGGAGTGGATAGTATTCCAGAGAATGATGATGATGAGGTGAAGTAGAGGATGATGATTTGGTTGGAGAAATAGGGTGTTGAACATAGTAAGCATTTAGCGTTGGGACATACAAAGGATACAGTTGGGTTAGCAATGGCTTCCCCCACAACTGGGACTTTTACCATTGTGGTTGAACCCAATATTTCTGTTGAAATCTGGGTGTAACATTCCTCCCCAATGCTCATGTAAATGTGACAAAACTGGGCATTGGCCTTTGGGGTGATTGTACAGACAGACGTTGCATTGATATGAGAAGTTGGTAGTTGAGTTCTTATCCTTATTATCTTCTATCCTTTGTTCTAATTATTGCATGGTGTCCTGTCTTGTTTCTTGATTTGGCATAGTTTTACCTCTACCATTGTTAGCATATTCTCCATATTTTCTATGCACCCATTCCATCATCTTATTAATCTTTGCCTCAATTTCATCTAGTGATTGTTGCATTAGCAAAGCTAGAAATTGTTTCACTTCCTCAAGGTGAGTTGATTTCTCCTCTTTATGGTGATGGACCTTTGCTAATTCAAGATTTTACTACCCACTTAATAAGCTCTTGGAATTGGTGGGTTTGTAGCTTGTATAGTTGACCTCAGGCATACATCCCTAGGGTCTCCCTTGTTTCATTACGAAGCCCATCCATGATATGATACGTTAGCCTTTCCTCAGAGAATCCATGGCTTAGGCAATTATTTAACAACGAATAGTATCTTTCTAAGGCCATGTCCAAGGGTTCATGTTGCCCCTATTTCCATTCCTGGATTTGTCTCCTCAAGGCTGACACTCTTACATAGGTTTGATATCTTTCATTAAATAGTTCTACCATTGTCGGCCAACGTTAAATTGATTTTGGTCTTAAGGACCTATACCATACTTTTGCTTGGCCAATGAGTGTCATAGGAAAGAGCTTAAGTTTTTACCACCCATTATCAATATTTTTCCATGTACAGGCATCATATAAGGCTTGTAAATGATGTTGCAAATCTAAATCATAGCCTCTTGAAAACTTGAAAAAGTTATTTAAATTAAGCCTGGGTAGATGGCTTTCCTTGCAATGCTTGTGGATATTCAAACAACCTCTTGTATATGCATTAGGCTCTTAGTGGCCAGTAGGGGTTCATCGTCACTAGGTAGGTTATGAATTTGTGAGTTGGGACGATGTTGTCTTCATTCAGGTTGCCATTTTTTACTTTGCCCGTGGGCTCGATTTTTAATTCTACACTGATCCCTTGAAAGATAGTCATCCATGTCATAATCTGACGTTGAAGGAGTAGAGGAAGAGAACGAACTATAAAACTTGTTATGACTTTTGTAAGTCTTCCAATCATCCCCAAGTAAGCTCTTGTTAGTTATTGAGAAGGTCCTATGCCTTTCAGGCCCCCTCGTTTTATGGGATGTCCCATCCTCACTAGAGGTGTTTGGGTTGGATGACAAAAGTTCTTGAGTATCGCTGGGGCATCCTTGAACATATGAAACTCCTACATAAGATTGAGTACTCCAAACTTTATCTTCATCATAAATTTTATTGGTTATCCAATGAATTTCCTCATCAATGGTTGCAGGATCATAGTATTTTGAGAGAGACATTGTTGTGAATTGTGTGTGACTTATTCACAATTACTTTCTTTCCAAAAGATACATCATTAATACTTTGTTACAGTGATCTTGTATGATATAACTAATCTAAATAACTAGCACTGTTCCCCAGCATCGGTGCCAATGATGAGTGGCGAGATACCCCTACACTCAACCATATGAATACAAGCATGTACGCACAATCCAGTCAAACTCCGCAGATGGACTAGTTGTGGTATCTAGATAGTTACACATTGATCATAGTTCACTGTCTTCCCACTTGGACTAGTATTACTTTTTCACGTATGGTTTAGCCCAAAGCTAGGTGTATGATGTGGTTCTAAACTAGAGCTACTCTTGGAGGCAATGGACAATAACTTTGATTAAGCTAAAAGAGAATGGGAGAAGAGAATCTAAGCTAGCCTAAGTGTGATGAGCATTTATCCTTAATCACCTATACACATCTTGGACCTCATGTACTACTTCTAGGATTACCAAGCATATATTACTTGAGTGCTCCTAGATACGCTACTGGGATACCAAGTAGTCACACTTAAATGCTCGTGATAAAGTTGTACTCATTCCACATTTAACAACATGAATAGTAAATTATGGTAAAGAAATATTAACTAAGAAAATAATAAATAATAATAACAATTAAACAATTAAAACTAAGTGAATGCTACAATGATGGAGTAATCTCGATCTTATTCCCGATCATGTGCATGTCCAAGTACGTCACACTCAAATAAATATTCTGTACAATTAAAAGCATCACACTGTGGGAATGCACTTGGGAAAATAGTCTAACTCTTGTGGAAAGAAGCTATAAGAGCTTTGCTACAACTTGAACAAAAGATGCCTAAGTGTAGCTGGCATGCACTTATTTATAGCTAGAGAAAGATACTACATTAACGAGGGCATGTCAACACATGGATAGATGCATTGACATGGCCACATTGATGCGGCCATGTTGACGAGACTTCATCAACGCGACCTAGTTGACGAGGGCCCGATATCAGGTGTCCAATAACAGGGGTCCAATATCGAGACTCATCAGATATCAGGGGTCCGATAATAGGGGTATGATATCAGCACTTGGTTAACAAGGGTCCGATATCAAGGGTTTGATATCAGCACCTGACAAACCATAATTCATCACTAGAAAAGGTTTAAATGAATGACATCCTTCAGTAACTCCAATAATGAAGTAGGGTATAGCAGCCCATTTTTTATGGAATCAATGCACACAAGAAGGTAGAGATATACATGAAGGAGTTGTAGATTGAAGACATGACCAAATACATGAAGGTTGTTATTTTATGATATGCAAAACTAGCAATGCGTATTATTGGAATGTTGTAGTAAGAACTTAAAAAGTAGGAGGCCAAATTATACCTCTTATACGACGGAGAGTTCAAGATTTAGAAGGGGATGAAATAAAATTTGGAGATAGCCAATGTAAAGCTTGAGATTCTCAAAGCCAAATTTCAAAATTAGAAAATAGTTATAGAGAACCTCACCAAGAGAATGAAGGACCATGAGGAGTTGAAAAATACAATGAAAGCATTTGACATCAAATGCAAGTAATTTTCTTCCTAGTTTATCAACACTAAGGAATTGTTCCTTACTTTGCCTTCCCCTTGGAATGTACTAACAAAAACTTTAGGTGATGCATCCTAGACAATCAACAAGCTTAGAAGAAAGTAAGAGAAGATGAAAGCACTACTAAATGCATTCAAACTACCTGAAAAAACAATAGTAGTAGATGGGAAACCACAATAATAGCCAAGGCATGAGAAGCAATTGCAAGAGCCACCACCTCCTAGTACAACTTAAAGCATATGACTTGGAGCAATTTTGTACATACTGACTAAGGCCATTATTCTAATGTATCCATTTTTGTCAAAGTCATATTGTAAGCACTCAAATAATTTTATCTATAATACGACACTTAATTCTTAATTAGTCAATCATCTCATGCTTCCCTAATTTTGTAATTAATGTGCTCCCAATTTTTGTCAACTCAAGGTGCATGATAAAAAGCAAGTGAGTCAACTGTATCAACATAGCTCTCATTGTGTCAATGTATTAGCATTGATGTAGTCTTCATAATTGCCTATATAAATGCACATACACATCAAATTTATGGTACAATTTGGTTATTTTACATCCAAGATTTACAAACCAACCAAAAAGAAAAAGCCTTGCTAATGGTTCTAGATGTCCCTTACAAAATTGAAAAGGAACAAGTAGCATCGATTGAGAAAGTCATAGTTAATGAATGAATGCTAGTAAATGTTTAATTCAAGAAATTTAGTGACATTACAAATAGTGCAAGTAGCTCAAAGGAAAACACATATGTTCGTCCTAGTAGGTGAAACCATAATCAAATTACTACACCTTAATAACAAATACAACTTAGAAGTTCATTGCAAATCCATAATCATCCCAACCAAAACCAACCTAAGCCTATGAATGAAATGAAAACTTATGATCTTATAGAAGATCTAAAACAAGTTAAGGCTATTATATCCATGTATGAACTCTTATAATTTAAAGAAGCAAAAGAAGCTATACATGCATTAATCAATGAACTTAGAAATAAAGGTAATACTCTTATGAATAAAAGGAAAGATTTTTTTTTATTTTTTTTTGTAGATGGAGTTGGAATCCTTGAAATCCCTACCCTTTACCATCATGCTAAGAAGGACCAATCCCCTTTCCTGACTACTCTAATCATCTTGGAAAAGAATGTTCATAATTGAATCATGGATTTAGAAGCCATAATAAATGTAATACCCCTTAAGATATGCAAAACTTTACGAGGGAAAAATGATTCTCTAAACAAGAAGCACTATTCAACTTAATGGATCAAACATATATGATGAGTAGTGAGGTACACCCTATGCCCAACCATACGAATCACAAGCGTTCACACACAATCTAGTCGAATTCCATGGATGGGACTAGTTGTGCATCTAGATCATTATGCCTTGATCGTAGTTCACTACCTCCACTTGGACTAGTGGTAGCTTTGTCATGTATGGTTTAGCCTAGAGTGAGGCATAGGATTATTGATGTTGTTTTGGCCTTATGCTACTCCTAATGATACTAAAGAAATCAATTATTTAAGTAGTTAATAATGGAAAGTAAAGTCTAAACTAACCTACAAGCGATGAGGATTCGTTCCCAGCTTGTTGTACATGTCCTAAACCAAGCAATAATGCTACTAGGATTACCAAGTGCCATGCTACTGGATGAACCAAGCAATAATGCTACTGGGATTACCAAGAAAATATGTGTTTATGCTCGAAATTGGTCATGCTTATTTTTCCAATTCATTAAAATGCATGGAAACATAAATATTAACTAAGTACATATAATATAACTTACATTAACAGTAAATTTAATCTAAGTTAAAGTGCTACAATGAATAAGAATCAATCTTGATCTTCTTGCCATCCATAGAATGTGTCTAGGTACATTGCCACTCGAATAAGATGCCATACAACTAACTCAGATCCACATTGTGGGCACTCATTGACTATTTTCTAAGACTATGGAATACAACTACAAGAGTTTAGCTACTATATTGACAAAGACTTACTTTCAAACCTTGCACCTATGCACTATATTTATAAGCTTGCACACATCCTACAATATCAAATATCTAACATCGCTTCTTGCCCCCTAATATCAAGTATCCAATATCATGGCTTCAATAAGAGCTAGACAAAATAAACTTCATCATACCTCCATGATTGAATGAAAACTCGTCCTTGAGTTAACAAAATAGGACCTAGCTTTCTTTACAAAAAATTGGGAATTATTTTCTTGAAATCTCTTTTTCATATCTAGATAGATCAGCTATAGAAGGTTGGCTAGGAATCTACCACTCAAAGTGGTGCATTCAGGCAGAGAAGGTAGTGATTTTTCTTAGCCTCACTATGGGATTGAGGTGGAAGATGACAATTTTATAATGAATCCTCTCTATCAGTGTGAGCATGCCAAAATCCTTGTGGTCAACACCATAACACCGTTGCACACATTCTTTCTTGATGATCAGATCTATTTGCATTGGAATTTCAGTAAGATTTGCCCCAGTTTTAGGCAACCCAAGCATTGTAGTAATGGCCTATGCCAAGTAGGACACTGAGATGTTCTTAATTTTCACTATGGATCTAGGCCGCTTATTGTTTTAGAATAGGAATTTTTCTCCCATGTACCACTTCCTAGTGGAAGTCATGATTGCCCACATGGGAGAGGCCTTCAGCTAGTCCTATACTTCTGTTAGTGCATGCTCTAGGAAAGGGCCAAAATTTAACACCTGGAGCACTGATTTTTGGACCTCCCTTGATTTAATCTGATTTAGAAAAGTGAAACACCCTAAATTTTCAGGTCATTCTTGCTTCACTAGGTCTTCGCAATTTAGGTAGCATCATGTCATTTTAGCAAGAAGTGGATGTTTCGACTTTAGGCTATTTAGTTTGGCAAATTTTCTAGCTGGGTAATTCATCCAGTTAATAGCCTACTCAGAAACAATGTGGAGAGTTGTCAACTATGCTCAAAATGCACAAAATAGTTTGGCAAGTTTTCTAGTCAAGGAGTTTGCTATGCTACGCCACGCTATATAACGTAGTAGGCTTTGGGAGATAGTTGTTCGAATAGTCAACCGTAAATTGTTGCAAGACGAGGTGCTACACTATGCCACGCTACGCAGTGTCGCATAGCATAGTGAGAGCAAGATAGGAAGGCTTGGCTTACTTGGTGATTTCCAATTGTACTGAGTTAGCACCTCTAGCCTTCAAAAACAATTGCTTCGCTTGACTCCAAGTTTTTCAACAATCGCTCCTTCACCAGAAAACGTCAAACTTAGCAAAAAGCAGGCCATGTCGATTGCTACGCTATGCAGTGTAGCACAGCGTAGCAACTCTATGAGAATAACGAAAGGCATCTCAAAGGGTAGGATCAGCAAGTTTGCAAGTTTCACAACGCAAAAAGCAAGGTTTTGCAAATTGCCGACGTTTTCGTGACTAAGGCCAGTTGCTACGCTATGCTGCGCTATGCAGCATACCACAACATAGCATAGTGTAGCAAGTATGCAAAAATAAGTTAGAGCACTTCAAAGGTTTCCGACACATGTAGTAGGATGCAACGCAAGTTTTTGCCTTGAACTGGTGGCTACACTATGCTACGTTGCATAGCGTAGCAAGATGCTACGCTACGCCAACATGCTATGCTACAAAGCATGGTGCAGCATAGCACGTAATTGCGCTAATCAATGTATTTTATCCGTTTGCACCATTAAGTTCTAACAGTGCAATTACAAAGTGGCAGCCTTGTAATTATAGCATGGCAGGAACCTCCAACGATCATGCAAATCCAATGGTCATGCACGTCTATGTAGCATAGAGAATTCAACACAGGCCCAGGGCATATGGCGTCCAAACTGCATCTTTTGCGTGCCCTTGGTCCTATAAATACCCCAATGAGCAATGCCTAGAGGGATCTTTTGGTCAGCAAGTCAGTCAGTTGGTTGGTGAACTGGCTAGCAAGCAAGTAAGAAAGTTAGCACTACATTCTTGAGCATTGTAAACACCTTGTTTGACATTGTAAACAGTTGGCACTCTCATTTGGCATCTGTGCTACTCTTTCTTACTATTCTCATAGCATTTTGCATTGTTGACTCCTGAGTCCACATTCAAGCATATAGCTGCTTTGCTCAAAACATCTTGGTTACTCTTGGGATCTTTGTGCCCCTCAGTGTCGTGCAAACAATTGTATCCACCTTGACAGAGTGAAGCCACATTCCTGAAGAGATGCATTTTTCTAATTGCATTTTACCTTACTTTCGTGCTTATCTTTTCTTGCTTATCATTGCATTTTACATCATTTTCTATTCCTATTACGTTTAAAGATTATTTTATGTTGCAAATCCCATTTTCAAATTATCCGTTTACAAAAGGTTATATTAACATTGACTAAGTCCCTATCTGATTGATCAAATCATTCAAGGCACCCCGTTTCCATTTTATCCAGCATGACCCTTGCACAAATTCGGGGTTAAGACTGTCACGATCGACGACCTCTCGGTGTTTTCTAGCCGCTGACATTTTCAGTTACAACAGTTTTCTAGTGCTAGAAGGAGAGCCTTTAGTGCCCCTTACGGTGGTCTTATAAGCATTCTACACCCTGATACGCATCATGCGGTGCAGATTGATCGCTTCGATGGTTCCTCTGGAACCCTACCAAACATAAAACCTTCGATAGCCAGTCACTCGCTCATTTTACGGTAGTCTTGCACATGTTTTGTACCCTATCGCGTACTAGCGTAAACGCGACACCCTTTTGTGGTTGTTTACGCATCGTATGGTACAGATCGGTCACTTGGATGATTCCTTTGGAATCCAGCAAGACATAAAGCCTTTTTTATTTCTTTTCAATTTTTTTGTTTTTCTCATTTGTAGAGCTATTTAGCTTCATAACGATGGCTTCCTTGAGCG
Source organism: Gnetum montanum (assembly GCA_015680685.1). Lineage (NCBI taxonomy): Eukaryota > Viridiplantae > Streptophyta > Gnetopsida > Gnetales > Gnetaceae > Gnetum > Gnetum montanum. The sequence goes on from MNCI01021461.1 coordinate 486,603, forward strand.
CCGTTGCTAACACCTTCAATGTTGAGGTTCCCATCACAGTTCAAGGGATCACCGATGCCGAATAACTATTGAACCCGATGCTGTAAACACGTTGATCCCTTAGGATCCAAAACTGGGGACTTGAGGGCTTGGCCTAGTAGCATGAATGCTACAACTTCCTCTATGCAAAGGTGCAAGCAAATATGCCCTTGGATGTGCACAAACTCGAAGAAAAATGTAGCTTTGTGTTCGCTTACTACGATGGGAAGGAGTTTGTTCCCACTCCCGGTTCTTTCATCCCTTTGACACAGATGAATCAATGGCTTCTAGACCAGCTGATCCAATTGGTTAGACTTAGGAAGTAGTAGGATACAGCATCTAACCATGATGATGCGTTCCAAGATGGACAGGAGGAACTTGATTCCCAATCCAACGATGGAGGTCAAACCAGTCCTGCTACAGTACCTCCTACCCAATCTTTCTGGACCAACCCATTGTTTGTCACCGCTCCCTTTGTAATCATGCCTACACTTTTGCAAACTCGCGATTACATCTGCTATAGGTAGCCATGTCAACCCCTCGGCGTATCAATGCCCCTTTTCCCCTATTTTGTTTTCAGCCACAATTCCTTTGTAAACCGTTCATTAATCCATTCCTGTAGCGCATCACATGTCAATCACGGCTACCTTGCCACATGTTCACACCGTACCTACTTCATAGTCGCACGTAGCATCCACCTCCATTCTTGCATTCACACCTGTCCCACCATCAGTGGTGGGCCTAGGCCCGTCAACGTGGTGGACCCCATTCACTATTCCCCCTGCTACGCTACCATTGTACATGTCTCACATTCGCCATCAGGCATACTAAATGCCACAAATAATACAGCCCAACATGGGGATTTGGTCTATTCCACTAGCTATGCAAACAGTCTACCCCATGGTGCAACCCTCGGTTGTTGCTACAAAGGCACCACCTGTCAGTTGGTGGATGCCATAAGCAACAGAGTTCACTGGGTCCATCCCAACGGCACCGTCGGTGGGTCACGTTGTCCCAACCATTCACATTGTCCCGAAATTTTCCCAACCATTCACATTGTCCCAGGGTCTAAACCAAGCATTCCAGCTTATCCAAACCCTCACTGAGGAAATAAAACATCTCAAGGCTATCGGGTCTGACACGGTACAAGTCATGGACTTTTACCAAGATGACCCCATCAACCTTGCAACCCCTGCACTGACGCTACCCCTAGGGATGTCCCTCCCACACTTCATGAAGTACAACGGGGAGGGAGATCCCAAAGCACATTTTGTTACCTTTAGGTATGAATTTTTTCTGTTGCAATAATGGCCGCACACGATTATCTGTGTCTTTGCTATGTCCCTAGCCGAGAAAGCTTTAGATTGGTACCACACACTGCCACACTCATCTTTTTCAACCCTAGAGGAGCTTCTAACCTAGTTCATGATGCGCTTCAAGTATAACTTAAAGCCAAAAATCACACTGGATCAGTTGATGAGTGTGAAGTAGGATCCTCTCGAGCCGGTCCAAAAGTTCATCTAGCATTGGAGAGCAACCCTTAATGAAATTCGCAAGCCCATCGCGGAGGCCCACTTGCTAGCCATCCTTAAGGGTGCAGTGAATGACTTCATTAAGTCTAAACTATACTACCTCGCTCCTCGCACTCTTAGTCAGGCTTTCGCTCAAACTAAGAGCATACAAGATGCGGCCAAGGCAAGCAAAGTCCTAGCTTATGTTGCTTACAAGAACACCTTCACAAAGAAGGATAAGGGTAAGGCCCCAATAACCACAATGGTCATTGTGGCGATCGAAGCCAAGCCCAAACCTAATAACAATGGTAACAAGAACAACAAGAAAGTGGTCACACCCGCAGTTAACCCCGTGCCCAAGCAGGGCCACGCACCGCAACCTATCATATCCATGCCCAAGACATCTGCATAATCCAAACTGAACTTTAAGCATAAAGATCCCTCAAAGTATACCCTGCTTCCTGGCAAACCTTTAAAGCTTCTAAAGCAGCTACTAGCAATGGGGCACATTCAACATAAGCAGATGTCAGAGGAAGGAGTCGGGAAACACTAGCGCTACTGCAAGCTCCTTAGGAACCCCTCCTTGGCCTTGCCCAATGAGCCTCCAGTTCCTAAGGGTTTCAGGTTGGATCGGTTCTATGACTATCACCAATAGTGTGGTCACAATACAGATTACTGTCTAGCATTACAAGATGACATCCAAAGGATGATTGATTAAGGAAAATTAGTGTTGGATGAAAGCAACCTAGTACGTCCTGAAAATCAATCCCTGCACGTCTACACAGACTCCCTCAATGCCAATACTGCCAGTTATGTTATCAACACCATCGGCATTGATAGTGATCCTAGGCCACCCCAACAGCTGTTTGTGATCTGCATGCCTCAGCGTAGCACACCAACACCACACGTGGCTAACGAAAGCTCGCAGCAACCGTTTTTCATGAGGGTCCCTACCTGGGAATCCACCCCCATGCCACTTGTTAGCAAAACCATGCCAACCCACCCGTTAACACTGTTAGCTCTGTTTGTCATCAGGGAGCCAACTTCTTCAATAGCCCCCATCCCGCGCAAGGTAGCTGCATAGCATTCTTATCTTAGAAAACAAGAAGTATGTTTCACAGGTGAGAAATTGAAGGGAAATACCACCCTAGGTATTTCCAAGCCCACGTCTTCACCTCTTGCGTCGATGCCCTCGTCACCAAAGAGGAACATTGCTACAACCACATAGTCTGCACCACCTTGCCAAAAAGGGTCTAAACCCAAATCCAAAATCGCCCCTCCTTAGGAAATTTGTCTTCTGGGACGAATAGAAGAGGAGAAAGGCAGTAAATAGGGGGGGTGGCCAGGACCTCTTGGATTCCCTCACTTAGGTCAAACAAGCTCTAAAACAAAAGAATACTACATTGAGCTTATACGACCTAATCATGACATCCATCCCACACCGTAAGGCCCTGATCAACATGTTGACGGTGATTCCGGTCAACGAAGACATGCCAGCGGAAGAGGAAGCAATCCACTTGATCATGCTTCCCTTCGCGCCTGCAGAGCCAAAACCGTCTCAACTCACTTTCAACAATGACTCCATTAGGGAAGACCTCGAAAAGGGTCAGGTGACTACAGCACCCATATGCATCATAATTCAGGTCGGTCAACACCGAATCCAAAGGGTACACATTGATGATGGGGCTGCCACGAATGTCATCCCCTTCCCTATTGTGGACAAGCTGGGCTTGGTCGACCAGATCAAACCCACAACAACGTCGTGCTTAAGGACATTTAATAGGGCACGGGTCGTGGTGAAGGGCACGATCTACATAGACTTCGTGGTAGGGGATCAGTTTCCCATGAACGCAACATTCATCATGGTCGAAGAGATGCTTGATTTTAACTTAATCTTGGGGAGATCATGGTTAGCACAACTTAGGGTTGTCTCTTCACCCATACACCAGGAGATCCATCTACCATACGTAGGCAGGGAGGTGGTGATCCATGGTGATGAGGTAGCAACACAAGTAATCAACAATGTAGACATGGATCAGGGCTCAAAGGTTATAACTTTTGAGAATAAAGCACCTGCTTACGCATGCACTAATCATCTAGCAGAGGAATTGGCTCAGTAAGCTAGTTCCCAAAGTGAAAGCACATGGGCTGAGTTGCCCTTCCAAGTGGGGGGAAATGATGTGGATGAAGGCCTTGGCAAAGTGCCTTGGTCTTACGTCCTGCTGAACCCACAATGGGTCAAGAAGTAGCTATGCATAGCATAGCAACCTCTCTACTTCCTGCCCAGTTGCCATCCCTTATGCATTCATCACCTTTTTGCTTTGCATCCGCGTTAGTTACCAGTTAGCAGTTTTCCAAATTGTTAGTGTATCATCTCTTTAACAAGTAATGGCCTGAAATGGCCTGAAACTATGCTGCTACACTATGGCCCAAAATGGCCTAAAAATATGCTACTTCACGACCCGAAATGACCTAAAACTATTCTCAAGAAATAGCCCGAAATGGCCTAAAACTATGCTACGCTATGGCCTGAAATGGCCTAAAACTAGCTATGGCCCGCAATGGCCTAAAACTAGCGATGGCCCGCAATGGCCTAAAACTATGTTTCCCTATGGCCCAAAATGGCCTAAAACTATGCTATGCTATGGTTTTCAATGGCCCAAAACTATGCTACACGACGACTCGAAATGGCCTAAAACTAGTAAGGGCCCGAAATGGTCTAAAACTAGCAGGGGCCCGAAATGGCCTAAAACTAAAACACAAAAGCATGAAAATTCTGCATAAAGCTTAGCACAAAAAAAATGCATAAGTTAGCATAGAATAGATGCCTTTTTTGAAATTTTTCTCTTTATTCAAAACTTTTTCCTTTTAGACAATGTTTGCAAAAATTTTACAAAAATTCAAAATTTCAAGAAAAAATCCCATGCTGTCATGGGTTTCTTTCGCCCACACCATCTTCTTCACCATTATTTGCTTCTGCGTCGTCTTTTCTTGCATTGTCCCCTGCTGTCTCTTTATTCCTACCCTCTGTGGGCCCTGTGCTCTCATTTGGAACTTGCATCGTATGAATGAAGTAGTCAGCTAGGGTAACACACGCAAGCTACAACAAAGCATAAGCATTAATACATTAGAAAATGATTGACTTGAGAAGCACCTACGTCTGTCTCGAAGGGTATCTGATCTAGACTGAGCCTGAGGTGATGCTAGACCTCCTCTGCCATAATATCCACCCAATGCCTATTGCTAGGTTTAGCTTTTGTAGTAGCTTTCTCCTTTTCGGCGGTCGTCCACCTAGGTGGTCTTAGAGAAAAGGAGGTGGTTGCAGTCTCACCTGTGGGGAGGTCCACTTCCCATTTAGAAGATTCTGTAACTTTTACCTACTCTTTGAACTTGTCGTAGGCCTCAGAAATTCCAATGGCATCTACAAATGCCTTATAGGTAAATGGCTCCACAGAAGCATCCCGGTACAGTTTATAATAGGAGGCATGTTCCAGTTTATACATGTGTTTATGGTTTTTCTGGGACTGTCCTCATTTGTAAACCCTGGCACTAAAATCTTTCCAATCTTGACTCTTCTAGGCCAACAAGTCCATTTGGATCCACTATTCTATTATTTCTCGGGTGGCTTCATTATTTTGACACACGACTATCCAAAATCTAGCATGATCTATCACAGCCATGTGCCAGTTCTCGTTGTTAGTATCACGAGATATGAGGAATTCGTTCCTTGATTTTAGGTCTTCCACCTTGGTGCTTAGGTTAACCTTCTCTTTCTTAGCCTTTTGGACCCATTTTCACAGGTCTTCATTGACGTGCTTATACTCCCACAAGGAGTAAGCCAAGTGCAAAGCACATTTTCTGGCCTTGTTGTATGCGTGACTGGGCACCTCGGTCACTTCAGGTGGGAATGTAGGCACGACACCAACTTTCAAAGGCCATGTCGGGTCCCATTTGAGTTGAGAGGCTATCACAACATAAAAAACATGTCAGTCGCATTAGCGTAGCAAGGTTAACGAATTCAAGAACTCTAGCGAACCAACATGAGAGCATCTAGCACTACTACTTACCCACTTCAGGGTCGATCTGCTAAAGATGATCGATCATGTCGTCAACGATCCCCTGCATAAATGCAAACTTATCAGGGATCTCAGCCCATGGTTTCACATGAATCAGTGGGGATCCTACAATATTAACAGTGGTGTTTTTCATACTACTAAACATGTCAGCAATGACCAAAATGCACTATGACAAGATATACATATTGCCGAACTCACCGGCATCCAATTGCAGTTCCCCTCCCTTATGATTCAAAGTGATGACAGCATCCTTGGCAAAGTCCCTTCCACACTAATGTGGGCTTCTTCTTTATTTACTGGTGCCTTTCCATTTGAGGTATCAACATCCTCTTTATTCATGGGAGACTCTTCTTCATCTCCAAAAATTCCCTCCTCGTTAGTAGAAGGATTCTGCCTAATAACAAGAGCCCCTGCCTTAGTAGTAGAAGCTCCTCCCCTCTTCACCGAGGCCCTCTCTTCTAAGACTGGGGCCTCCACATCTTTATTTGTTGCCCCCATCTTAGGGGCCGACACCTCTTCGTTGTCTTCTTCTTCTTCTTTTGGAATCCAAAAGCATGTTTGCATTAGCTCAAAATAGGTCAGCTTAAAGTAGATGCTACGATACGCTACGCTATCTAGCGTAGCATAGCATAACAAGCATTAACAAAGTATGCGAAGAAATAAACATGAACAAAAGTGATTACCAATGGGAGGTTGCGTCCTCTATAGCTTAAATCGTAGTCTTTGCCCCTCCTCTTCCTCCGTGTGAAGGGTTCTCTCAGTTGAAACAAGTCTCTTTCGCTACAACTTGCTGGCCATAGTCTCGGCTATGAGACGTTTCCCCTATGACACATTACCAGCTATAGCAGGGGGCACCTCTCCTATGCTATCTTGGCCATGAAAGTTGTGGGCCGCCCGATCCTTAGTCGTCACAGAGAACTACTCCCCAATTATTTTTGGGGGATCTTGGGCTCGGATGGTCCCAAGGATTTGGTGGATCCACAGTCTAGAAGTCTAGTCACGATTTCGCATGATCCAAGCTCCATTCTCATGGACTACCAAAAACTCCGCAAAACACCTCAAGCAGACTATGTAAAAGGCATAATGTATATTGGAACGAGACTCTGGCTTCTTATGGAGCCCTAATATTTAGGTTTGTAAGCCTTTACACAAAAACCTAGCCCAGTTGTAGCGAGCCCCATCTTCCATGACCTCATGCATTACCCAGGTCTGCTCAATCCCAAGGACCTTCCCTTGGGAAAGTGGCTGAGGGAATGCGCGAGCATGGAAGATAGGGTAAACTTTCTTGGTGGGTCCCGACTTGAGCTTCTCCATGGGGAGTCCCTTCCACTCCTTGGTAATCCCTAACCACTTCTGAATATCATTCTTCTAAAGGTTCAGCTCTCTCTTGGTCTTCAACCCTATGAGGACGTCATCAGCAGGGACACCGAAAAGGTCTATGAATAGCTAGTCATTGATTTCAATGACCACTCGTACGCCCTGTATATGCGCATGCAAAAGTGGCCTGCCCTATCAGAAAAGGAGTCGACCATGGAGAGCATCTCGGCAGTAGGGACGCTTGGATTCGAGGCCAGGAAAAGATCCATAAACCCAACCTTTTGGATATTCTAGACCAAGGAGTCTAAGGCTGCACTGCATATCCAACATTGGCTCCCATCTACTTCTCCATACTTGAAGTATATTTTTGCCTCCTAGTTCTCAGCAGTTACCACTATCACCTCCTGGGACTTCCTCACCCCTATAGCAGTTTTCACAAGAAACATTTAGAATAAAAACATAGAAAACACAAAATATTGCAAAGGGACATAAGTAGGCAGCACCCATTGTTTAGCTTACTAGGTTTGTACGGTAACGGGAATGGCGGAAGACTAACTAGAACTTGTTCAACAATGATTAGTTTGAAGGGTGCCCATCCCTCATCCAACCAACACAACTCCTTGCATCTGTCATAGGGAATGGGGTATAGCTCTGGGTAGGTGTGGTATTCACCCCCGCATTGACCAATCACACATGCACGTAGTTTCTCAGTAGAAGAGAACTCCTGCAGGGCCACCTGTGTTGTGGTCAGTACATCTGTATTGTCATGAAGCCCTTCCTTGTTAATGTAGAACCTAGTAATAAAAACATAGCGTTAACATTTGGCTAGCGTAGCAAACGTCGCACAATGCAATGGAACATGGCTGCAAAACTCACCCACCAACACAATAGATGGTCCCTGGTGGGTTTTGGAAGCACATTCCCATATGATGTGCAATGAACAATGTGTTGTAAGGATGGTAGCAACTATACTTAAGCATATCCCAGATCCAAGTCAAACGCCTCAAATCTTTGGAGCATTGATTAGATCCTTCTCCATGCCTACTATTGATTACCCCATTCATCAAAAACCTTAGGATACCCCGGTTTGCCCCAAGAAATAGGATTTTTATTATGACAATTGCCTCTTCTTCCTCTAGGTATGACCAAACAATCACACTAAAGCATTGGAGGAGGAATTGTAGGAACTCCTGTGCTCCTTTCCTGAACCAAACTCCCGACTCCCCCACACGTGTGTGGGGAGGAGAAACATTGGCCACTGATCTATTTACGCAACATAGGACCCCTGTAATTTCTAAGATAATCAGAATTGGCCTTAGCACTATCTTGCACAACACAATAGAAAATGTTAGCACCATGATCGAGCACAATACGCATGTAGTGTAGCAAAGATTAGCATCTTAGCGAACCTATACGTAGCAAAAAATGTCAAAACAATAGTGCAGCGAAAACAGCCTAGCTTGGCAATGGAGCGATTAACCCTAGAAAAGAGATTAATACTACACCCTGACAAAAACACGTGTCACATTGTCACATCATGCATGTCCAAACCCTCTTGAGGGTCCTACGCTATGCCATTTGAAAGCCAAGTAACTTCAACTGTCCAAACCCTCGTGGTTATGGCAACCGCACCGATGGCAGTTTACGTGACTTTGCATGCAACGTTAGCATAGCATCTGTGCATCCACTGTGGCCGAAATGATAACAGTGATGATGGTGTAAAGGCCAAAATAATGAAAATGCGATGACAAAAAACATGGATAACTGAAATTGAATCGCAAAATTGATAGCAGAAAACAAAAATGATAACAGAAGCACGAAAAAACAGAGGAAGCATAGCAGCCTACCGGGTCATCGGCGTCTCTTCCCGCACTGCAACGTGCGATTATGTCACGCACCCTAGGGCTTACTTTACCTCCTCAACTTTTCCAAGTGCCAAGTATGTGCGTTCCTTCTTCGGAGCCATCGTCCTGCTCGCCAACTCTTTCTCATTGCTATTCGAAAAACCACCTTGCTCTCTTTTAGCACGATCGCTCTACGCTCCAAAATCGCTTTGTGCTTCGAATGTGGGCTCTGCATTATTATAGTGAGAATGACAAGCTTACCAAGGTCTAATCCCTATTTATGGTCGTAATGGTAGAAAAGGAAAACTTGCCATTCTCTCTCTCCATTTAATGCAGGGTATACCATGCAGCATAGCATGCTCGCCACGACGTTGTAGCACTATTGGCAATTAAAATGAATAGGTTTGGGTGAAAGATCCTAGCATGCTTTGAGTTAACTGTTTGCTTTCCCAAAAAACAAAAAAATATATATTTTTCAATTACCAGTCCGGAAAAACCTTAAACTAGCAGTCTTAGCATAGCGACGATTTTACTAGTCTAAAAAGACCTTAAACTAGCAACCCCAACGTAGTGACAATTTTAGCGGTCTAAAAAGACCTTAAACTAGCATTCCTAGCATAGCATTTTACTCTAGTCTTAAGCTGGCAGTTTCAATTCGTTACATGTACGCAGTCCACAATGACGTTAAACTAGTAGTTTCACGCTTTCACATCGATGGTTTTGCATTTTTTAGCAATTTTGCGTTCTCACATCGACAGTTCTACACTATTACATTTTTTCTTTTAGCAATTTTTCATCTCCATGCCTCAGTGATCTGCAATGATTTTAAACTGGCAAATTTTAATCTTCATATCATATTTTACTAGTTACATCTCATCGTTGTTCTGCAAATTTTCATCATACATGATTATTGCAAATAGGTGCCTCTTAACCAGGCTCTCATTTCACTTTGGCAGGTTGAGCAAAAAATGGAAATTCATCGCGATCTCTCCATGCCTTTAGCTTTAGCTGGTCCACATGGCAAGCTCACAACATAATTAAACCGAGAACTGATTGACTGGGAATCAACCACAGCTAGCACCATAACGTCCTTAGAAACATCCCCAGACTAGCCCGAGCATCTGGTCTAAACCCTAGATCTAGAGGCCAGGGATGTAATTGAGGACCCTCTCATCAAGACGCCTATGATCATGTCTAAGGGGAAAGTAAAAAAGTTAAAGCTTAGTTCCCTCCTAGATGCGTAGACACACGAAGGTGTGGTTAAAATCCTACAAGAAAACATTAAGGTCTTCGTGTGGTCATACAGTGACATGCCGGGTTTAGATCTGAGGCTGATACAGCACAACATCATCCTAGATCCGCGCATGAAGGTAGTCAAGTAGAAGGCTCCTAAGGGCAAACTAAAAATTGCACTAGCTGTAAGGGATGAAATCACCAAGCTATACCAAGCTAGTCTCATCCGTACAGTTGATTATTTAGAATGGGTGTCCAACATCGTTGTGGTTTCTAAGAAAACGAGAGGAATATGAATTTGTATATACTTCTAGGATCTAAACAAGGCAATGATCAAAGAAGATTTACCACTTTCAAGCATCGATCAACTCATCGACACTATGGCTGGTCATGCTCTATTATCCTTCATGGATGGTTTCTCTAGCTATAACCAAATTCGCATCAACCCAGAACATTAATTAACAACAACCTTCATGACCCCATGGGGTACCTTTTATTACACTATGATGGCTTTTGTGCTCAAGAACGCTGAAGCAACCTACCAGCGAACCATGACCTACATCTTCAGTGACTACATCCTAGAAACACTAAATGACTACGTAGAGGAATTTGGGTTCGCTCTCTATGTTTGTAGGGTGTGTTCTGGAGATGCGTTGGCCGCAAGTGCATCTCGCTACGGTAGCAAATACTACAGCATTGCAAAGTGGTTTTCTTGACTAGCTTGGCTACTTCAGAGTGCACATCATGTCCTACCTTCTAAGCTTCTTTCCTTTACCCTACTTCTTGCATCTGCAATCCTTACTCGCTCCCCTCTTTTAGAAGATTTTTCCAACGTCTGTTAAGCCCTCCTTTTTTCTCAATCGCAAAGTCCATGACATGTGTAACACAACTTGCTGCATGGGAAGCACCTGTAGGCATGTTAAAGCCCACACATAAATGTAACACAACTCATCTAGGGAAAGAAACACCTGTTCTGTGGTAAGGTTGTTCGAAAATGTAAATGACAAAGCAGAAAAAGGAAAAAGTGTAAGAGAGCAAAAGCTCACGCACACACACATGGCACGTAAGCTATTTCGCTACCACCCTCTCCAAGCGTTTAAATGAGAGGTCAAAGGTCATCAAAAATAAAGATGAAAACGTGAACAACTCCCTCATAAGCACTCCAACAAGGGACTCTACTAAGCCTCATCTTTATCATTTTCTTGAACCTCCTTCCTTCCTACCTAACCCTATCCTTCCTCCCACAAAAAAACCAATGCAACACTCTCAAGCACGTCTAAGCGACGTCTTGACGATCATCACACAATAATGTTAGCGTTTTGTATTCCGTGGTGTTTCATATTTTTTTTGATGTCTCTCAAGGCCTTCCTCCAAACGTCGACAAAGAGGGACCAATGAAACACCCTAATTTTTAGGGCATTTTTACTTCACCAGTTGTTCGCAATTTAGGCAACGTCATGTCACTTCAGCAAGAAGTGGATGTTTCAGCTTTAGGTTGTTCAGTTTGGAAAATTTTCCAACTAGTTAATTCGTCCAGCTGATAGCCTACTTAGAAACAATGCGGAGAGTTGTCAGCTGTGCTCAAAATGCGCAAAAAAATTTGGCAAGTTTTCTAGTCAAGGAGTTTGCTACGCTACGCCACACTATATAGCATAGCAGGCTTTAGGAGACAGTTGTTCAAACAATCAATCATAAATTGTTGCAAGAAAAGGTGCTACGCTATGCCACGCTACGCAGCATAGCATAGCATAGTGAGAGCAAGATAGAAAGGCTCGGCTTACTTGGTGATTTCCAATTGCACTAAGTTAGCACCTCTGGCCTTCAAAAATAGTTTCTTCGCTCGACTTCAAGTTCTTCAGCAATGGCTCCTTCACCAGAAAACGTCAAACTTAGCAACAAGCAGGCTATGTCGGTTGCAACGCTACGTAGTGTAGCATAGTGTAGCAACTCTACGGGAATAACGAAAGGCATCTCAAAGGGTAGGATCAACAAGTTCGCAAGTTTCACAGCATAAAAGGCAAGGTTTTGCAGATTGGCGACATTTTCGCCACTAAGGCTGGCTGCTACGCTATGCTACGCTAGGCAGCGTAGCATAATGTAGCAAGTATGCAAAAATTAGTTGGAGTACTTCAAAGGTTTCTAACACATGCAACAGGACGCAACGCAAGTTTTTGCCTTGAACTGGTGGCTACGATATGCTACGCTACATAGTGTAGCATAACGTAGTAAGATTCTATGCTACAACGCATGGCGTAGCATAGTAGGAAGTTGCACTACATCAATGCATTTCATCCATTTGCACCGTTAAGTTTTGACAGTGCAATTATAGCATGGCAAGCTTATAATTACAGCATGGCAGACAATTCCAATGGTCATGCACATCCAACGGTTGTGCACGTCTATGTAGCACAGACAAGTCAACACAGGCCCAGGGCACGTGGCATCCAAACTGCATCTTTTGTGTGCCCTTGGTCCTATAAATACCCCAATGAGCAACACTTAGAGGGATCTTTTGGATCTTTCAGTCAGCAAGTCAGTCAATTTACTAGTGAACTGGCTTGCAAGCAAACAAGAAAGTTAGCATTGCATTCCTGAGCATTGTAAACATCTTGTTTGACACTGTAAATAGTTGGCACTCCCGTTTGGCATCTGTGCTGCTCTTTCTTGCTATTCTCATAGCATTTTGCATTGTTGACTCTCAAGTTTGCATTCAAGCATAAAGCTGCTTTGCTCAAAACGTCTTGGTTACTCTTGGGATCTCTGTGCCCTTCAGAGCCGTGCAACCAATTGTATCCACCTTGACAGAGTGAAGCCACATTCTTAAAGCGATGCATTTTTCTAACTACATTTTACCCTACTTTCTTTCTTATCATTGCATTTTACATCATTTTTTTCCTGTTACGTTTAAAGATTATTCTATGTTGCAAATCCTGTTTTCAAATTATCCATTTGCAAAAGGTTATATTAACACTGACTAAGTCCTTGTCTGATCGACCAGACCGTTCAGGGCACCTTGTTTCCATTTTATCTAGCATGGCCCTTGCATGGATTCGGGGTTAAGACTATCACGATCGATGACCTCTCAGTGTTTTCTAGCCGCCGACGTTTTTGTTCACAACAGTAAGCCTTTATTAAGGTCACCTCAAGATTTTCTAGTTATGCTAGCACATCATCCCAATGGGAGTGTTCTATTACTGTTGTTGGTTCTGGAATCTGTTGAATAGATTCCACTTCTACCTCTCCCCTAAGAGGGTCTATGGCATGGGTTGCAAGTGGTTCTTCTTAGGGCTATTCTTGGTCTCTTCCTGTTCTAGGTTGTTTCTCCCTTGGTTGAGACGACCTTGCTTCCTACGTGTGCTTCCCTTTTGGTGCCATCTACGATCACAACACATCCATGGATTAGTAGATATAATGTGTAACTTTAAATTTTTGGATACCTTTTCTTATTAGTTAGTTACACTTTGGCTAAGGTTGGACCATGGTAGACTAATAATTCTATTAATTATTCATTATAAATGTCACCAGAGCTTATTGGAAAGGTTTAACTCTTGGAATTTGGTGTTTAATGGTTGATTTCTTAGTTAAACCTTTGTGGGAGTTAGAAAAAATTGCAAAATTTTTCTTATCAAAAATGGTACATTTGTGGCTCCCATGATGAAGAGCTTACCTCCAGTAACTACAAGGTCAAAGAACGGAGTGACTTGGATAAACAATTTATAAGTTATGGGCTCTAAAAATTTGACAAAATCCTTTAGTGTTTATGAGAAAATGTAAAATTTTCAATGTGGGGTCGTGCTTATTTATACTATTTTTAACATACGTCAACAGGGCCTCATATGCAAGTCTACTTCATTGATGGGGCCTTATATACGGGGCTGATCGACAAAAATTTTCAAACTTGAATATCTTAAAAAATAATAGGAATTTTTTAATGAAATTATGATCCATGGAATTCCAAAAAAGCTAAGAATATGATAAAATCATTGAATAGGATCTTTGAAAGCTTAAAAATTGAAAAATTTAATGGAGAATGTGTTTAATGAACAAAATTTGTAAAGGAACACATGGTATGATGCAAAGAATGGGTGTACAAAAGATTCGAGTTGCAAGAATGCCTAAGGATAAGGTACTTAACAAACTTGACCAAGGGATATGCAAGTGGGTCCTTCCCATAGTAAGCACATGCGATGTTTACCCTTGCATAACCTTAACCTAAGTAGTCTATGGGCCCTAGAGGTGACTAATGGTTGATGGAAGCTAAGGACCAAAGCCTAGAAGATTCTACCTAAGAATTCAAATACGCCAACCCAAGATATAGAATTAAGAACATGGGCATTGGCATCAAGGTGAATTATGGATAGCATAGATAGATGATGGAAAAGGTGGAATGAATTTCCAAATTAAGGTCATAAGAAGTCCCTTTTGGAGTTCATGTTTAAAATGACTAAAGAAGATCCATCCTTAGTCCAAACCAAAACCAACCTCTTTCAATAACTTTGCATCGCCACTCCAAGATCAATCCACCCCCTCGAGACACAAGAATGTTCCCATACAATGACCATCATTCCATATAGAGAAAAAGAGAGAGTAGGAAGTGGGAGAGGGCCTTAGTTAGAGGGGACCTTCAGGCATGAGTACATGTCTTTCTAGTCCCACAACTAGTGCTTGTAGCTTGTTTACTTTGTCTAAGGGATGTGCTTTGACTTTTCATGATGTTGTTTTTTCTTTTTGGATGGAAACCACACCATGTAAAGACTTTATTTGACTTCTTGTTATTGGAACATGGAATGGTAAGAAGTCAATGAAAAACACTTAAGCACCCAAGTAAGTAGAAGAGTAAAAAGAGTATTGAGTCCCCTTGAAGTCACACCCTGTACAAACCTTTGGATCCTTCCCAATTCCAGAAACTACCAAGGTCACCAATTATTAGGAGTTGATTTAATGAAAAGGAACCTGAAACTTCCAAAATAAGGAAAACCATACAATTTTTGAATGAGTAGATGTCATGGGCACATTTCCTATTCCATGAAAAAGAAACCATGATTAAGTCATCGGTACTAAAATTCAAAAATAGAAATCAAACATTACCAAACCAAACATAAAGCACAAACCACCATTAGTAGCAGCCATAGCACCATTGTGTCTTGTTGGCAATAAAGCACTTTTATTAGCAAAAATTTGAAAATTACATTCAAAGAAAACAAAGTGAAATATATAAGAAAGTGTAAAATATCCAATGAAGATTCAAACGTACTAATGATGGTGTAAAATAAAAAATGATGTAAAATAGGAAAACATTTGAAAATCAAAAAGGTGTAAAATAAATAAATCACAAAATTAAAAACATGAAAAATAGAAAATAGAAAAAATGAGCCATATGGATCATTAGCAGAGATGGCCATCTCCCCCATGATTGAGTTGGAAGGAGGAGATCTAAAAAATTGAGTGTGGTTGTTCATGCATTGAAGTTTTTGTTGTACTGGCTTGCTTGGGTTCATTGAAAAGCTTTACTTGTTGGATGTTGACCACCTACCTTTTATTTGGGCTCTTAGGTTTTTATATGGTCATGGCCCCAAAAGGAAAGGTTTTAGCAATTATATAAGGTCCCTTCCACAATGTTTGGAACTTTGTTTTCTGAGGTTCATGTATGGGGTTTCAATAGAGAACCTTATTTCCTGGTTAGAATTTTACTTTCTGTATTCTTAGGTCATGTTATTGCTTATTGAATGCCTTGTGCACTTCATTCAAAGATAGGGCTACTAATCAATTTTCATCTAGCACATTGAGGTTGATCAACCTTTCTCTTTGTGCTAGGCTCAGGTCAAGATTCAATTCATAAGTTGTTGAGAGTGTATGAAGCTCAAATTGGATTGAGAGCATTGGAAGTTTTCTATACACTAACTCATAGAGAGCATTGGAAGTTTCCATGTTGAGAAATAGGCCCATAGAGCATTGTTGAGTTTTGTGCTCCAATCTCTCCTATATTTGCTTATGGTCCTTGTTAGGATCTTTGTAATCTCCCTGTTGGTTACCTCTACTTGACTATTGGCTTGGGGTTAATAGCGTGTTGTTAATTTATGTTCAACTCCTAAGCGTTGCATACATTTTCAAAAGGTGGCACCTGTAAAATGAGTTCCATTGTCAAGAAT
Source organism: Gnetum montanum (assembly GCA_015680685.1). Lineage (NCBI taxonomy): Eukaryota > Viridiplantae > Streptophyta > Gnetopsida > Gnetales > Gnetaceae > Gnetum > Gnetum montanum. Next base: position 502,751 of record MNCI01021461.1, read on the forward strand.
TAGTGCACATGGCACCCCAAACCTATTTACAACATACTACTGTAAAAATTTGGCAACAGTGGATTATGTACAATTGGTGATGGTTTTTGCTTCTACCCATTTAGTGCAGTAGTCAACTACTATGATGATATATGTCTTTTAATTGGACATGGGTGTCATGAAACCCATGAAGTCCATGCCCCATATGTCAAAGGGCTCTAGTGATTAAATCCACTATTGAGGACCCTCTATTCGTGTGATCATCCCACCATATTTTTGACAACATTCACAAGATCAGACAAACTAGTGAGCATCCTTGAACATTGTAGGCCAATAGTATCTTGCCATTAGGATTTGTATGGTTGTGTGCCTCCCTACATAATGGCCTCTACGAGGGCCTTAGTGAGCATCCTAGAGGATATGCAGTTGATTTGCATCAAGGACACACCAATGAACCAGGCCATCAGTGTATGCCTTGTAAAGGTGTCCATTGATTTTAATAAAGTACTTTGCCTGATGAAGAAATTATTATTTCTTCCTTAAGTCCAAACCTTGTGGCATCTTCTGAGTGAGAAGGTAAGTGAGAATGCCATTGTACCATTTTATTTCTATGGGCACTTGGTCATTTATTGCTCATTTAAAGAGGAGTTCATCTAGAAATTGATTACAGAGTGGGCTCTCCTCCTCTTTATTATCCCATCTTAACCAAGAGAGATGGTCAACAACCACATTCTCATACCCTTTCTGATCTACCATTGTGAGATAGAATTCCTATAAGATCACGAGCCACTATATGATACAAGGGCTCACTGTCGGCTTGTTCATTAGGAAGCGAATGGTGCTATTGTCTGTGTGCACAAACACTTTGTAGCCAAGCACATAGTGCATGAACTTTTCAAGAGCATACACCACTGTCATTAATTCTTTCTCAATTGTGGTGTAATTCAATTATGCACCCATAATGCTTTAGCTCGTGTAGTGGATGTATTATGAATGTTTCTTATTATCCAACTATGTAAGCATAGCTCCCAAGACATAATTAGATACATTTTTCATTATATGAAATTGTCTAAACTAGTTTAGTGCCTGTACAATTTGAGTTTCTACGAGTTTCTCCTTTAGCTACTGGAATACATGTTCACACTCCTTAGTCTACATGAATGGAACATCTTTCTTTGTAAGCTTAACCAATGCTTTGCTATCTTAGAAAAATTCTCTATGAATCATTAGTAGTAGCCAGTGTGTCCAAGAAATGATCAGACATCTTGTTGGCACATTTTGGCCATTTAATGGAGTAGCCTTTGTGAGGTTGTGAAGCTAATCATATAACTAACGTTCACCCTAATTTTACAAGAATTAGGCCAAGGCCACCGCCCTACTCCAGCATGTTTCTCACTGTTGAGGATTTGTCGGAAGACGTTGTTGAGCATTGATAAATATTTTATGCAAGAATTTGCTTTGTTATTTTTTTAAAAAAAACAAGGGGATGTACGTTGATAAGATAGTTATGTAACATCCTATGTAAACCAGACATTTGGCTATTATCCCTTTTATTCCTATGGAAGTTGTAACTTCCTAGGATAGTTACAACTATGATATTTGTAACTAATTTTAATTTTGATTACCATGAAGACACTTGGCAATTAAAAAGGCCACTTGTCAACTATAGCTTTTTTATCTCCATGGTGACCACTTGGCAACTGAATGAAGACACTTGGCAACTGAATGAGGCCACTTGGCAATTACATGGGACACTTTTCACCCACAACTTTTTTGTCTCTATGGTGGTTATAACCACCCAAGATATTTTGTAACTTACCTACCTACCTTTGAACCCTATAAAAAGGCTTCAGGGATCAAGGAGGAAAAAACACTTTTGGGAGCTCTCACTTGGAGACACACTTTTGGAAGACATTGTGAAAGATTGCTTGTAATATGACTTGCTAAAGAAAGGATTTCAGCCTCTTTGTCATAGTCCTGTGAGTTATGTTTTATTTTTATTTTTTTAAAATTGTTTAGCTTGTGGTTTAGATAGTATCATCCTTGGAAAGTAATTTTGGGATTTTTAGATTGCTCTTATTGTTCTTGTTGCCCAATAGAAATTTTTGTTAAAATTTTTCCATAGAAGCGCTTGTGTTTAAAATCCTTAAGAGCATTTTAGTAGTAAATTTTATCATTGTGCAACATATAAGAATTGCTATTGAGATCGTTGTAAGAGAGCCTCTACTTGTAGTCATGCCATTGAACGATTCAATAGTCAATAGGGTTTAGAAAATCTTTGGTATTTTGATGGGACCAGAATAGCTTCTTTTTATCTTTAAAGTGAATCTCCATGGTATTTCAATTAGAAATTGTCAATTCTTTTGAAGGTTCTGTTGAATGCAATCGTTGACGTCCATTATCTAGCGAAAATGGAGTCTCGTACGTGGTAGTTTATGCAGCAAATTTTTTGGTAGCATAGTAGGATTATCTTGAAGAAATTGCTTATTTGAGCCTTGGAAGTTTGAACAATTCGTAGATATTGAATTTTGGACAGCTTTATTACGAAGTGTTTACTCATGTCATTTTACCTTGTTTAAATATTTGAGGTCTACACAAATCTACTTTCTTTTCTGTCTATTTCCATTGAATCTTGCTCTATTTCTAGTTTTCTTGTGGAA